>OZ038315.1:20566315-20648815 GCA_964035775.1 Osedax frankpressi | reverse complement strand
CTGATATTAAAAACGTGTTGCATAATATCTGTTGATTGCTTCAATTAATCACATTTGCTTGTATGGAGAAATAAGTGGAATATATGCCTTACAATATAATACAATACAATATAATGTGAATTTAGTTTGAACCAAGAGATAATGATTGTAAGAAGATCACATTACGACATATTCCTTTATTCTTGATGTACACTATACTTTCTCCCATAGAATAAAGAAAAACATATCTTAAAGATATTTTAAATATCAGCAAAGTATTCTTTAGATTAATTATGTTATTATAACAGGTGTTATTATGTTATTATATTATGTTATTATAAACGCTACTATTTGTCTAAATTTTATGAATTCTTATTCAGTTCGACAGGTAACTTCAATTTGAATATATACAATACATCTATAGTTACATTAACATATTCAATTGACCTAGCAGGTCATTTAAGATCTGGGTATGTTAAATCATTTATTATGGAAATAATCTCGTATACTATTTTGTAAGGTTAGATTTATATTCCATATAATATTCCAGTATAGTGTATATTGTTATATTTATTTTATTTGTGACCTTTTATTATTTCAGAGAACATATGAACATTTCTTGATTTTATTAATCCAACTACTGAAATAGGGTTCAGTTTAAAGATGTGGATATATTAGCTAAATGTTTCGCATTATATATAATTATGACTTTCGAAATTGCTAGAAAATTATAGTTGGTTCGCATGGGAAGAAAATAAGTGAAGAAAGTTCAATATATTAAATTTATATTATTATATACTAAATCTAAACTATGTGGTTAAATTAACGATAAGTTATTGTTGTTAATGAACATCTCACACTAGAGTTTATACATTTGTATTATTTATTACTAGTCGGAGATTGACTCTGATATAACCATTTTACATATTCACATTTGGCAGAAGAACTTGGTAAATGTATTGGATCTATTCACCTACCCGTCTAGTTGTACAAAATAAATAGTACATCTATCTCTCTCTCACTCTCTCTCTCTCTCTCTCTCTCTCTCTCTCTCTCTCTCTCTCTCTCTCTCTCTCTCTCTCTTTTTTGAAAACTATATAATCTAAATAAAGTATCAGCCAAAATTCATTTAAATTGTGATCTTTCTAAATAATTCCCTTTGTTTCTTTCGAAGAGAAAACTAATTAGCTATACAATCACTTTTGGACATTGATTAGTTAAATCCATAAACCTCGAAGTTACGGTAAGATCTTTATTAATATTCCGATAAGGCTAAAATGAATATATATATTGTACTGGTTTTGCAGGGTTAATAGAACACATTTCTTATTCTTTTGACTACCTATAACTTTACTTTCACGTGTTCTATTGTCAGGTAAAGTAGAAACTTGATCAATTGTTAATAGTGATAGGACTAAGACTTACAAAAACATTCCTAACATTTCTACAACTTTATTTTTCTACCTAATTAGAAATATCGTTGGCATTGAGAGACTGGTATTGACCAGTCTCACAAGAACAATCGGGGAAATACCAAATCCTTTCAACTGTTATCCTAAACAGACATTAACAGCTCCTGAATTACGACAAAGTAAGGTGTAAGATATCTTTATTTATTATTGAAATTTAGGAGAAGTTAAACACAGATTTTATCACAGAGTCATTTGAAGAAACAGGTGAACTTCTGTTTTAACGCTTTCGATAGCTTTTAGTTTTTAATTGTTTTATTATCTCTTTTATCAATTTTTTTATCAATCTTATTATACATGTTTTGATGGTAGATATTTTAATATATTTTATATGTTATTTTGATTGGTTAGTTTGATATGAAGAAGATGTCAAGATAATTAACATACATATAAATATATCGAATTATAACTTAATAATGAAGACAATAATGGATACTAATTAATATTAATGTACCATATATTATAATAATTATAAGATAACATTTGTTAATTGTTATTAAAAAATCTATACTTGAAAGGAATTATAAATATATACAATACACGCAATAGTTTATGTAAACAATGTATAGGTAAACATATACATACTTCTAATCATGTCTATATACAAAACCACTCACACCTGCATATACATATATTAATAATAAGAAGTATACCCAAATATTTATATATATATTAATATTATATACTTTATCTACGTAGGCTATAATTCCAATTATATTTCTTAATTCTTTATTTTTATTTTCATGAATACATAAATTCTATATATTGTATGGAATACAAATTATTGAAAGAATAAAACCGTAAAAATATACTTTGTATATTGTATATTGAAAATATATATAATTGATTTTATTTTTAAATATGTTATATAATATCGCTGTATACTAATAATATAATAAAGTAAATAATATCATATTGGGTGTTTTAATATCACCTTACTTAATTTATACCGTCTCAATAGATTTCTCGTCGTGTTTCTTTGTCTGACGCTGAGTGTTTTCGCAACAATACCCATATCGGAAGAGATAGTGGGCAGGGTGCTCTTTATTGTGGTCAGTGATACGTATCGCGATATCGCCTGTATTTATATATGATAGTATACGAGATTATGCGGTATTATAGCATAATAAACGATATTATGTGATGTTATACGATATTGGAGATAGTACGCGATATTTCTGATAATGTTTAGCTATTGAATGATTTATATATAATTTGTATATGATCTAATAGTTATAGACCTAATAGCTATATAGATATAATACATATAAAGATATAATGATATCTGCTAGTTCCCGTTACCTTGTCCTTAATTTACATCTGCTATTAACTCCTTAACTACCGTTAACATAGTCTAGGGATGACCAACCCACCCACTAATATATTGCCCGCTCTAGTGCCATATCTCGCAGGAGATAATGATGGTGATCCGGGTCAAACATTCAGCTAGATTGCTAAGACCGCCGCCCACCTCCTCATATCGCACCACGTCCCTACCGTGACCTGACCACGCCCCCAATCGCCTGACCCCGCCCCGCCCCGCCGCCGCCTAACGCCACGCCCCGCAGGAGATAATGATGGTGATCTGGTTCATCATGGAGTTCTCTGTGCGTATTTGGGCCGCCGGGTGTAGATCTTGTTACCAGGGTGCCTTCGGACGACTCAAGTTCATCAGGAGACCTTTCTGCCTGATCGGTGAGAATCGAACACAGTACACCGAACACTAAATACTACGCACGGTGTACGGGTGTACTTTGTATGGTGTACGGTGTACTGCGTTGATATACGATTTCCCCTCGTAACGCGAGCCCTCGGCGTATACTTTAGCCTAGTTTCCCGCGAAACCACGCCCCCTATCCTCTTAGTATCCCACACACTGTAACGGTTCGCGCTCCGGCCCTTCTCCTAGCCGTCCGCTGCAGTAACCGCCGCCGACCTGTGGGGGAGAGGAGACGGTGCTATCGGATAGTCGGCGACCTAGTGAACTCGGTGACCCTTGACTCATTCACCCGGCAGGAATCCGTAATGGCATCGTTGGCGGGCGTCGAGTACGCGTTAAGGGTTTGGTCGGCCGGATGTAGATTTCGATACCGAGGGGTCAAAGGTCGCCTGCGTTTCTGTCGGAAGCCGCTCTGCGTCGTCGGTAGGAACCAATCATGAGCACGTGAATAAGCGTGATCACGTGTTTTCTCGCTCGATCACACCGTTTCTACACACCTCCTAGTTTTCCATTTGTTGTTTTTATTAATCGGTGTTTCTCTATTGTTCGTATCGGGGTTTTTCGTATTTTTCTAATGTTCTCGAATTCTCTCGTGTTTTACTATTTACGAACTGTAGCAGGTGTCAGCTAATGGGCCTCTTACGTAACGTGTTGTGTAACGTGTAACTACGCAACGGAGTTTAGACTAGTGATTTCGTCATTCGATGGTTACGGAAATGGCAGAAATCGGTACGCTTTTCTCGGAATTCTGGCGTGAAAAGGGCTTCGTAAAAAGCATACGTACGCGCAGCAGTGTATCTGTCGTACGGTGTAGAAACCTTCAATTGCATAATATACGTTACGTAACACGAAAGCAGCCCGAAATCACGTTAACAATATCTAATGCTGTAATTCGAATTCATCATTTGAAAATCATATTCAATACATCATCTTATTAATAACCGCATAATCTGATGGAATGCATTTTGATGACCTACAACCTTTGCAGACATAGTGGTCATCACGGCTAGCGTAACCATTATCTGCCTGGGCAGCAGTGGACAGATGTTCGCGACTTCCGCTTTGCGAGGGTTGCGCTTCTTTCAGATTCTGCGCATGGTTACGTAATATCATTACGCAATAATCCTAATATGTTAGAAAAAGAGATATTCAATGGCGCAGTTATTTCAAAATGTCATAGAAATTATAATAACTTCAACTATACACATTTGCATGGATTATATATATTTTAAATTTAAAAAATAAATATAGGAATGATTTAGGTTTTAAATATTTCATAAAGAGAATTCAGCGAACATTCATTTATTCATAACTACTTTCGCCGTACGCCACGTACTTAGTACGTCGTACTAGGCAAGTCCGGGCCGTAGATAACTAAAGTTACCCTCGAGTACGATACCGAGAACTACTTAATACCGCGACCTCTTGCTACAGGTCAGGGTTGACAGACGCGGCGGGTCATGGAAACTACTGGGCAGCGTGGTGTGGGCCCACAGACAGGAACTGTTCACCACGTTGTACATCGGATTCCTCGGCTTGATATTCTCCTCCTTCCTCGTCTTCCTCGCCGAGAAGGACGTGAATCCGCAAAAATTCGGCACCTATGCGGATGCACTGTGGTGGGGCGTGGTTAGAGTTCTAGACGGGGCTTCGCTAATAATGGGTGTCGGTAATATTGGGCGTATGGATTGATAGGTTTCGGCGAGGTGCGTGATTTATTGTTAGTGTGGGACTGTTGTTATTATTAATATATTTAATATTTAATATATTTAATATTTAATATATTTAATATATTATTCATAATCGGTGACGTAATACAGCGTTACAATATAATATGGAATAAATTAGGGCTCTTTATTAATTATGTTATATATTATATTTTATATTTTATTACATATATACCTACACCTACAACTACATATATACCTACACCTACACCTACACCTACACCTACATATATACCTGAATATACACCTATGCCCCACGCCCATGCCATTTACACCTAAACTTACGCCTACATATATACATACACCTATACTTATACTTACACTTACACTTACACCTACAACTACGCCTACGACTACACCTAGACCTACACTACACGCCCACGACACCTACACCTACACCTACACCCCTACACCCCCTACACCTACACCCCCTACCCCTACACCCCCTAGATAACTCTATGCACGGTTGGCTATGGGGATGCTGTTCCAATCACTTGGCCAGGTAAACTAATCGCCGCCTTCTGTGCCGTGCTGGGAATTTCGTTCTTCGCCCTTCCAGCGGTTAGTGGTCATCGGCCGGACGTAACGGTGTTAGGTCCGAAGTTGAGTTGCAGGCGTTGAGTTGATACGCTGCGATGAAACGTATTGTTACGTGGTAGTGCTTTACTTCATGTATCGTTATGGCGCAGTTTGTAATATCGTAATCGGTGACGTAATACAGCGTTACTATATAATTGTTATGGAATAAATTAGGGCACTTTATTAATTATGTTATATATTATATTTAATATTTTTTATTTATCGTAATCAATATCGTGGGCCAAATTGAAAGGATTTAATGTTTTACATGTTTAACAATTTTAATTTTTAACTATTTTATCATTATTAATATATTGCCAATACATCATTGTCTATTGTTACATCATACTCTATTGTCCACGGTTTTAATACATATCCAGTGATATTAGATAATTTTGAGTAAATAAATTGTATACTACTTTAAATAAGTATAGGTATTGATAATCTCATGATATATCATGAATATAGTTATACTTGAATGCGCAAGTTTATATCATATATGATGGATATTAAGATTAAATTTAAAACTTGCTTATATATTTATATATAATGTTTAATTTATATATTTATATATAAAATACAACTGTAATATATTAGACATATTATATTATTTAGTATATTATTAATGTTGAGCAATAAATATATTATTAGAATACCGAGATGTATTTGAATTAGTGACATATAACTTTGATACTTACATATTATGTAACGAATAAATACCATATACAAGAAACCCAATGATGTAACTATTATGCGATTTTATATAATTATTAAAAATTAATGTAATATATTATTTTATTATATAATAAAAAAAATAAATGATCTGGATGATTATCTGGGTTTTGATAAAGATATCTGGTAGGTAATTCAGGTAATTTCATTTTCCATTGTATAATTTCTTTTATTTTAACAAATAATCATTATAACACATAAAATGATTTTATAAAACTATTATATCACTCTTTTACCGCATATCTCTATTGTTAAAAAATCGTCTTGCTTAATTAATCATTTGTTGTTATGTAACAGATGCACGAAATACCTATTAATATATTATATAGGTGTTACAGGTATGAATAAAAAAGTAATATTTTATATTACACAATAAACATCATGATATGAACTATCGTAAATCATTAAATATATGTCTATAATATAATATATCATTTATATATTAAACATATATTAAAATTATAATTTTCTTATTTCAAATAATTGAAATTATTTAATCAAAAAATAAATATAAAATATTTAAAATACGATTAAAGTTTAAACCAATTTATTTTAGTTTTATTTTATATAATAAAAGGGAATATATATTTTATTTGAAAATTATATTAAAATTATTTTTTATTTAAAAAATTATATAATAATTTATATTGGTTAAATTATCTGGTTTATTTTGTTTATTTTAAATAGCAAATACATATAATATTATATTATATACAATTATGTATTTTTTGCATTGAATACGTTCTATTGTATTTGCATTAATAAATATATTGTTTTTTTTTTCATTGGAAAAAATAATGATATAAGATTGTATACTATCTATATCATCTTGTTTTTTATACATGAGAATGATCAAATTGGTTACTGTGTTTGTATATCCATGAATTTAAACAAATTGATACATATCCGCAGATGTTTTTTTAACTATTATACAATTTTATATTATTATTTTTAAGAACAATGTATTATTAATACAATTTTTTATACAAATAAAATATATTTTCACTTTTTTTATAAAAAAAACTTAAATGACCTGAATGGTTTCCTGGGTTGGTTTGTAGATGTTATATATACATATATACACATATATCAGCTTATTATGTATATTATGTATTACATTTATAATCAATTATATTAATTGATGTATATCAACTACACGGAAAATAGAGTGGTAGAAAATCATTCATGTGTTACAAAAGTATTACTTAACAAAAATAAATGATGAGATTTAAAAAAAATGACTTTCCTGGATTATTTACCGAACTGATTTAATTACATAATGTCAAACTAGACATATACCACTCTAAATCTAAACTATCTTACATCGTGCATTTACACAGAATAAACACAGCGATTTCCATCTAGGGTATCCTGGGTTCAGGATTCGCTCTTAAAGTGCAACAGCAACAGCGTCAAAAGCATTTGATACGTAGAAGAGTGCCAGCGGCCATTTTGATCCAAGCTGTATGGAGGTGCTATGCTGCCGATATTAATTCTACGTCGATCGCCACTTGGAAAAGACATATGTTCCCTAAACGCAGCCCATCTTTGTTAGTAGGATGAGGGATATAGAAAGGGATAATGATAATAGTATGTCGATGTTTATAAATATTGAGAGGTGGGGGAGGGAGACATAAAGAGACTATGAGAGAGAGAGAGAGAGAGAGAGAGAGAGAGAGAGAGAGAGAGAGAGAGAGAGAGAGAGAGAGAGAGAGAGAGAGAGAGTGTGAGAGAGAGAGAGAGAGAGAGAGAGAGAGAGAGAGAGAGAGAGAGAGAGAGAGAGAGAGAGAGAGAGAGAGTGCTGGAGGGAGAGAGAGAGAGAGAAAGAGAGAATTAGAGAGAATTAGAGAGAATTAGAGAGAAGTAAAGAGAATTAGAGAGAATTAGAGTGATAAATAAATTTGTTATGCTTGTTTAAAATTAATTAAGATCGTTTTGATTATAAAATACTATCAGTGTTTCGATATTATTTTCTGAATTGGAATTGTTAATATAGGCGCGTGTGCTATTCATATTAGATATAGTATACTGTGATCTAGTCTATCATCCTGTATAATCATTACAGTAGTATAGATAGTATATTGACAGTATAATTATATCAAATGACTTTTAATATATACATTTTATTATTTTATCCGAATTTATTATTTATTTATCAATTAATTAATGTTTAAATGAATTTCTGTATTGAATGATGAATAGATGAGTTGATTAGTAGAGGGATAGTTCATTGTTCTATAATTATCATAGATGAATGTTTGCTTTGATATTAAGAAGGTATTATTTAGTGTTATCTTGAGAATATTTTTCTATTGCTCGATACATTTTCTTTTCTTATATAATACTAGTTATTAAACAACTTATAATACATATATAGTTAATAATATCACTCGATTTCCTTAATGGCTTTTAAGAGAATCACCCCATTATTAACTTTATATATAAATAAACATAGAACCGAAATAATTATATATATATAAATAATTCAGCATTACTAAGTAATTTACTTATTGATATTTATAACGGATAAGACTACATTTATTAGATATGCATTTGATATACTCTAACATAATATATTTAAGTGTAGCTTAATAAAAATAGGAATACAAGGTAAATAATTAGATTTATTAATATCTTATATAACAATAAATATATTATATAACGATTGTATTAGAAATATTAATACGTAGAATAATGCGTGGGATTCCAATGAAAATGTTTACTTGAACCTAAGTTAACCTTAGAAATACATTAACCAGTAGCAAACTAAATATTTACATGTCAGGTTTCTTATATTGTCTGATGGCATAATACTCTGTTTGATAATTAATGATCAGGATAATTACGAGATAACTATTATATAATATGCTAATTATCACGAATAACGCTTCTTAGAACAATATAAGTCAGAACATAGAACAAAGCAAATTAATTAAATTTCCATGAATTATACTCTTCTAATTATTAACATCAGCGTATTAGCTTATTATATCGATAGACTTAATCATGAAAGTATAAAAGAACATATTAAACTATTAATGTTTAAATACTAAACATAATTCGCCTACAAATTAGGCTATTTAACATGCTAGATCATTAACTTTAAGATGAAGTGATAACTTCATAAAAATAATAAGAAAAGAAAATATTCGCTTACTTAAATAATCTTATATTATTATTTTTTATATTCAAAGCTGTCGCATTTTTACCTATAGTAAAATATCGTGTTATACCATTACTCCAATATTATGGAATTCATTACTCCGATCTATTAGGAATTGTCCAAGACTCACAATAATAAATATTTATAAAAAATATTTAAATTCCATATTAAAAAATTACTGTCACCACCTAAACTCTAGTAGTTATTATTTATATACAAATGAAAACATATGTTTTTATAAGATAATATATATTTTCTTATTCTACGACTAAATAAACTTTTCAATTTAATTGAATCCAATGGATGGGCGGATGGATCAATGGATATATGGTTGGATGTATGAAGTGCACACTAATCGCTCTACACTAACTATAGCGTATCACCGACTGCCCCGTCTGTCGGTCAGAGGTCACGCGCGCAAGCTTGGTCAAAGGTCAGAGACGCCTTCAAAAGATCATTCGCTATAAATAGCGAAGAGGACGATGGCAGTGGTCAATGCTTGACCAGTGGAATCACTACGCCCAGTGGTCATTCTCCTGTGAACCATTCTGCTTTGCAGACGAACCAGTCCTCGCCCGGACACACATTATCGAACACAGCAGTTCAAGCTGTAGAAACGTACTGTATACATACTTAAATTTTGTTTTCCACCATTTTCCTTACTTTTATTTACTTTTTTATGCATGATTCGCACTTATATTTTTACCCGGATTCCGATAGATGGTGATTATCCGTAGCTAGAAGTGATCGTATTTTTACTGAAGTTAGCGTTTTCTTACAATCATATACATAGAGCCGTCGCCAGTTATCTCTAATGGTGGTATATCGATTAACAGAGAGAAATTCCGTCACAACAATTCCTTTATGAGTCGATTGTCTTCAAAGAGAAGAGAACGGTTATAATTTGTTATTTTAGTAATTATACTTTATTTTATATTCTCGGTTGACACTTGCATTTTATAGATCACAAATACATCGACCATATGAGTTATTATGTCACTTATTAAATCAATTATTATTGTATATTTTGGATTCCTTCTTAAAGTTTTATTATTTTTGAAATTATAATTATGCATATTTAAAAAAATTTAATAATATTTCATTTATTTTTAAATATTTTTTAAAAACTAGATTATTACACTTTTATGAACTACATTCAAAAACTAATTGTAAACAATTGTAAATAATATATAATTTAAATTATGGTGGTATATATTATTGAAACGGATAAATCATGTAACTGGCATAACTAATCAGACAACCTCAACTCACCTCGTTAAACCATTATACCTAGGCCCGTTGTTCTAGTTCATTTAAAACATCTGAACTCTACAAACTTTAACAGTGCCTCGAATGGAAGTTGGGGATCTGCAACTGCCTCCGTACTTCTTTGCAATTCTACGTTGAATCGCCGAAACAACTCTACTCCGTATGCTGTCAACTATACGGAAGCGGACAACACCGATAACGTCGACAGGTGGGTTACGTGTACGTTGTAAGGCTTGATTAAATATTCGTTACCACCACTCAGGAATTCTTGACGAATATTATACTGCCTTATAAGGTAGTGTGACTTCATATATTATGTAATACTGTAGTTTAAAAATTGAATACAGTATTTTGTATCGTATCATTTATTTGTAATATATTTTAGAGTTATATTTATTTTTTCAATCACATATATTACAAATATAATAATACAGACTGTTTACTCGGATATGCCATTATAAATACAAAATACATCATTTGTATTCATATATAAATAGGTTACTCATTTACAACTAACCTATAGCTCATTGTTTGTAGTTTCTCGTACTATTACGTCATAGGCCTCGAAGATTTCAAAAATCTTTGTCGCCATAGCGCGCGTTTCTTTAATCATCTCAATTCGCTCATCCCAGCCTCAGCCTCTCGTCTGAGTACCAGAGAGACACATCGCTATGTTACGGAATCAAGAAACATGAATACAGAGATACGGATGGTTACCCAATTATATTAGCTCACATCGAATGCATGTTAAGTCGTAGATATCACTATTCTTGCAACAATCTATGTTCATTAATATATTGTATCAATCACTTGTCACACAAAAAGTTACCTTACAAGACGTCACTAAACACGATCTAAAATCATTTTCTCTTATCCAAAACATGCCCTTTTTAACAATCGCTATATAATCATAACTCACTTTCAAAATATATTTCTTCTTTCTTTAAACCTAAATTCAATTGCAGTAAATCAGTATCAATCCCATTACCTCAAACCTAACCTATGTTACTACAACTTCCTACCTCATCATATCTTACTACACTACTTCTACCGCTTACAACAATATAGTACGTAAAACACCACTACTTCTATTGTGTATTATCAAATTAGCTTCGATAACCTACTTCACCCACAACTCGCCGATTTTACCATTCCCCAAAAAACCAAATCCGATCAGGAATGTTTACCTCGCCCAATATCCGTACTCACCACCCTCATCTCCCAAATGATATGGCTAACAGATGAACTCTACACGGAGATCCCTGAACGTGTAACCCAACTTACTGATATTCACAAACATGCTATAAGGTCACTTCGTAAGATCAAGTATTTCGTAGCTCGCCGAAAATTCAAAGGTTCCACAATCTGTATATAAATATATACATATTTTCACTTCTAAACCCCTAGATCTCTTGAACTATATACCTCGATATGCCTATACTTTTATACATTTTCCCTCTACACCTCTACACCTAGATATGTATATACATTTACATATCGTCATCTCTACACCCATACACTTTGACCTATTTATATATATACCATTATAGTTCTATTTTAATAAACAATTAGACCTTTACATCTCTATCATGTTAATCTTCTAGTATTCTACATCTCTACACCTATATACTACTAGAAGTATAAACCACTATAGGTTTATATCTCTGAACCTCTACACTTTCACTAATAAACATGCACAAATCTACATACTTTATCTCAATATATACGCCTCTATTTATAAACCTCTATAATCTTATAACCCTATAACTAGATACATATAACACTATACGCATCGATACCAATATACCCCTAAACATCTAAACGTGTACACTGTAACACAAAACAACGTATACATCGACATAACGCTACCTGCCACACCCCAGAGGCGTTCAGACCCTATGATGTGAAAGATGTAATCGAGCAATACTCCGCCGGCCACATAGATATGCTGAGCCGAATTAAAAACATACAGTGCAGGTAAGGCCTCCGTTACGAACTTCATTCGTGAGCATTTTTACCTAACTATGACTTGTTATTTATCGTATATTCCTTGTCGTGTTATACCATATCAACTCACAGCGACGTATTTACAGATTTGATCAAATATTAGGGAAACCTGGCTCAAAAAAAACTGATGCTTATGAATCTAAAATTTGTCTTGCCTCAAGAGTTGTTAAAGTAGAAAGACAGGTTGAACAAAACATCTATTATCTAAACCATCCGTTATATTCAAATAACAGTATATTAAGGTATATAATAATATCTGTCTAGTTATTATTATTGGGAAAATTAAATAAATATCTATATAGTATTTATTAAATACTTATTAAAATCAATTATATTAATTATATATTATTATTAGTAATAATATATAATTATAAATGTCATATCTACTATTATAACTGTATTGACTTTCTATCAATAAAATAGGTGGAAGATGTTGCAAGTAAATTAGATAGAATTATTGAACTTCAGCTAGAGGCCGCTTTTCTTGCAAGAGGTGAAAATTATATTCTGAAAGGTTAACACAAACATTTAAATTCAATATTGTTTCATTAATTGAATATGAAATATAATATTGTTAGATGAACTTAACAATTATATTAAATATCTAGTATAATTTGACTAAATAATAACTTCATATTTGTATAGCTATATAGAGCTTATCATTACATTCTGATCAATTAGATTATTGATAATAATATATAATTATAAAGAAGAGAGAACAAAAAGTGAAAATAAAAAAGATACAAAAAAGGAAGTGAAAAAAGACATGAATAATTCTGGAGGTGATGGCTCAAAAGTAGTGAATATTTTATCACGTGACCCTAAACTACTGAGTATTGTAGACGCATGCGCAAAGGTAATACCAATATTTAATTAGTTTTAAAATAAATTATACTTTTTATATTAAAATATAATCTCAGAAAAAATAATCATAAAAAAGTTATTACAAATTAATAAAATTATTTAAATGATAAAAATAATATATGTATACATATATACATTTATATATTAATATAATTAACTATTCAAATTAATAACAATAACAATAACAGAGCGAACCTCCTTCTCCAAAACCTTCGCGAACACATCCGATGAGCATACAAAGACACCAGAGTGACCTCGGAGTTCAAACGAAGAAACGCGTGACCTACAAATATCCGGATATTTCAGATCAGAAGTTCAAGGTCGGTTCAACGAATAGACCGGCGAGTTCCAGTTCGTTTTACGACGTCATCGCAAACGCTTCGGCCACGATGCGGCCATCGATCCTCAAGAATCCCACGACATCGCAACCCGAAGATTTAACCACGGGTCCATCAAAAAGACGGTCATTTATACGAGCCAATGAAATCAACCCTTGCGACGATATGCTGACCACGCCCCCTAGCGATTCTTCCCTGACCACACCCCCTAGCAACTCTTCCCTGACCACGTCCCATAGCGATTCCTCCCTGGTCACGCCCTATATCGAAGAGGCCACGTCAGCTTCGAGTACGGAGATGCATATGATGACTCGGATTCAAAAAGCGCCCGCTTCTACGGAACAGACGCCGTTATAACTGACCACGCACCAAATTGTCGATGCCCACTTCGATTACATAATTGGGCGCCGCGGAGACGATTGTTTCAAACGAATAGACTCTTGTTATCGTACGCTTCGACGCGCCCTGATACCATTACCTTTGTACATATATCTCGATAACTATAGCAATCACTGTGTAAATAGATCGCCTGGCGCTGGAGTGATACAATATATACATTTATCAAATGATTTGGAGCGATTTTATGTATCGTTTGATCAAAATAATATTCAACAAATTAAAAGTGTTTTCTTTAAATTCTTTAATACTACTATATATATTGATTGGTGGGTTGGTGGGTGAATAGATGGATAGGTGGTGGGTAGATATATGGGTAGGTTAATTGCTATATTGATGGATGGATTGTTCATTATATCCTGATGATCTTGAAGATATTAAGAGAAAATTAAGTATATTTAAAAAAATATAGCTAATAAAACTAATTCCGAAACAAAAAAAATACAATTCGCTAACAATATATACAATTACTAAATCACACAAAGACTTGATTTATTAAAGATAAAGTAAACTCATATGGGAAAAATACTAGAACAACATAATCATTGATTAATAGATTCTCAAATAATTAAAATCTAACAAGTTATCATAATTTATCATATCATAATTGAATTACTACCAAATATATTCGCCAACTTTTTTGATGATAAAATACAAAATATAGTACAATCAATTGATGATGTAAAACATAAATAAATTCCAATATACATTCTACCACTTGACAATACTGCTAAATCATACTTTCTAAACTTTATGTTACCTTCATAGTATTAAATATAAATACTAGTTAAAAGATGTATATCATCCTACCTTCATAACGATTAATTATCGAAACATCTTACCAACTTATGAGAACCCCTCATACAGAACTTTACCAATCCATAATATCACAATCTATAAATACATCTATTTTTCCAAAATCCCTTAAATATGCCATAATTACTCCTAAATTTAAAAACAGTAATCTAGATAATAACTTACTAACAACTACCGTCCTATTTCCAAACTTCCTTTTCTATCTAAAATATTCGAAAGAGTCATTAGTAAACAGCTCATTAAATATATATCAGAAAATGAAATACATCCCACAAATCGAAATATATCCCACAAAGTGCATATCGCAAAAATCATAGTTCAGAAATTGCAATAGTATCCTTATTTAATGATATATTTAATGCGATAGATAAGGGTAATAGGTTCAACTTATGTTACTAGATATGTCAGAAGCATTTGATACTATCTCTCGTAGTAATTTCTAAGATAAAAAGAGGAAATAGGTATAACAGATAAAGCACTATACTTACAGAAATCATATATTACAAATAGAGTATATCGAAAATCGATAAATGATATAAAACCAGACGAATTCTAACAAAAATATTGGGTTCCACAAGGTTCCGTATTGGACCATTATTATTTTCAATTTATTTAATAACAAATACATTTCATCTCTAATTAATTGCACTAGTAATATACGCACGACGTGCGTCCGTACATACACCCATTCTTTCATCCATCCATCCATCTTCCATTCATCCATACATACATTCATTTTGTGTAAAATTATTTGTAATGTTAATCATTTGTGTATTGTCGATATTTAATAGTAAATTGTTATTGATTAGCCACGTCCTTAGACGGATGGATGGATCCACATGGATGATTTTATATAAATATAATAAATAAAATATATTTTGTTTATTATTTTTTAATTAAATACATTAATTTTTCTTTAATCATTTTCTACCTTTATGAATCTAAATGAATTTACATAATATATAATATAATATCATGTTAGACTTACCAATACATATATATTTTAAGTTAATTTACTTGTTAAATGGTAGTAATTTTATTTATATGGTTCAATATTTGTTATTTATTTTAAATCATGGATATAAAGTGTGCACAGAATATTAATAAAATATGATATTAAATATAAATATAATTATATTATATAAGATACTTATAATTATTTATGAGAATACAAGTCTATCGGCATTATTTATACGTATAATCCATAAATTGGTGATATATATATACATAAATATGTTTAATTATTATATAAAAAATGTAATAAGTTCTATGAAAAATTCCCAATATATATTATAAGATAATAAATATAAACAGCTATTCTGTAATTAAATAACAGTTAATTATAATTATAATTCTATAACATAATAATTAACTGATACAAATTATTATATTAGTAAATCCATAAATAATCCTTCTACATATATAACAATGCTATCAATAACTATAATTAGTTGTTATTGTATATTACTTAAATTGTAGTATACAATATATATATATAGATTTAAAATTCTTGAAATAAAATAAAAGCAAAGATACCACCATATAATAATATTAATATATATTAAAATAAACCGGTTTCGATTTACAGGTAGGTGAAGGGCATGGTTTTTTATCCACTTGCAAAATCTCGATGGGGCGTTGCATCAAATAATAAATGAAATTACTTGTGAGTTGTTTGTAGAAGTAAACATTAACGGCATTCAGCAAGAGTAGGAAGAGTATCGTGTACATAAAAATTAACGATGTATGAAATATGAGGTTTCCTTGTGCAATTAGTAACGGAATGAGTAGGATGTAAATCTGTATATAATTGTAGATATTAGTAAAATACAAATTCATTTATACTATTATACTATCCCACATTTATTAGAAACTTATACTTCACAATAAAATGTATATGAATATATTTTGTACATATTTATTATTACATTAAAAGATCGAATTTAAATTAATATATATATATATGTATGTGTATGTATGTGTATGTATGTGTGTATGTATGTGTACGTGTATGGGTACGTGTATGTGTACGTGTATGTGTACGTGTGTTCATGTGTTTGCTTGTGGTTATATGTATATATGGTTAAGTGTGTATGCATGCAATTATGTATGTAATCATATATAGAGTATTTAGTTAATAAACATTATAATACAATTTAAATTAATTCGTGTTTTTCGGGGGTTTATATTATATATTCTTTAAAATATAAATATATACTTTAAATTATAATTACATGTTTTAATAAAATAGATATGCTTATATTAACAACCTATATTACAATATAAATATATTCAATACAAACTACGATATGACCATCAACTGAAACTAATTTGAAAGTTTAATATTTAGCCCAATCGAGAAGTATATGTAATTCTCGAATGATTCACGAGCCCATTATTTACAGTTACATCACCAACTATGATCTGTCCATGCATGTAGGGCCTTCGATCCTGATCGCAACTGAACCTCAGCGTTGAGATTCCGTGCAATGCATTCGTGAACAGCAATACTCCGATCACTTTCAACAGATGCAAATGTATACCATCAGGTTTGAAGCCTCCAACTCTCTGCGTAAGTGTAAATGTTGTTTGAATTTATTAAGAAAGATCTACGAATTCTAAAATATTATATTCAATTTAATATTTATTATATAACGTTTTTGTATAATATTACCTAATAATTATATTTTTACTTTGGATTCGTAAATATATATGTGATACTAAGAAAAATATATACATTCGAAAACTAATTAAATATATCCTCGCTTAATCCACTCACCTCAACATATTATTCATTATATCCTGTTACAAGAAGACTTATATGAAACCTTATTTCAAAATACCATAGTAATATTATCCATTGCGGTAGTACTAACGATGTAGTAGTAGGCGTGTTTAGGAAATCCGTACAGCCAAAATGCCATCACACAATTTACCAGTACATCAAGCAGGATTCCTCTCGAGAGTTTGGAGTTCAACTCGGGAGCATGGCTACATCGTCTCTTGCTATTAGAAAAGTACATTGTTATCTGTAGGCTGCCAGCTGCCCAACAGAAACAAGTCAAAACCGCGAAAATCAGGTGCTTTATAGGAAATGATTTTGTTTTATATTTTAGTCGAACAATTCGATATTGTCAATAAATATATATATATATATATATATATATATATATATATAAACATATATATATATATATATATATATATATATATATATATATATATATATATATTTAGTATAAATATGATGATTAAATGGGTGCATACCGCTCTTTAGACTAACACGTTCAGATAGTAAATGTCCATTGTCTATATGATAGTTTAATTGATTCGCAATAATTGTCATAAGCAACAAAGAACTGCCCTGTTATTCAAATTGATTACAAATCAAATATTAATATCAACTAACTTGTGGATTTAAAGTCAAACGTATATTTATTAATTTGGATACATTCAATAACCGGGCAATTGATAATATAAATACTGTAATTATTACTATAAATATGAATAATATCTAACAAATGCACGAGATAATGTCAAAGATGACCGTACACCATTATCGCACATCGTCATTGAAAATAGACGAACGCAGCCAAGTGATATAATCACCGCTCCGCAGAACTGCAACAAGAAATCATGACCGTCATCCTGTTTCAAAGTTGTCTGCAAATTACGTAATAATGTAATACCTGCGCAATAATATTATATAACCGCTTTAATCGAGCATAATTTAAAATCAAAGTATCTGCTTTCATCATTATGTAATTACATATACATTTATGATATTTATCCACGAAAATATTTTATATTCTGTTTAATGTCATAATATCCATGATGATTACAAACCATGCTAGGGTAAACTTGAGCCGGGAAAAAATATAATGATATTCCAATTACTATCATCGTAATGGATTCCATGCGAATCCACGCGGAAGATGCATGTACATTTTCGCATCTTCTTCTATTTTGGCTAATAAATAAAGTGTTTATAATTAGCAATGTATTGATTATTGAAAACGTATGTCATTTATATTTGATACTTACATAAATAGACAAGAGAAGATAAAGCATATCAATAATACCAAATATCTGTCTATCGTGGTAATCGGTATATACAGCTTAGGAAATAAAGATAAAAAGTTAATATTTATATATGTATATATTAAGTATATATATATATATATATATATATATATATATATATATATATATATATATATATATATATATATATTATTGAATATCGATTGAGTTTGAAGTAATTCGGTAATATTATTTATTAAGATAATTTAAAGGAATAATGTAAATGGAACATTGAAAAATGAATATAAAATATATAGAAAATACCGGAAGTTAATAGTTACTAACTTTAATATCATTAACGAATTCCTCATTTTTCCAAAAATAAGTTTCATCGATGTCATATTCACATGGTTTACCATCACATAATCCCTCAGCATCTGAACCAAACGTAGCCATGCTTTGTTGCTCTGTTATTTCACACGTTTACGTTTTAAATGTATCTAATTACTAATCGTTTATTTATTAAAGTGATTTGATTTAATACATTTATTGATTAATTTTTATTTTTAAATATATTTAAATATACTTTGTAATTTAATATTTTATCGAATTAATATATTAGTTTTTTCTTTTTATAAATATAATTTATATTAAATTGTAAATGAATATATTTTACCATCCTATACCATCCTATACCTGTTGTTTATTAATTTCGAAGGTAAATAATTATAACACTAATTAATTTCTAAATAAAACACGTAGTGAATAAAATCTGTAATTAATAGTGCACTTAATCTTTCCATACAATGACAATAAATAATTTATATATCGGAAATATAGATGTATTAGTATCGGTTACATTACATACTAATCATTTTATATTATTAATACATTTTTTAAGAAATTCAGGTATAATATTGATATATAGTTAGTAATTTAATGTTAATTCAATGTTATCGTTAATTCAATTAATTCGATTAAACATACCAATATTGTAATTTGAACACTGGTAAGGGAAATGTATTTTATAATAAATAAATCACCTAATAAATAAATAAGAGATTATAGTCCATGTTTATGTTTAGATATCCAAGATCAGATTATGGCATATATATCTAACTATATATATATATATATATATATATATATATATATATATATAGATATATATATATATATATATAATTATATAAATTATTTTAAACAAATTTAACTAAATGTGTAGATTTTAATAGTAAAAAAGGATATTATAAAACTATTTATAAATTTCATATTTAATTTAATAATAGTAACATTTGTGATTATATTTAAAATTTATAAACAAATAGCTCTATTAAATAAATAAATAAATTGTAAAAAGTTATAAATAACATTATATGACGTACACATTTATATCTAAATAATACAATTACTCATCCTCACAATTAAATGAGTATATACTGTATGAATAAAAAATCAAGAATTGAATAACTTCAGTAACGATAAATTAAATAAAAACTATGTCAAACGAGCCAAGCGTATCAGAAACTATATACCATGTGTTTATGGAATTGATAGGAGTGTCGAGTGGATCTCCAAAGGTTAGATACTTATGATAATACTATAAGTATCTATATGTCTATTTAATAAATTATAGAAATAATTGTTAAAATTACCTTTCTACTATTTAACTCTAAGTTGGTATAGTAATAATAACTATAGTAATATATTATAGTAATATACTATAGTAATATACTATAGTAATATACTATAGTAATATACTATAGTAATATACTATAGTAATATACTATAGTAATATACTATAGTAATATACTATAGTAATATACTATAGTAATATACTATAGTAATATACTATAGTAATATACTATAGTAATATACTATAGTAATATAGTATAGTAATATACTATAGTAATATACTATAGTAATATACTATAGTAATATACTATAGTAATATACTATAGTAATATACTATAGTAATATACTATAGTAATATACTATAGTAATATACTATAGTAATATACTATAGTAATATACTATAGTAATATACTATAGTAATATACTATAGTAATATACTATAGTAATATACTATAGTAATATACTATAGTAATATACTATAGTAATATACTATAGTAATATACTATAGTAATATACTATAGTAATATACTATAGTAATATACTATAGTAATATACTATAGTAATATACTATAGTAATATACTATAGTAACAATAACTATAGTAATATACTATAGTAATAATAACTATAGTAATATACTATAGTAATATACTATAGTAATATACTATAGTAATATACTATAGTAATATACTATAGTAATATACTATAGTAATATACTATAGTAATATACTATAGTAACAATAACTATAGTAATATACTATAGTAATAATAACTATAGTAATATACTATAGTAACAATAACTATAGTAATATACTATAGTAACAATAACTAGAGTAATATACTATAGTAACAATAACAATAGTAATATACTATAGTAACAATAACTATAGTAATATACTATAGTAACAATAACTAGAGTAATATACTATAATGATATATCCTAACAATTCTCCGATAAATTAATTTTTAGATAGATGTGGATTTAGATCTCGACGAATCAGAATTAAATATTGAAACTCGTCCATCGTCTGTAATTCTGAGTTATGATGGCATTGACTTCACGTATAAGTGTCGCGAATTTTAGTACGTATACATTTTCTCATAGTATTAATAATGATAATAATAAAAATACTTTAATGATATAATTATATTTAATGAAGAATTTTATAAAATAAAATGTGTTATTAAAGTACATAACAGATTAGATGATTACAAATTACGTATATAAAATATAAGGCATTATAAAAAATGTACTTACCATGCAATTGATTTGAACTTTATTTACTACTTCATCGATATTATTATCATATAAATTACAATATTTTATTTTGCAATATTTGCCAACACAGAAAATGTTTTTTTACAAAAATGCATTGACTTAATATATTACCAACATTTTAATTTTACTAGTATTCTATATTTATGTAGAATAATACATCACACATTATAATACATATATAATAATACATATATAATAATACATACATTATAATACATATATAATAATACATATATAATAATACATAGATTATAATACATATATAATAATACATATATAATAATACATAGATTATAATACATATATAATAATACATATATAATAATACATATATAATAATACACATATAATAATACATATATAATAATACATATATAATAATACATATATAATAATACATATATAATAATACATATATAATAATACATATATAATAATACATATATAATAATACATATATAATAATACACATATAATAATACACATATAATAATACACATATAATAATACATATATAATAATACATATATAATAATACATATATAATAATACATATATAATAATACATATATAATAATACATATATAATAATACATATATAATAATACATATATAATAATACATATATAATAATACATATATAATAATACATATATAATAATACATATATAATAATACATATATAATAATACATATATAATAATACATATATAATAATACATATATAATAATACATATATAATAATACATATATAATAATACATATATAATAATACATATATAATAATACATATATAATAATACATATATAATAATACATATATAATAATACATATATAATAATACATATATAATAATACATATATAATAATACATATATAATAATACATATATAATAATACATATATAATAATACATATATAATAATACATATATAATAATACATATATAATAATACATATATAATAATACATATATAATAATACATATATAATAATACATATATAATAATACATATATAATAATACATATATAATAATACATATATAATAATACATATATAATAATACATATATAATAATACATATATAATAATACATATATAATAATACATATATAATAATACATATATAATAATACATATATAATAATACATATATAATAATACATATATAATAATACATATATAATAATACATATATAATAATACATATATAATAATACATATATAATAATACATATATAATAATACATATATAATAATACATATATAATAATACATATATAATAATACATATATAATAATACATATATAATAATACATATATAATAATACACATATAATAATACACATATAATAATACACATATAATAATACATATATAATAATACATATATAATAATACATATATAATAATACATATATAATAATACATATATAATAATACATATATAATAATACATATATAATAATACATATATAATAATACATATATAATAATACATATATAATAATACATATATAATAATACATATATAATAATACATATATAATAATACATATATAATAATACATATATAATAATACATATATAATAATACATATATAATAATACATATATAATAATACATATATAATAATACATATATAATAATACATATATAATAATACATATATAATAATACATATATAATAATACATATATAATAATACATATATAATAATACATATATAATAATACATATATAATAATACATATATAATAATACATATATAATAATACATATATAATAATACATATATAATAATACATATATAATTATACATATATAATAATACATATATAATAATACATATATAATAATACATATATAATTATACATATATAATAATACATATATAATAATACATATATAATAATACATATATAATAATACATATTTACATGGTAGCGTTATGATTGCCCTTTTCGTCGTATTCCTGTTTGCGATATTTATGGAAAGAAACTACACCCGATATCGGATCTGGGAATTGTTTGAAATATTCGGAATGCTAACTGCCGGTCTTCTCTTCTATTTCATGTCAAGAAAAATATTCAGAGTCATAGTTAGTAACGTCTATAAATAGAATGTAGTAAGTATTGTCTTAAAGTAATGTATAAGTAAATTACTATTATGAATTGATTATAATATTATATATATTTTCTCTTTATATATAATTGATTATAATTTAATGTATAAATATATAAATAGATAGATAATCATAGCATATAATATAATATGTAATTAAGTCGGTGTATCTATGTCAGGTTATAGGTAGCTTTGATCCAGTTCACGACCTTCTGATGAAAGCTAATGGAGCTGTATTAATCGCTCTGTCAATAAGTCGTTTTCGATGTTTCATATTATGCAGACAAACGCGCTCCTCGCTATCATCTTACACATTTTCCAGGGTAATCGTTAGTTGTATTTTGTTTCACCACCAAAATGTGATGCACCAACTTGGAAATATAATTGACACTAATATTTATAATGATAATTTACAATATCATAAGTATTTCAATTTCCAATATTATTGTTATTGATATTTACAATATCATTGCTATTGTTATTTATAATATCATTGGTAATGCTATTTACAATATCATTGACATTGTTATTTACAATATCATTGACATTGTTATTTACAATATCATTGACATTGTTATTTACAAGATCATTGGTATTGTTATTTACAATATCATTGACATTGTTATTTACAATATCATTGACATTGTTATTTACAATATCATTGACATTGTTATTTACAATATCATTGACATTGTTATTTACAATATCATTGACATTGTTATTTACAAGATCATTGGTATTGTTATTTACAATATCATTGACATTGTTATTTACAATATCATTGACATTGTTATTTACAATATCATTGACATTGTTATTTACAAGATCATTGGTATTGTTATTTACAATATCATTGACATTGTTATTTACAATATCATTGACATTGTTATTTACAATATCATTGACATTGTTATTTACAATATCATTGACATTGTTATTTACAAGATCATTGGTATTGTTATTTACAATATCATTGACATTGTTATTTACAATATCATTGGTATTGTTATTTACAATATCATTGACATTGTTATTTACAATATCATTGACATTGTTATTTACAATATCATTGACATTGTTATTTACAATATCATTGACATTGTTATTTACAATATCATTGACATTGTTATTTACAATATCATTGACATTGTTATTTACAATATCATTGACATTGTTATTTACAATATCATTGACATTGTTATTTACAATATCATTGACATTGTTATTTACAATATCATTGACATTGTTATTTACAATATCATTGACATTGTTATTTACAATATCATTGACATTGTTATTTACAATATCATTGCTATTGTTATTTACAATATCATTGACATTGTTATTTACAATATCATTGACATTGTTATTTACAATATCATTGACATTGTTATTTACAATATCATTGACATTGTTATTTACAATATCATTGACATTGTTATTTACAATATCATTGACATTGTTATTTACAATATCATTGACATTGTTATTTACAATATCATTGCTATTGTTATTTACAATATCATTGACATTGTTATTTACAATATCATTGACATTGTTATTTACAAGATCATTGACATTGTTATTTACAATATCATTGACATTGTTATTTACAATATCATTGACATTGTTATTTACAATATCATTGACATTGTTATTTACAAGATCATTGACATTGTTATTTACAATATCATTGACATTGTTATTTACAATATCATTGACATTGTTATTTACAATATCATTGACATTGTTATTTACAATATCATTGACATTGTTATTTACAAGATCATTGACATTGTTATTTACAATATCATTGACATTGTTATTTACAATATCATTGGTAATGATATTTACAAGATCATTGGTATTGTTATTTACAATATCATTGACATTGTTATTTACAAGATCATTGGTATTGTTATTTACAATATCATTGACATTGTTATTTACAATATCATTGACATTGTTATTTACAATATCATTGGTAATGATATTTACAAGATCATTGGTATTGTTATTTACAATATCATTGACATTGTTATTTACAATAGCATTGCTATTGTTATTTACAATATCATTGACATTGTTATTTACAATATCATTGGTAATGATATTTACAAGATCATTGGTATTGTTATTTACAAGATCATTGGTATTGTTATTTACAATATCATTGGTATTGTTATTTACAAGATCATTGGTATTGTTATTTACAATTTCATTGGTATTGTTATTTACAATATCATTGACATTGTTATTTACAATTTCATTGGTATTGTTATTTACAATATCATTGACATTGTTATTTACAATATCATTTCTATTGTTATTTACAATATCATTGACATTGTTATTTACAATATCATTGGTAATGATATTTACAAGATCATTGGTATTGTTATTTACAATATCATTGACATTGTTATTTACAATATCATTGGTAATGATATTTACAAGATCATTGGTATTGTTATTTACAATATCATTGACATTGTTATTTACAATATCATTGGTATTGTTATTTTCAACATCATTGACATTGTTATTTACAATATCATTTCTATTGTTATTTACAATATCATTGACATTGTTATTTACAATATCATTGGTAATGATATTTACAAGATCATTGGTATTGTTATTTACAATATCATTGACATTGTTATTTACAATATCATTGGTATTGTTATTTATAATATCATTGCTATTGTTATTTATAATATCATTGCTATTGTTATTTACAAGATCATTGGTATTGTTATTTTACAACATCATTGCTATTGTTATTTACAATATCATTGACATTGTTATTTACAATATCATTGACATTGTTATTTACAATATCATTGACATTGTTATTTACAATATCATTGGTATTGTTATTTTACAACATCATTGCTATTGTTATTTACAATATCATTGACATTGTTATTTACAATATCATTGACATTGTTATTTACAATATCATTGACATTGTTATTTACAATATCATTGCTATTGTTATTTACAATATCATTGACATTGTTATTTACAATATCATTGACATTGTTATTTACAATATCATTGGTATTGATATTTACAATATAATTGCTATTGTTATTTACAATATCATTGGTAATGCTATTTACAAGATCATTGGTAATGCTATTTACAAGATCATTGGTAATGGCATTAATATTACTCTTTACATTTTCAGTTGTATATATTATTTATAGATAGATATTATTTCATAAATATGAAATAGAATATGATATACGAATAATAATATATAAATAAAACTTGAAAACCTAAAATATCGATTTTATATATAATCTACTATCTTCCTGTTATATAAGATATACATATTTTCATCTACTATATACATTTACATTTAAGAATATATTTCATTTGATCATATCAAATAAGCATTACACACATAAAGTGTTTCTACACTTACTATACTTACTACACTTACTACACTTACAACACTTACTACACTTACTACACTTACTACACTTACTACACTTACTACACTTACTACACTCACTACACTCACTACACTTACTACACTTACTACACTTACTACACTTACTACACTTACTACATTTACTACACTTACTATACTTACTACACTTACTACACTTACTACACTTACTACACTTACTACACTTACTACACTTACTACACTTACTACACTTACTACACTTACTACACTTACTACACTTACTACACTTACTACACTTACTATACTTACTACACTTACTACACTTACTACACTTACTACACTTACTACACTTACTACACTTACTACACTTACTACACTTACTACACTTACTAACCTTACTACACTTACTACACTTACTACACTTACTACACTTACTATACTTACTACACTTACTACACTTACTACACTTATTACACTTACTACACTTACTATACTTACTACACTTACTACACTTACTACACTTACTACACTTACTACACTTACTACACTTACTACACTTACTACACTTACTACACTTACTACACTTACTAACCTTACTACACTTACTACACTTACTACACTTACTACACTTACCACATTTGTAAAATTTAGAGATAATTGATGATTTGAATTTTAACTAAACTTGTAGTTAACATAATATACCTCGGATATTAAATAAAGAATACTTTAATAGTAATAGTAAAAGTATACTTATATATATATATATATATATATATATATATAATGTTATTAGATAAACAATGCCCTATATCATATGACATACGCTGTATAAATTGTACGATATAAGCAACACTATATTTATCCATAGATATGTCATAATCTATATAAGTGTTATTATAATTTGGTTTACATTTTAGGGTGGATCAGTGTTATTGATGACATTACTTACACATCAACTGAACGCAAATCTCCAGGACTACAAACACAAACTCTCCAACGCAGTTAGATATTATTAAATACTATAATATATATATATTGAACATATAATTAATTAATCATATTCCCGATAAATAAATGTTATAGTATATATATAGATATATATATATATATATAATAATATATGTATATATCATATATGAGATCATTTGTATCTCATGAATAAATCAACAATATGTAATTGTAAAGTGTTTTCATTTCGTAGCATCTGGCGATTGCGGTATTCGGATGTCTGTTGTGGTTGCTAGGCAATCTAATGGTCGTTAATAATATCTGCTCGTTCGGCCATTACTGCGTCAACGTACCTATGCGAAAGTGTATGGTTCTCGACCTTATGCTCACCATGCATGCCGTGTTCTGGTGGTTCGGCTATTCCGACTACGTATTGAGCAACGTGGTTAGTGAGACAATTGCTCATTTAGTATTGTTCTCTGGTATTAATACTGAATGTAGGTATTAAAAAAAGGTAAACACGAATTTATTATTTATTATTTTCAAGTTATCTATGAGAATAGCGAACTGTGATGGTTTTGAAGTATTAATAAAGTTTAGTAGATGTAATTTGTAGTAATTCTTTAATGATGATTAAAGATCAGAAAGAGAACCAATACAGATTGCGAAATGTATTATTAGATGCATTCAACAAGTTACGTGTTAACTTACGTCATAAACATATATAATAAAATAGTTAGCCGATGACTTTAAAGCCGATGGAATGCACGTTCATTTGTTGAAAACATTCGCATGTCTGATCGTAATCAATCTCTTGCACGGTATCGGATCTATACGTTTTTACGAAAAAATCGATAAACAAGGATATCTATTCTGTAATTTATTAGTTAGTAAAATATTAATAATTTGTTCAAATAGCTTATATGATAATGAATCATTTATATAATAAATATACATATATTTATATTATATATATAATAACTATATGCGTTATATAAAATAATATAACTAATTCATTACAAATATCTAAATTAATATTGAAAGGAAATGTTATATATTACGTTTAAAAGCATGCCCTTATCATAATAGCATGATCTTATTTATAATAACATTATATCTAATGGCATACTATTAAATAAACATATTACGATTACAGATGTATACGTTTACGTTACCTTTGGTATTGATTTATTTGAAACAAATCGCTTATACCTCTACTTGCGTGACCTGGCTATATTTATTAGGATTGATCGCTATTATAAACTGTATTTATGGTTTCCTAAATCCAAGCATAAAAGATTTGCAAGCCGATATTACTGATATTATGGAAAATAAGAATAATACAAAGTAAACGGTTTTTACAATCACTTAATTTATATTGATAACAATTATTACTTTATTATATTAAATTATATTAAAATATATATTCTATATTAATATAATTATTAATTTATATTTATTTTATATAAATTGATTGTGTCGCTAAAATTAATTACTTTATTTTATCAAATTAAATTTAAAATTATATTAAAATTCATATTCTATATTAATATACAGGAAGTTGTTTTGGGAAAAAAATATATTAGATTTTTTTAATAAATGTTTAATATAATATTTTATTTATATATATATATATATATATATATATATATATATAAATTAGTATATTGTTTAATATATAATTGATATATAATATTGCTATAATATTAATTAAAAGTTTCCCATTATATATTATACTAATTTATCAATATAGTATTTAATTCTGAAACTTAATTATTGTTATTCTATAGCATTTGTATGCAGTTTACATGTTCTATAGTATTTAAATATACAATTTTGTATCGGAATATAATACTAGTTATCTGCTCAAGTGAGACGCAGAAGGGTAAAATACAAAAGTTAAACATAACCTGGTATATATTATAATATAGGATTCTGCATTGATGGTGAGAAGTTGTAATAGATGTAGTGAATTGATATGAGTTTATATATAGGTTTCAATAAAGAGATAAGGGATATAGAGAGACAACAAACAGGTTATGAGAGTGTTTTAAATCAGGTGTTCTTGATTAATTGGAGTTTTATAAGCAGATGGAAAGAATGATTGGTAATATATAAGTAATGAGAATTTTTTGTAACAAATCTACAAAATTACCAACTAAAAAGAATTTATTTATTTATAAGGTTCGCTCTGGTTTTTTGGTTGTTTTGTGATTAGGATTTTATTGTGAAGAGATATGAAACATAATTAACGAAGTTTTTGTATAAAATTGAGAATTTTGTAGGAATGTTATAAAATGGATTTTATTTATTTAGATATATATATATATATATATATATATATATATAGATATATATATATGTGTGTATGTGTGTGTGTGTGGGGGGGGGGTTAACACGGGTTAACGCTTATAGCAACTGAAAAAGACGAGTATCAGATGGAAATACAAAGTTAATAAAGTTGTCAAATACTTTACGGATTTATATTCATATTATCGATAATATGTATAGAGAACTCAGCAGTTATAATTATTAGTGAACTAATAAATCTAATGAAAATATAAATTATAAGGATAGAGTTTCAGAATGTGTGAAAATATTCAATTAGGTGTGTGTGTGTATGTGTGTGTGTATGTGTGTATGTGTGTGTGTGTGTGTGTGTGTGTGTGTGTGTGTGTGTACTAGTACCCAAGATGGCCTAATTAAGCGTAAATTAAAATAGTAAATACTATTTACTAAATAGTATTAATATTATTAATATTAATATTATTGTATACAACGTGCAATGTACGTCGTGAATTATAAATATATAATATATAAGAGTTGATATTATAAAAATGTTATTCATAATTTGTTAAACAATTATATTAAAATTGATAAAATTGACCTCTTCATTATAAAGAAAACTAAACATAACATTATTTTTAAAAAATATTAAAAAGATTATTTGTTTACATTTTAAAAATATGATATTTAATATAATATGTTAAAATGATCTACTATACATCCTATACATATCTAACAAACATAGATTATTAAAACTATTTAAGGTATATTTCATATATAGACTAATGATTCTATGAAAGGCAGAATATCCTAATATAATTTTTAAAGGGTTGGGATAAGATTTATAGGTCAGAAATAATTTATGAACTATCGATCATTTCTTGTATATTAGTATTGTGTCACTTAAATTACATTGCCATTATATAATGTATGGCTTGCACTCCTCATAAACAACTAGTCACTGACACTCGTCTACTTTGTATTTTCCCGATATGTCATTTTCAGAAATATTTAACGTACGTCTAATTTCTATATTTGTATGAGTATTCTAGGAATTAATTTTACTCTATATATAGCTACTTGTATTTAATGCGCATTCAATATATTTCCCCTTGGTACCTTTTATATTATGTAGTTTTTAAGTACATATATGTATACTCGAATTAATAAATTCTCCATGGATTCTATAAGTGTGGATAGTAGATTCGGGTAGGAAACGGTAATAAGGGAGTTGTAAATATATTAATTGAAGAAATCATATGACTATGTTGCCTAAAATGGAATGGCGTTATCAGCCGATGAAGGATAATTATTAATAGAATTTAGCGAAACATTAGAAATGAATTTCAGTAAGTATACTGTAAATTCAAATATTTCTCTAAATATCACATAATATAATGTAACTTCTAGAGATGGGTTATAACCCATTTTCATATAATTACAAAATCAAATGATGGATAAGAGTAGCGATCATAAATCAGGATTCCTAAACTACCTTAATTCTAACGATATAATTGTAACGGTATAATGGTAAGATTGACCATAGTTAATTGCCTGAATTGTAAAATGAGCATATAATATCATTTAAATATTTATAAAAAATGGTATATGATTTGACTATATATACGTTGATATGCATAACAATATAATTAGTAATTATTAAAATAAAATATTACATAATATTAATTTAATATAATAGTATATATATATAATATGCATATATATTATAATATTAATAATTATTAACATTAAATAATGAAATAATATATAATATAGCAATGATTGTTTATATAACATTATACATATAAATGTGTATACGTATAAGTTAATAATATTGATAATAGAATCGAACCTATAACCTTCTCTATATATATCACCGCTTAAAATTTTAATCTTAAAACCATTCCATGTATACAGTTTTTTATGTATACTCTCCAACGAATATAGATGTGTAAACATATATTTTGTATTAGGGAACTTTAGAGTATACTTTCCAGCAAGCAATTTTGGCAAAAGATGTTGCACTACTCCTAACAATGTTAACTATATTGTATACGCTTAGTTTTTAAACCATGTATATAAATCTGTACTCAATATGCATATTATATTCATGTCAATTCGAAAAATCCGTAATATAAAAATAATATAAATATAGAATAATATAACATATATTGCAGTCACAGTATAGTATTCTTTTCATGATAAAATTCCATTGCGATATCACCCTCAACTTCTTAAAAAGTATAATTAGCAAACTGAATTTGCCTAAGCGACTTTTTTACATTTTATAAACACTTTTATAAAACGAATTTAAAATACAAGACAATATAATATAAGGTAATATGTTAAAAAGATTTAGACTATCGTTATGATGATATACAAATAAATATAGTAATATCTAAGGTTGTTTATGAGAATATTCCGAAGTGTCCCGAAATACCCCATCAAATTATTCACTTTTATGTAATGTAAATCTTCGTCAATTAACCGTTGATAAGTACACTTTTCAAAGCATATTAAACAAATATAAATAAAAGAATATTGATTCATTTATTATTTTTAAAATATTTATATTAATGGCGTGAATTAAATATTGTCTCTATATTGAAACCATTTTACTAATATCATGCTGGTATGTATTACATTTAATGTCACTTCTTGACAATAAGTCTAGAATAATAATAGCCAAGCCTGTTACTACGCTACTCAAAACAAGGTCCCATTGAAAATTATTTGCATTTATGATATCATAAAATATTTTAAATAATCAAGATTACCTTTGTAATCTTTGATAATACTAAAACGACTTTATCCGCAAAAAAATAGTCATCAATATAAGATTCTGCATCAACATAAATTTGCCAGTGTAAATACATTAAGTATTCAATAATTAGTTTAGAATTATTCCCACATCTATAGATTATATATGGTTATACTATAATATGTATATCTGATAATACCCATAGTACACATTATCAAATAAACATAAACTAGACTAACCTTACAACATTTAAATGTTAAATATGCATATATAATGTATCATATATGCTTAATGCATAATTATTTCATATAATATCATATATATAGTCTTTTTAGTGCTGGGATAATATTCCATATGTTTTGTTAAATTCAAGTATAAAATTAAGTTATAATATTACAGTGCGTTAAATATTATATCATAGTTACACTAATATATACTAACATGGTATCTACGATTTAACAGGTGTTAATTATAACTAATATATACTGTATATATTATTAGTAATATTTTGAAATTATTAGATATCATAAAGGGGATCAAAAGTCGCACACATAGTTTCATATGAACGGCATTCATTGAACGAAGTCTCAGTTATTCGCTAGGCGTCTATAAAACTAAATCATGTCCTGTTATCCTAGAGATGAAAATGTATTCGGATTAAATGAATATTCCCTCAAAGCAGGTTTTATATATTATATGCATATATACGAATTGATTAAAATAATAAATTAGATATCAAAAAATGTATTAAACGACCTAATTAAGTATCTGGTATTCGAAGTCTCTCCCCTAGTTTTAATATAGTCGAATCCAAGAAGACGAATTCTAGATCTACTCACATATTAAATAAATTTGAAAAAATATATATTTCTATGAATGTTTATCTATTTACCAACGATTATCAAGTCCCTTTCTTTGAAAATTTCTTGATCCAGTTTATTATTTTATCTATATCATTGTCATAAACTTTTAATAAACATTTATAGAAAATGTTATGTTGAATATATGTTCAGATAGTTAGTATTTAATTATTATATAACTCATAATTCATTTAAATACATGTACATATATTAAATTAATTATTACATATTTAAATATACAATTAAATTTAATATCGCACATAATTATAAATTATATATTTCTAATAATAAAGGGTAAAATGATAATTCGAAATATATGGTAATTTAGTTTATGTTTAGTAAGAACTTTATATAAAACATATTATTTATGTAGTAATACATCTAAAATTTAATGGAAATGATAATGTTATGCTAAGTTCATATCCATTTTTTGGAGGTAATGGTGTTTTTACCTATGTATATTTATTAATTATTTTAATATATCATTCTCATATTAAATATGGTTTATTTCTATGCGAGAACTTTGTTTAATTTATATTAATTTATATTATATTTTTATATTTAAGATGGAAAAAGTTTGATTGCGAATCTTGCTTCAAAATGAAGAATTTCAAATAATGAAGTATGCTAGTTTGAAAACTAAATGAGTTGAAAGGATAGTTGTTAATTAGAATAATTTAATAATTCGATTTTCCCATCCTTTTAAGAAGGTTTTTTAATATATTTTATTAACAAAAATTTGATACTGCAGTAATATAATAGTTAATACGCAACATTACTATATATTGTCACTGAATAATAGTAATATATATATTAACATATAGTACTATATGTATCTAATGTTAATAGTTTATAATATCTACAAATTATTTTAATATTTTATTAAAATAAAATTACCAAATATTATGTATAGCTGCTATTATTATCACAACTCCAATAGAAGAACTTTTTTTTAAAGAACATACTTATTTTAAAAATAACATCTGGATATATGAATACAATAAAATTAGAATATATTATAGTTGATCATTTATTAATAATATCTACAAAATAATATTATTTCTATCTATATATTATGGAGAAATAAAAAATATATACAATGTTCTGTATACAATTTATCAAGATAATACATCTTTGGTATCGACCATGTACAATGGTTATTATTATTATTTGTTTACTTTTAAAAATAATTCTATATTATCTACAATGTAATCAATTTCTACAGATAATGTATTATACTTCATTTTAAAGATGATGTGTAGTATATATGGTGTACGTCGTACACTGTACGATAGGCGGATGTCCCCGAGAATAAGTAATAGTTGAAAATGATAATGTTAGTAAAAATTTATTTTAAATATTTTAGATAACATAAATATATATGTAAAGGGTAATTAAAGTATGATTTACATACTTCATATAAATATATTACTACCCACTTATTCATAATTCATAAAAAACTTTATTTACAAAGATCTCACACACATACCTTAATAATACCTTAATAATAGCATACCCATGTGTATACATTATGTATAACCTCGAACATGAATTCGATTTTAATTAATATCAACAGATATATTATTCATTATCATCTATTATTAAACCTCTAATTTTGTTAAGTTATTTTTTATTTAACATATATCCCGGATGAATAGTTTATATTGTAAAATAAGAAATTACCTATTAAATATATATATATATTGAATTAGTTTAACTATAATGTTGAATCCTTTATTTTATTCATATACTTTCCAAACATATCCAATGAAAATATATATAATATTAACAATACAATAATGGTATAACTTAACTATTAAATGATTAGTAGTGCTAAAAGGTGCCATAATATCATACACTATATTTTGTACGTAATATTAATATATAATTTTCAAACAATTAGTTATTCAAATGATCAAAATTAGTTAATTTTTTTAAAAAGAGATCACATATTTTAAGTATGAAAGGTAAATGTGTGATTGCGATTAGGAATTTCGTATTAGAAATATTATATTCAGGATTTGTATGTTGTGCATTAAGAATCCAATTCATATACCGTACAATGTATACATTGTACATACATCTAGCAATAGATCAATAACAGTTTATGTTATCAATTATTCTCAAGAAAATCACCTAATCCTCAAAATATAGGAATATGTTAAGCCATTATAAGCAGATATTAATATCCTAATTAGATAATAAGGTTGATGTACCCAATAATGCAAATATTTAATAACTATATGAATAATAATGCAATAAAGATTGTGAATTCTTGAGTAACGATTGAATATTACCTATAATATTTATATTTGTAAAAGATAATGTATCTATATAGCATACTTTAATTTGCATTAAATTTAATGAATTATCTTGAATATATAGAGAATTGTAATAATAAACTATATTATAATATTTTTTATAACTTAGACAAATGTATTCTAAATTAACATTTAATCTATGGTAATATATATTATAACATAACTGCTTCGGTGGATTAATAGTGAATTAACAATTACTCCAATACCCATATTAAGGTATTACTGCAATAGATCAGTAGTTTGAATAATAACACCATATATATATATATATATATATATATATATATATATATATAATATAAATAGTTTGAAAAACCTAAGACTTCGCCTAAATATTTTAAAATATTAAAATAATAGGTATTATATTATAATATTATATAGTTCGTATTATTTTAATATAATATTGAATATATTGTGTATGTGTCATAACACAAAATAATTATGGTGCGTCAAATAAGAATTAAATCTAAAACAATGCATATACACATCTACTTATATAGTATATACTATGTATATAATGAGTAGTTATCTCCTAGATTTCTGTAATCTTTGATTTACTCGTCTCATATATTGTTATGTTAAGTGGTTAATTCATTTATATAAACTGTACATGAATTACTAAAAAGGTTAGCTCACGAATTGTATTGTCCGTCTAGAAAACTATTTTTTTTACATGTTCGAGTTACATATCGACGATTGTATACAATAATACGCAAACTATATCTATGTATGACAAATTAAATATTTGATGCTTAGTCTAACAGAATAAAAATAAACAAATAATTAATTTTATTAAATTATCTCTAAATTAATCTTTTATTAGTTTTCACATTATCATCCTGTATATTAAAATATTATACAAGTTAGAGATATCTAATGGTATATATACATTACAAGTATATATAATGTATGAAGATTAATATTATTTTAATAACGAATACTATATTTAATATATTATATAATTAATATGTTAATACAATTATTTCAAATCATTACAAATTATAGATATAATCATTATAAGACTAAAGAATATTTCATAATTTATTTATACAGAATAGTATTATATACATATTGGTATACTTTTTAATTGAAAATAATTATAATTATACTAATATTAGGGTACTAAAATATGTTTAATTTTAAAATTGATTTTGAGAAAATACATGTTTATACAATAATAAATTATTTATTTATAATATGTTATTTATGTATATCAAATATAAATATATATATATATACTATATAGTAGCAATATTGTATATATATATATTTATGGAGGTATCTTTACATATGTTGAGCTAAGTTAAAACTATAATTTATTTTCAATTATATTTGTTGATTATGATAACTGAATATACATTTATCACTATAATTAACATTAATACTGGGCATATTGTTCAGAATAAATTAAATATATAGTGAAAAGTCAGAAATATTTAAACAATTATAATCAGACATTTCATTTATTAAAACTGTTCTAAATGCATTGTAAGCAACACAAAATTACACAGAAATATACTAAGTCCACTATGTCGCTAGATACATAATTAGGCTAGCTTGAGTATCCATATAAACTATGTAGATCCAATACCTAAACATTCCATCTTGGAAGGAACAACTAATGATTAAAAGTATACTTTGCAATGTAGAAGGCTATTTTATGGTCAGAAGATAAGCTTTTATACACCACTATAAATTGTAGGTAAATTTTAATATGGAAATTACAATTCCCAGGTGTCAACAATTACAGAGGCTACAAATAAAGTTATAAACAGCTTTACTTACAGATACATTCATAGCCGAATAACAAATAAAACCAAATTACCCATTCCAATAAACTTGGATATAGATTATCAGTGGCATTATTGAACCACTGAACAGTTTACCAACAAAGTAATGAAGTTTATACTTCACCATACTTTAAAAACACAACACATTCTTACACACTACTCTGAATAAAATGCAACCGAAACAAAGAATCTCCTATAAGCTATACAAGCTTAACACGCTCTACAAACCTCGTATACTAAGAAATAGAAAGTGATTTTTTAGTAACTTTTAACTATTTTTGACATCATATAAACCACTGTTTATATAGTTCAATTAAACTTGATTTCTCATGTAAAATAATTAACCACAAGAACTATCCTCCTAATTACCAAAAACTAATTATTTTAAAAAAAGTCTACTGTTTTTGTTATTCGACTTTTTAAATTAATGATATTTTATTTTCAACATAAAAAAGATTTTCATCTAATGTCATAATTATTATCATGTTCAATAAAATTAATTTATTTTTCATTGTATAAATAAAATCATTCAATCTATCATATCTAAATATAAAAAATATCCTGTATAATTATTCAATATATATACAGATTAATACAAATTCACTTTGAGTTTTTATTACAGAGTACCACGTAGATAGCTGTTTTGTCTCAGTAAAAAACTCAGTATAGCTTGCCACATTTAAAAAAGTTAAGATACCTCCACCTAATATGTTTGAAGATGAATGTAAGTCTATATTGTTTTAAAATGCAATGGTTAATAAAATGCTAGCTTTTTATCATTCTCTGTCATAATACATGAAATATAAAAGGGAAAATGGATTCATTGTTATGGTCCCTTAAAATAAATAACTCCAAATTATAATTATAAATAATAAAATATTCATACTGTATAGCGACAATTGTATACAGTTATTACTAATAACTTATTGGTTCGAACTTGATAACATTATCCACTGGTCTCAGCAGTCAATTCTATGCGAGAGTAAATCTTTAATCGTAATCGAATAAGTAATTCTGAATTAATTTTATTTTGAAATTGTATCCAATAGATATATGCAATAGTATAGCTCTACAACACTCTCATGTCTTCATTCTTTTTGATTAATATGCAAGTAATGTTCTATATATAAATCTATATTTATTATATTTATATATATATATATATGAAATTAAATATATATTACATATTTCAAAGTATCTATACCATCCAAATTTGTAATGTAGTTCTTTATTATAAAATCATAACCCTTAATTTGGTAATGTTTTCAGAAACTGCAGGAGTTCAGGACTAAGTTAGAATTTCAAATAGTATTGATTCGGAGTTAAATGCTCACTCAGCGAATTCGACTTCGTGCTTCCGATAAGAAAATCCTCACGACCTCTCGGCGACATCTTCGACTGTAACTGCACCTGTGGGAACATCTCAGTCCCTACCCGCGCGTTTTCCTTGGTTCAAAGCTTTTCCAACTCGCCGCCAACTCGAGATATTAGCTTACGAGATGCCAAGTTACGCTGTAAACCGGAGCGTCAAGCCGAATTCTTCGCCCGATATAAAATGCGTTAATATAGGACTAAGGTCTAGAACAGTTACGCCATCTATTGACAATCGTATGTGCATTAGAATTCCACGTGGTAAGCGCTCGACTAGTACGCCCATTATTAAATCTACCTTCGATACAAACGCTAACGAGACTAATAACGAAATGCCCCCTATAGAGTTTTCCAACACCACATTCCCTATTCCCCCGTCCAACTACATACGACCTATTAACCCATCCACTATAACATCCCCTATTGATCACTTCTCCACTGCCACCCCACTAAATGGTACCTCAACTACTATACTTCCTATCGATCCCTCCAGCATCGCACCCCCTATTAACCTCGCTAACTCTATACACCCCATTAGCACCTCCAGCTGCACGTCCCCCATTGCACCATCAACGGCAATACTTCAAAATGAGAAACAATGTAACTCCACCCCTCTTGTTCATTCCACTACTACCCATATTGATAACTCTAACAACACACTCCCCATTGATCATTCAATTAACACACCCTCAATTGATTCCTCTATCAATACACCCACAATATATCCCTCTATAAACACACCCATAATTGAACCCTTAATAAACACACCAAATATTGATCCCTCTATAAACACACCCATTATTGAACTCTCAATAAACACACCCACAATTGAACCCTCTATCAACAAACTCCCTATTGATCCCTTAATCACCACATGTCCAATTGATACCACTACTGGTAAACTATGTATTGAACTGTACACGACATCTTCATGCACTATTGATCCCTCTAAAACCATACCTCCCAGTGAGCCCTCCACCACCAAGCCCCCTATTGAAACCTATATCGACACCGCACCCCCTATGGAGCCCTATAGCTACACCGCTCCCTCTATTGAGATACTAAAGCAAGTTTGTGATCTGTGCGGACGGCGTTTTCTCAATAAATCTTCTCTGCGAATACATCGAGACACACACCACACCCACTCCTACCTCACGTGTGATCAGTGTAATCTCACATTTGTTACTCAGGTGAGTACCATCAAGATATGTCATGATAACCTTCATTTAGCCATTAGTCATAGTCATTGTTATTTAGTCTTAGTCATTGTTATTTAGTCTTTAGCCATTAGTCTTAGTCATTGTTATTTAGTATTTAGTCATTAGTCTTAGTCATTGTTATTTAGTCTTTAGCCATTAGTCTTAGTCATTGTTATTTAGTATTTAGTCATTAGTCTTAGTCATTGTTATTTAGTCTTTAGCCATTAGTCTTAGTCATTGTTATTTAGTCTTTAGTCATTAGTCTTAGTCATTGTTATTTAGTCTTTAGCCATTAGTCTTAGTCATTGTTATTTAGTATTTAGTCATTAGTCTTAGTCATTGTTATTTAGCCATTAGTCTTAGTCATTGTTATTTAGTATTTAGTCATTAGTCTTAGTCATTGTTATTTAGTCTTAGTCATTGTTATTTAGTCTTTAGCCATTAGTCTTAGTCATTGTTATTTAGTCTTTAGCCTTTAGTCTTAGTCATTGTTATTTAGTCTTTAGTCATTAGTCTTAGTCATTGTTATTTAGTCTTAGTCATTGTTATTTAGTCTTTAGCCATTAGTCTTAGTCATTGTTATTTAGTCTTTAGCCTTTAGTCTTAGTCATTGTTATTTAGTCTTTAGCCATTAGTCTTAGTCATTGTTATTTAGTATTTAGTCATTAGTCTTAGTCATTGTTATTTAGTCTTTAGCCATTAGTCTTAGTCATTGTTATTTAGTATTTAGTCATTAGTCTTAGTCATTGTTATTTAGTCTTAGTCATTGTTATTTAGTCTTTAGCCATTAGTCTTAGTCATTGTTATTTAGTCTTTAGCCTTTAGTCTTAGTCATTGTTATTTAGTCTTTAGTCATTAGTCTTAGTCATTGTTATTTAGTCTTAGTCATTGTTATTTAGTCTTTAGCCATTAGTCTTAGTCATTGTTATTTAGTCTTTAGCCTTTAGTCTTAGTCATTGTTATTTAGTCTTTAGCCATTAGTCTTAGTCATTGTTATTTAGTCTTTAGCCATTAGTCTTAGTCATTGTTATTTAGTCTTTAGCCATTAGTCTTAGTCATTGTTATTTAGTCTTTAGCCATTAGTCTTAGTCATTGTTATTTAGTCTTTAGCCATTAGTCTTAGTCATTGTTATTTAGTCTTAGTCATTGTTATTTAGTCTTTAGCCATTAGTCTTAGTCATTGTTATTTAGTCTTTAGCCATTAGTCTTAGTCATTGTTATTTAGTCTTTAGCCATTAGTCTTAGTCATTGTTATTTAGTATTTAGCCATTAGTCTTAGTCATTGTTATTTAGTCTTAGTCATTGTTATTTAGTCTTTAGATGTTAGTCTTAGTCATTTTTTAATATATTGTAAATAAAAATATATTATTACTTTTGTTATAACAACAAAACTAAAGTAACCAGAATTGTTTCCATAATATGAATCTGTATTCGCTAATCTTTGAATGTAAGTATTATGTCAGTAGTCTCAGTAAATTCAACTAAAATCTCTTGGATTATGAATATGTAGCTTATTTGTTATGAGTTCAACCTGGAATTTTGTAATACGTTTGATGATGAAATTATTATAAATATATTAATTATGTTAATATTATTAAATATTTTTTATGAATAAGAACATAACTTGTTAAAGCCCAAAAATTAAAACAGTTAAGAAACATTTCTAATTGGAATTCAATATGAGAATTATTCATTAATTTTATAAATAAATCATAAAATAACATAAATGAAATTTGAATTGTTTACAATTACGTAAATAATTTAATTTATGTTTATTAATATTCAAATGTTATGAATAAAAACCTACATCATATTAACACATTGTTGTGATAGTTTTGTAAAATTAAATAGACCAAAAATACAAACTTTGAAATCAAATTAATTTGATTTGCTTTATGAAATATTTGATATATAAAGAACACGTCTTAATTATAGTCTTAATTATTAACATATTAATAATTATCTCATGCAACGATCATGTCAATGTCTAGAATATGGAAAATTATCAACTTTATAAATAATCTCACTATAAACACCTAATTTCACCAACTTATCCTCAATCTCTCTTTTACTACAACCCTCTACCAGCCCCAAATACTTACGCCTTACCACTTTCCAATAGAAAGGACTAGATAATCATGCCTTAATACACATTAATCCAGCGGAATGTCCACTCTATGCCTGTTATTTCTGCGAAACGTTTGTATAGTTACTATTAATCCTTTGTGTTATTATTTATTATATGTCCACACTTGAATTCATTTTGTTGGCTTTACTTAACAATACATTTAATTCATTATATATCATCTTGTGCCCAACCATTAATATTTAATCTTTTCTGAATGTTTATTCTTGAGTTTGTATTTATTTACTTTAGTTCTATTTATTTTCTGTTCACAAATTTACTATTCTGTCACATCACTAACTAAACTCTTTAACAGTAATGCTAATTAATATCTTTATCTCTAATTATAAATAAACTTTTAATCACTAATTCTGATTAATATTAATGTACCGCTAACATTAACAAACCACTAATCTATTAACACTACATCCATCTACTTTGCAGATGTTTTTCACTCGATTGCAATCTTCTGACACATCTACGCCAAAAACACGGCATGAAGCGTAAATTCACCGATGCTACCCTCGACCTCAATAACTACGCTGAGGTTTTACTTTTGTTGTACGTCTTTTCCTTGAGCCTACCCAATTCCATGCCAAGTCTACCCTGCTGGCATCTGTTTACGTCTATTTAATATGTTATTACATATATACTCCGTATTATTATCTACTTCCTGAATGAGCTTTAGTTATAATTAAGATGGCATCGATTAAGTGTGAATTACTTTATACCAGATAAGTTCCGCATTGTATCGATTATAATAAATACTTTAAATGTAATTTTCGAAGCGTTAATAATTGTTTAAATTAACAGTTTATCACCAATTCTTGGACGATAAGCCAAGTGGAGGTGTTCTTACATAACACCTCCGCTTAGATTATCATCCACATATCCACTCCAATCGACCCTCAACTCGACCCCGCCCGCTCAATTCCTTACCCTATCTCCTATTCACGCCTGCCTCTATTTGACCTCCGCCGACCTCTCGCCGCTATAGTCGATGCACGCCCTCAACAACTACGAATGCACGGAATGTTGTTCCATGTATCTGGATAAGAAACACCTCGACTATCACATGCATACCGAACACATGAGCAGACGACTGACCTCTCCGGAAATGGAAAGGATAGCCATCGAGTCCGGTCGGTGTTCCCCTTATGCCCGTCACCTAGATTATAAACACCCTAGACCCCGGGGGTCTGCGCTGGCATTATAGTGTTGTTTAAAAACTAGTTACATAAGTCAATATTAGGTTTAAAACAAATTTATGAAAATCTAATCTTATCCAACTGATGTTTATGTAATCTTTAAGAGCATTGAGCTTCAATTACAGCAACTTGTGAACAGTTCAATACTTTTATATCATGATAATTTATATTTCTCTTTTTTCAAAATATTTTAGTAATCTATAATTCACTTTGACTTCTACACATAATCGAGTATAACGGTATCTCTCCATATTTGGCTGAATTTACAATAAACAATATTCTTAATCTTCCTGGTGGATAAGAAATTTCTTTTTTTTAATTTCTTAAATAATATAAAACATAATTTCTATAGAATTATTATCCCATCGCTGTAATAAGGGATAGTTTATTTATTGATAGTCCATCTCGAGATATGCTTAGCGTAAGATGTTTGCTAATATATCATAAGATAATTTATGCAATGTTATGTAGGCTGCCATAAGTTATGTCATGTGGGCGCTGTAATATTTGTAATCATAAGATTTCTTCTCTTGAAAGTAAGGATTCCAATTTAAGCAATTGCTAGATAATATTATATAATGATTACATGTGAGTTCAATGATTATTAATTATATTATTATATTTAATGTTATGATTATTCTTTTATAAAATAACTTATCAAGTATTGAAATGGGAATAAACTATATCCAGCAAAACTTCCCGACCTTCTCTAGACGGCGTATTTGTGTGTCGCATTTGCAAGTTGTCATTTGACCGTCAGTGTGTCTATGAATGTCACTCCCGTCTGCACAACCGACAGACTGTCACTGACGCCCCGCCCATTGCCACGTGCGAAATCTGCGCAAAACACTTCAACAGCGATAGTAAACTCAAGGTCTATGATTGTTGTGAATCAGTCTTCGCATGAATAGAATTACTTATCTATTAACATTATTGAATTATTTACGATACGTCGATATAAAATTAGTAAACTATAATAATATTGATTTTTTAGATCTATAAACTAATGCAATGTATAAATAGTTACTTCATCTTACCCTCAACCCAACATAAACCTTTGTTCAGTACGTTCTTAGCAATTATTAAACAGACACTCAATCCTCATCATTCTATTCTTAGCCTTCACTCAACATCTATCTGTGGTACCGTAGCCCCCACTACCTTCCCCCTACTTCTCCCTACTCCTCTCTTCTACCTACTCCTCTCCCCCCTACATATCGCTTCTACTATATTCCCCCTACTCCTCTCTTCTACTCCCTTCCCCTACTCCTCTCTTCTACTCTATTCCCCCTACACCTCTCTTCTACTCTATTCCCCCTACACCTCTCTTCTACTCTCTTCTCCCTACTCCTCTCTTCTACTCCCTTCCCCCTACTTCTCTCTTCTACTCTCTTCTCCCTACACTTCTCTTCTACTCTATTCCCCCTACACCTCTCTTCTACTCTCTTCTCCCTACTCCTCTCTTCTACTCCCTTCCCCCTACTTCTCTCTTCTACTCTTTTCTCCCTACTCCTCTCTTCTACTCTATTCCCCCTACACCTCTCTTCTACTCTATTCCCCTACTCCTCTATTCTACTCCCTTCCCCTACTCCTCTCTTCTACTCTATTCTCCCTACTCTTCTCTTCTACTCTCTTCCCCCTACACCTCTCTTCTACTCCCTTCCCCTACTCCTCTCTTCTACTCTCTTCCCCCTACACCTCTCTTCTACTCCCTTCCCCTACACCTCTCTTCTACTCCCTTCCCCCTACACCTCTCTTCTACTCCCTTCCCCCTACTCCTCTCTTCTACTCCCTTCCCCTACTCCTCTCTTCTACTCCCTTCCCCCTACTTCTCTCTTCTACTCTCTTCTCCCTACACTTCTCTTCTACTCTATTCCCCCTACACCTCTCTTCTACTCTCTTCTCCCTACTCCTCTCTTCTACTCCCTTCCCCCTACTTCTCTCTTCTACTCTTTTCTCCCTACTCCTCTCTTCTACTCTATTCCCCCTACACCTCTCTTCTACTCTATTCCCCTACTCCTCTATTCTACTCCCTTCCCCTACTCCTCTCTTCTACTCTATTCTCCCTACTCCTCTCTTCTACTCTCTTCCCCCTACACCTCTCTTCTACTCCCTTCCCCTACTCCTCTCTTCTACTCTCTTCCCCCTACACCTCTCTTCTACTCCCTTCCCCTACACCTCTCTTCTACTCCCTTCCCCCTACACCTCTCTTCTACTCCCTTCCCCCTACTCCTCTCTTCTACTCCCTTCCCCCTACTCCTCTCTTCTACTCCCTTCCCCCTACTCCTCTATTCTACTCCCTTCCCCTACACCTCTCTTCTACTCCCTTCCCCCTACACCTCTCTTCTACTCCCTTCCCCCTACTCCTCTCTTCTACTCCCTTCCCCCTACACCTCTCTTCTACTCCCTTCCCCCTACTTCTCTCCTCAGGTACACATCAGCCGACACCACGATGCACATTTCCCTTGTAACACATGCGACAAGACGTTCACCAATAAGGTTTCAATTACTCTCGGAGTTAATGTAGCGAAGCAATTCAGTGCTTCTGGGCATGCAAATTGATTAACTTTATTCTTTACCTTATTACCTCCGGATTAAATTCATACCTAATTTGGTTGACCGCCACTTTGTATCTAGAATTCAGCGAGTTCTCGTAACTCAGCGATTCATTAACTTTGGGTAATGTGTTGAACGTTTACATCTAATTGAAACAAATGGGAATTTTTATTTTAAAATTTGTGTTTAATAGAGTCTATAAGTCAAAATATTGTGAATTTTTTTATAATTAGACTGTAAAGAGTGTACTAAGGCCTATTCAATGATGTACCTTTTGTTAAAAATAGATAAGTTTAAGACGACAAAAAATTAAAATATAAAAATTATCTTATTATCTTTGGATGGAGTAGCGCGTTAGTAACGGAAATGTATTTAAAATGGAGGCATTTTATATTAAAGCCGATAGTAGAAATCTACCAACATTAGAACTAGAGGATATATTCGAATATGCCATTAGCAATGCAGATATACTAAAAACAGAATTCAGGCATTGGAAGATAGCGAGGTTACTATATATTGAAATAAAGTAGTATAAAATTAAAAAAAATATAATTTAAATTAATCTTTTTTATTTTATTAAATAATATATCCCAAATATATATAAAAACAATAACAACATATTTTATTATATATTTTATGTATGTTGAACATTACATTCGATTTACTATACTTGATATACTAAATTATTTATATAATATTAGTTTATAATAATATATAAACATATATATAAGTAAATATTGTTTTAAAATTAAGTAAGTAATATCGTATGCCATTCTTACATACCTAAAATAATATAATTAATACAATATTAATTTAATATTTTATAAATGATAAATAAATTATAATATGATTTTAATATTTGTGATCATATAGATCTGTAAAATTATATTTTGTATGCTAAATATTAGATAATAATTAGCATATGATTCATTTTGTATATTTTATTAAATTTAAAGATCCTCAAATGCATTATACGGAGAAGATGCGATAGGAAAAGTTTGTGTTTATTTTGAACAAAATAAGTGTACGGTTCGCGCTTCTATTTTTCAGGAACATCGGGTCAATGATAAATTATATGAAGTTAGTTATAATATAGTTATAATAATCAGTATACAATATTTAAAAATATAGTCATCAAGTCATCTAATAAAATTGAAAATATCATAGAAAATTATATCTTATTGTTCTCCATTATTTATCTCTTAGCTAGTCCTCGTACTTGCAAACCCTCTGGAGCAACGCATACAAAAGACTGAATGTGTAAGTCGCGTTGCCAGTGCAGGAACATGTATACATATAATTGCCTGTTATATATATGATAAATTACATAATTTATTAAATATTTTAGTTCTCTAGTGATAATAAACTGTATTTACTTCTTCAGAAGAGTCAATGTTTACGACATCAATAAATATATCATCATCATTCGAAATTTGTTCATTATTCTTGAAAGATGAACTTGAATCCTGAATATGTTTATTAATATAAATTTAGTTTAATGTACCATATTTGTTAATGATATTTATATGCGTACATTTCTTATAATAAAAAAGTTCATAATATGATATGTTTTAATATACCTCCTCAATAACACATATATTGCAATCAGAACGGCCTTGGCAAACAAACTTCCATGGAAGAACATTATTTTTCAAATATGTCTTTCTTATTTCTTGGTCAGTGACAAGATTATCCATATATTTATTATAATTGTTCATGTCCTCGACAGGCTTGAGTTTCATTTAATAGTATTAAAAGAATGTATATTTAATAACACAGATATAAAATCTCTTAATATTAATCTCTTGTTAATTTATTATAATATTATCTTACATGAAAATTATTAATATTATAACATTAACTACACTTTAATCACTCATGTGTGACAATTTTGTATTGTTATTATTATATTGTAATTTCTTTGTACATGAAATAGGTTATATGTTATTTATATATATACATATATATATATATATATATATATATATATATATCATATTCTAATTAACTGTAATAGTATAGTAATCACGATAAAAAATATTTAAATATTGAAATTCAAAATTTTAATAAATATTATATTGTAATATTATATTATATTGTTATCCTGTGAAGTTTATAATACACAATATATATTATTAAATAGTAATAGTACAAATAATACTAACACAAAAATGATCCTTACAGCAAGACAATCTTGCTTTTGAAATCTTTTTCAATTTATTTTCTTCTCTGTGCACTCTTTTATAACATTTAAAACGTATATTTTTATCCAACGGAACATTAAAAAAAAATATATTAGAGTTATTAATTTTCATATTTTTACACTTAGGAACAAAATAATACTTATAAGAACATTTAGTGCTCATGATGTATAGAAAAATGAAGTTAATGAATAAAAAATATAATATACATGTAAAATTCGTATTGTTTATTTATAATAGCGCATAACTTTTAAACGAGATCACGTGATCAAAACCGACCAATCACAATAGAGTAGCCTTTTTTAAAAGCTATTTTTATATAACTTAGCAATTTTTTAAAAATACATCACTAGTACCTTATTATATAGTGTATTTAGTGTATCAATTAATATTTTTGACTTATAGACTCTATTGTATCAAATATGTCTTGTTCAACTATGATTTTAATCAAACTTATTAAATACCCATTTATATGAGATATATACCAGCCGCATATAGATTATTAAATATTATATATATATTTAAACATTAAAATGTGGTTTTAAAAATATTATTTATTATTCAATAATCTTAGAATATTTGGTTTGAATACAGCTTTTGATTCCGGATTACAACTATTATAAATTCTTAAATCATTATTTTATATAAAATATCAATTTATTACAATTTTCTTAACTTAACTTAACATAGTACCAACTTAACATAGTACCATCTTAACATAGTACCAACTTAACATAGTACCAACTTAACATAGTACCAACTTAACATAGTACCAACTTAACATAGTACCAACTTAACATAGTACCATCTTAACATAGTACCAACTTAACATAGTACCAACTTAACATAGTACCATCTCAACATAGTACCATCTCAACATAGTACTAACTTAACATAGTACCAACTTAACATAGTACCAACTCAACATAGTACCAACTTAACATAGTACCAACTTAACATAGTACCAACTTAACATAGTACCAACTTAACATAGTACCAACTTAACATAGTACCATCTTAACATAGTACCATCTCAACATAGTACCATCTTAACATAGTACCATCTCAACAACTACAAATCCCGCTATAATCCCACGCTGCTAATTATACTTTGATATGAAATGTATTTCAATGTTACAAAATCACTTATTGTCAATACAAACTTGATATCACCTCCATACTTAGTTTCCTAGTCAACTTAACCTCACCTCAACTTCTATTACACACTAAGACTTATCTTGTATTCACTTTGATACTATTTCCCTAGTTAAACCTGAAATAAAATTAACTTAGATTTTACTTCTCTAGTCAAATATAACTTCACCTCACCTCGACCCTTGCTACCCTAGTTAAGCCTCAACACTCATCTTCGCTACATGCACCCCACGGGAGGTATCTCTTGCAAGAAATGTAAACAAATCTTCCCGACTCGCGACTGTTGCAAAGAACATGAACTAACAGTTCACGAATCCGTTGGTAACATCTGTTAACAATTATGAATTAATTGATCAAATTAATTATATACAATTATATTTTAATTATTTATTAAAAAAAACTCATTTAAGTAACCTTCCATACTGAATAAAGAGTCTGTCCACACACTATTCCTGAGATTTTCTTATATTCACTAGCTGCCCTTCGTCTATCTATATCACCATCACCATTACCCTTATCTCACCATCATATATTCATGCATATCTCCTCGTACCGTTCACCTCATTTAACCGTTTACTTTTTCATTATTTCATCCTTACTATTCCAGGACCACCAGTCTAAATCTTAATCGCCAATTGGCAGAAATCTTTACAAACCTCTCCCGCACCCATCTCTCTAATCTTCCATTCTATATTGTTTATATTCTTCCTATATTTTCTGCAACTTTATTCTCATTTTTATAATGTAATAAATTAATAATTTTTTTTTCCACAAATTAATAACTTCTGTAAAACTCCTTAGAAATACCAATGCAGTTATTGCAACCAAATTTTGAAGACCATGAGCTCCTTGAAACGCCATTATTTAGTTCATTCTGACCAGAAACCTTTCCTTTGTCAGGTAATTATCAAATATTTTCTTATCCTGGGTAAATTTTTGTAAATTATAATTTTATAATTTATATTATAAATTATAAAGAATTATAAATTTGATTACAAGAACTAACTTTGCAATTGATAATTTTATACTGGATACTATATTTCAGAGAATGGAATATTTAAATTACATAATAAATCCAAAAAATTTATATTTTAACCCTATTATTAAATTGTTTATAATGTAATATACAGAAATGAGAATTTTCATTTGTCAATTTTACAGGTTTGCAATAAAACCTTTCGTTCAAAATCTACCCTTGATTCACACGAAGGAACTCACCTGGTGGTGAAACCCTTCAATTGCTCACGTTTGTACTGAATAACTTAATTGTATACATTTTGTTAATATAATTCTAAGTATGTTTACCTTTACATTTGAAAAAGAACATTATTTTATTTTTCATTTGTTATTAATCACAACTTTTGATCCTTTTATATCTATATTTATATAATATATAATTTATAATATCTGTCATGTAGAACACAATGAACAAACATTTAAAAGTTAATCAAAGACAAGTTTATTATAAAATACAAATTGCATCAAGTAACTCCTCGCCGCCCTACAGTTTGCCGGGTTGGATTCGTGACTGCCAGCGCTCATCGCAAACACATGAAGAGACATCGCGATCACTCCCCAACCAGTATTTGCAATTCTAGCGACGACTCCTGCCCGCCGACGTCTGCAGAACAATCGGCTTCGGATCTGCGGCTGGACTCCGCGATTCGAGAACAAATCCATATCGTTTGTAGACTACTCTTAGCTTTTTAAACAACTTTTACGCAAAATCATATCTACGTAGTATTAAATTAGTATGTCATTCAAACATATTATTTGCTGAGATGAATATTCTGAATTGTTAGGTTACATAACATATATAAAGATTTTTAAATTCTTCTCGTTGGTGAATTTTAAGATATGATTATGTGATCGTGAATATCTAAAAACGTTATGTGAATGATTTGTTATCATAATTTGTAAACAAATTATTTACTTTTTCATAAAAAAAATATTGATAATTGACAATGAAAATTAAATAATATTATATAATTGTATTTCATTCAATAGATTATTATTAGCATACTTAATATAATAAATTACCATAAACAATCATATTAATATTCATATTCATCTTATTTAAACATTACTTTTGATTAATGTTTAATATTAATCAGTAATTATTAATTACTTAATTATTAATTAAAATTTGTAAAGTGATTATATAGAGTTACTATTAATTACTAATTAATAGTTACTCTATATAACCACTTTCCAAATTTTTAATTAATAGTCAAATTTAAACTTTGTATAATCCACTTATATTTGACAGGTAAAAACCATTCAAAGCGATCAGAACTTCTCTCCTCTATTTGAAGTAGAGAGTATGTTATGACTTGTGGATTATAATGATAATACGTGATTACTGATGATATCTATTGTTAACTTCTATTCCTTAATAAAAATGTGTTGTAATTATTAAGTATTAAATATATTTATTTTTAAATTATAACTTATACTAATGAAAACAATAATACTTAATACAAAAGAATACTTTGTAATTATTAATTGGTTAAATTATGAATTTTAACAATTAGAGTATCAAAATAGTATATGTAAATTCAGTTAAATTAAGTTAAGTATTATACATCTGTTAAATAAAACTTTTAGAATAGATCATTTTTTATATTTATTGATTTTAAACTTTTTTGTGTTAGATTAAAAATAATATTTGTATTAATTGTAGTTAAATAACCCAATTAGGTAATCTTGGTTAAACTTTAAACAATATATATATATATATAATAATGCATTATTATCTATACCTTGTACACTTATAATCTCTGAATTAATAAATATGTAAATTTTACTGTTAAAAATATTATTTGGTATCCAAATATATTTCAAAATGTTGCCCCTTTATCCTCATACATAGGTTACAGGTTGATTTGATCATTACCTCACATATGATATGTATTGTATGAATTCACAATCTTCACATCAATTATATATTCAATGTTAAGTAAGTAGATATATAGTGGCATTTTATCTAAGTTTGTTTTGAGTTTTTCAAAAATATCTAAGACTGTTTTTGGATTAAATAAGGTTTAGTTTATATTCCAAACTGCTTTTGAAATGTATCTTACTCAATATATATTTTATTTAAACAGTATATTTTTTAATGAAATGATATTCTTTTTGATAATTTTACATTTGGTGAGTTAGTAAATAAGAAATATGTTAATTCCAAAGATGCTAACCAAATTCTTCTGAGATTGATATATTTAGTAATAGTTGTATTTGTGTATTTAACCACTAAGTTATATTTTATAAGAGCATTTATTAAATATTATAGAAATATTGTATTCTAAGTTTCAATTGAATTTCTACGGCAGGTAAATTTCGTCATTGTAAATTTAAATTAATAATTCAGACTTAATATTGGTAGTACAATAATAGCTAAATTAATATATGTACAACAAAATAATACAGTGGCAAGTTTTTTTTTAAACAATTAGATTAATTATTATTGTGAGATTTAATTTAAATATTATCAAATTCATCAAATATCACTAGCGTAAATATAGAAAATTAATATCAGAAATAATTATTTCAGAAAAATAGTAAATATTAATATGAATATTACTAATATTAATTATGAATATTACTAATATTAATTATGAATATCACTAAACACAGTTATGTGCAGCTGATTTATTATGTAATACTCGTATAGTTAATATAGTACCATTTATTTAAATTAAATTTTATAAAATTTTATTATTACTAATTAGTTTTATTAAATAATTTAAAATCGTTAATTTTATATAAAAATAATAATTTCTATATCCATTAATTTCTAACAGTTTATCAAAAACCTTATATCGGAAATTAAAAAAGCAATTCAATTTTCCATAATGTTCCACATTTAATGTGTTTCATAGGTAACTATAAACGTATATGATTATATATATACGTATTATACGTTGTATATATTTAATAATATTATAATATTTAATTATATGTATTTAGAATAATAATGTTATTATAAATTAAATATATATGATGAATAAATATATGCATTGAATAGTGTATATAATTTTGTAGTAGATCGTTGAAAATATTAAATATAGGATTTAGTTATTAGTTAATACAAAATATGGCTATGTTCTAGAATCAATTAATATTTGATATTCTATTATTATCTAGTGAAAATATATTTTCCTAGATCATTGTCTAAGTTACATAGGTGATAACATATATTACATTAAATAACAGTATGTTGAAAGGTTACATTGCTTACACGATAGCTACATTTAATGTGTTTTGGTTATTAAACATTAATTGTTAATCATTAATCACCTAAATGAAATGACTTAAATATAAACCATACCATAACTAAACCCGTATAGAAGGATATTTATTAACCTGCAACTATAATACCAAACAAAATATAATATACAATTGTATATATAAATACAATCGTTTATACTTATAATAAAAGGTGTATAGTCTAGTATCCGATATTTTCTATACATAATGCCAATTCTTAACATAGACACAAAAGACTATATGTGTCGGTGCACACATGTACTTTAATATATTAGTTATACTAGTATATTGATTTACTAACTAATTTAAAGTAAAATATGCATATCATAGATTATAATACATATATTATCATATGTTATATATATATATATATATATATATGAATATATCCTTTTAAATGTTTAACTCGAATTATTTTTAAATAATTATTTAAAATTTTCTAATTACAATTTTATTTATATTTTAGAATTAATTGTTTTATAAACAATATTAAATAAGGTAGGCAAATGTATATATCATTATAATAATTAATAGTCATACATGAGCATATTATTACTTATTCAATCTACTGTATACTTTATAATCTCCATAATATAAATATAAAAATTGATATAAAGAAGTATTAAATTGATATAAATGAGTTCATAACTAATATTACAATTTATATATTTCTATTTTAATATATAGTTCATTATATCGTGCCGTTTGATACCATAAATGAGAGATTATTGGTTTGATATACCCCATATTAGAATGGGTATCTTCTTTGTTACACTTCTAATCTATCTTATGGGAACAGACATATGAAACCCCTCTGAAAATATAAATAGTTTCCCAAATTTATAATTCTACCTGAAATATAAATCGCGTAATAAATGAATTTAATAATTTATCTAACGAATCTACAAATAATATCTAAAAAATATAGTTTTAAATCATTATTAGTGACACCAATTAATTAATCTACTTAAAATAATAGTGATTTATAAGTATATAATAAGATACTTAGGCATGGGTGGACATAATTATATAATTGAAAAAGATCTGAAGTGCTTATAAGGATATAGTTAGACTTCAATAAGTTCTATATTAGTTTATGATGACCCTAAAAATTCTTTAAGTTATTGATTAAACTATCAAGATTATTAAAAACTAACAGTAAAAAATAGTTTTTATTTCATGACACACATTTCACTCATATCACAGTGAAAATATTACATTATTATAGGAACTTTGTTATGAATCCAAACTTATGGTTTATATTTAAAAGTATATTTCAATCCAATTTAATGAAATATTAAACACAGGTAAATTAGTCCACCAATTATACTAAGGTTTATATTTTGTGGATTTATCTTAGCATAGAAATAGATTAATGTATCTCGTATTATACATAAACATTTATATAGTTATTCACTTTATATGTATGAACTAAAAAATGATGATATATATATATGTATATATATATATATATATATATATGTCATATATATACATATATATAGATATATACATATATACATATATGTATGTATGTATGTATGTATGTATGTATATATATATATATATATATATATTCAAAAGTAATCGGTATATATATATTGACTGCTAATCACTGACCTAGAATTTAATATATTTAAATATATTAAATAGCTAAAATATCGATAATTCGAAACATAATATGAGCGGGAGAAAGAATAAATGTACTCCGAAACATTTGAAAGGTCGTGATTATCCGTTAGATACGCGTATGGCGAACAGCAATACGTGTTCATCACTAATCAATGTTTCGGAGTATAGCGATAGTAGTGGAGATAGCTTACAAACACGCGCCTCGACGAAATGCCAAACGAAATGCCCAACGAAATGCACGGCGAATTCCAGGGATCCCTGCAAGAACCGATGCACTTGTCCGAAATGTACCTTCTCCGTGGAATGTGCCCTTAAAGAAGCGGACTTGGAGATATCGCGAACCGCCTTGAAACGCATCATGGAAAAACGCGCCGATAGAGAGAAATGTAGAGAAATGATTTGCAAGTCTAAAAAAAAACGTAAATCCTGTAAATCTCGAACAAAACTACGATCTACGAAATCTACGAAAAACAAACGAAAGTTAAAAGCTGTGGAGAGAAATTCGGCTTCTTGTATATTGCCAGATAATACCATATGCACCCTACCTAATGGTAAAATGTGCCGAATAGTCAATGGACAGCTTACCGTGATACCGATAGATAAGCCAAGTCATACACCTGAATATAAACACTATACTCCTAATGATACTTGCATGTCAAAAAATAATACATATGCTGGTTACTCCGGGAACTCGACCTCATATCACCCTCCTCCCCCTCCTCCTCCTCCAACAACTCCATTTACGATGCCTACAACAAAATCATCCCAAACATATATCGGGGAAACAAAATATTGCCATCAAAATAAATATAATAAATCAAAGAATATAGGAGACGGATTCGCTAATAATAGCAGTTGCTTAAATAAGAAAGTATTTAAAGCTCCGTGTAGAAAGAAAGCCTATTCGAAACCAAAGTTTTCTTGTCCCGTAAATGTTCCTATAGTCGAAAATGACTTTATGGTTAATTGCTCATCCATTTGTAATAATAGAAAACTGAAATCGCAGAAAATCCAGTTTCCGAAATGCAAGTCTAATAAATCTGTATGTCTGAAGAAATGTAGTTTTAAGAAGAAAATTAAAAGCTCTAAGATATCGCCTTCAATAACTGCATCAAAAGCAAATATATCCCAGTGTTTAGTATCAACTAAGCCTAATTTATGTCTTAAAATGAGAAATAAATCTAAATGTTCGATTAAAAAGGCGACAGAGAATTGTAAAATCATTAAAAAAGACCCAGTGAAGAAAGTAAGGAAAAAAACAACAAACTCGACAAAAAATAATCCAAATAAATGCAAAATTGGAAAATGTTTTAAATCGAATAAGAATAAAAGAAAAGTATGCTCAAATAATACAGTAAATAAAGTGCGATGCAAACGTAAACAAAGAAAATGTTCCAACATTGTTCGAAAAACATCAACATGTAAATCGAAAAGAAGTTTGAAAATTAGTTGCAAAAGGAAGATGTCCAACTGTAAGAAAAGTAATGTTCCTATTAAAAAGTCTTGCAAAAAACCTCAGAGAAGACGTTCTTGTAGATTGACAAAAATGAAAACAAGCGCGTTGAAAAAAAGTCGTTCCAGAAGCTGTTCTACAAAAAGATCTTCTTGTAGCCGCAAATCTAAAACGTACAGAAAATCAGCAAAATGCCGGCCGTGTAAAGGTAATGAATTCAAAGGACTATTAACCAATGTTCAAAGGGGCTTAAAATGCGCCAATCGAGCGCTGAGTGATATCGATAAATCTAAGATCACCGAGCATCAGGTATGCAAACGACGAATGGCGAACAGACGATCAGCAAACTCGATTTGCACGCAGGAATCCATGTCATCGTTGATGAGAAACTCCCCTCGTAAGTCATTAAGTGGATCGTACACGGAAGTGGAGATTGAGCGCTGCGACCAGGAGGTGTTGCCGTGCGGCCTGGATGCAATTACGGACACCGACTCAACGCTTGCGTTGAAAAATCAATCGAGGACCCAGTGTATGAAGAACAATCGACTCGATGATATCGCCGAAAGTCTGCACAATGAATCGCTGCTACTTAAGGAGAATGCAAATGAACCGATAAAGAACCAGTCGATGTTGAATCGGTTGTACAGCAAATTTGGGGGAAACATTGAACCAACACTGTAATAATCTATTAAGTAGTAAACACATGGACAAGATAAGATGTAATTGTATTAAAATAAAACTGTGATACAAATAATTTCATTTTTAAATTGAAGTTTTAAATACGTGTAATATATATATTAAAGTATAGACAATAATAATAACAGAATTTTCTTGCATTTCCTTAAGTGTTCACGGATTTTCAAAAGTATGCATTATTGTCCCCAGAAAGTGTATATTTTAAAAAATATATTATTACTCATATAACATATTTTTAGAATATCAAATACTAATACTCATTAATAGTAAGTTGTTATGATTTTACAGATTAAATACTTTTTCTGATCGAATATTAATTCTATTTTAGTATTTTTTTGGATTAATTTTATTAATAAATATATTATCACAATACCGTAAATATTGGACTCATACAGACTCAACCCAAAATTCTATAACTATTATGATACTGAAATTGTATTATTCCAATATAATTAGTAAAACTAAAGATATTCTAAACTAAAGTTTGATGTTCTCTTAGTAAGAAACTATTTATTAAATACATTGATAAAAATATTATTTGAAAATATTTAATTTTAACAAATTTAATAAGAATATAATTTAAATAAAATTTATAGAAAATAATTTTATCGAGGATATTCCAATTCCCATGCTCCAGAGATATATTTACTAAATTTAATAAAGTATAATATATATAACAAATTAATATTTAATTCCTAATCCAATTTATATATAAAATACATATTATAAAATATCCTGAAATTGCTAAATTATTGATATTAGATAGTTGACCTCAGTAAAAGTGGGTTATTATGCCATAGGAAAAAAATTTGCATAATTATGGATAGAATATAAAGTTGATAGTGTATAATAGATATTGAAAAGATACAATCTTCGAAATGAATAAGAAAATTCATCGAATCATTAGTTTTCGAAATCTGATTCATCGTCGCAACTCCATTGAGACGAATCGAGTTTTTTCGAAGGAATCCTGGGGTTCGCTAGTGAATGTCCTCGTCCTCTACCTCTCAACAGAGAAGCATCGAACTTCACCTTCGGTTTATTGATTTCGCAAGATTGACGCGACTCGATGCTCATCTTCGCTTGATTGCGTTGCTGCGTCGAAATCTGTAAAACGTTGTCGGAAGGGTATTCTCGAAACGCAGCCGGCGTAAGATTGTTGTGATGCCCTTGTCTCGAGCCCGCTTCAACACTTTTAATCGTCGAGTGACTGTTCTCACAACCGGCAGCTACTAAGTTGAAGCCGTCAATATCGCAATTAGGCGTATCCATTAGAGCAGAAATCTCGGAGCTAATTCGGACATTAGGTGCATCGAAATCCTCTTGACCGCTAGCATCCTGCTTCGACGGGTTCGTCGCCATTAGGTCGGAGTTGATGTACGAGGTTTTGTAGACTCTATTGTCCGACGTATCCACCGGGCTGCTCAAACTGCTGCTGCTACTTTTGTTGTTGCTACTGCTGCTACTGCTGCTGCTGTTGTAGTCGTAGCGTTGGGTAGAGGGCAGCGAACGAGGTATTCGAGCGCCGCCGACGTCTGCGCTATAGCCGCTATTGACGCCGCTATTGACCCCGGCGGCTTTACGCGCCGCTTGCATTCGCGACACCTTCTTCAAGTCGATTAAAGTCTGAGACGAAATCGGCTTCCGACCGAACGCCCGGCAGTCGTTGCTGCTTTCGGTGCTGCTATTGCCGAGGTATGAAGGCGTAGCGACGCCGCCGTAGTTTCCGCAGCCGTAACTGACGTCTCCTTCGACTCTATCTGTGACATTTTTATTATTAAGTTTAGTGGCGTGCTTTTGCGTGTCTACGCGTTTGAAATGCTCCGACGAATGTTCATAGGATTGTCGCGCGTGGTTATCGTGACCACCGCTTTTCTTATACTGGTGTAGTTCTTGCCTACGGTGAGGCCCGTCGTTTGCAGCGCTCCTATTCGCTTTAGTGTTTGCGGCCGACGACGGCTCAATGGAGGCGGATCGCCGATGAGGTTGCGAAGGACCTCGGTTGGAAGGCGGCGTGTATTTGTCCGCTAACGAACCAGTCCCCACGCGTTCCTCGTTCATCAAGTTGACTGCGTTCAATTTAAAGCGAGGTCAATTTATAAGAAGTTACGGTGAAAGAGCATTGAGAAAGCACTACGTAGTTAGTGGTATAGTGCGTAGTACTTGGAGGTAACTAACTATTTGGTTCCAAGCGATTTATAAACAAATTATGTTCTTCAATAAAATTTAGTTTCAAAAGCTTTTGTAAATTTTCCTTTCCCGCTTTTGATTTAACAGGAAGATCCATCGTCGTAAATGGAATTGTATTTGCGGATCCACTCTATTATCATTAATTATATATTCAATTTTCAAATTAGTATATAATTATAATATTCTTCAAACAAAGAATAATACAATTTTTATTAAATTAATATTTTATTAATATAATTCAATAAAATAATACTGACAATTATAATCATAATTTCTAACATTTATATATAATATAATTATTAATATTAATAAAATATAAATAATTGATAATTGAACAAGCTAAACCAATTAATAATATATATTAATATTACTGATAAGATATAATATTAATATTAATAATAATACTAATATTAATACTAATAATAATATTAATATTAATATTAAATAAGATAATATTTCATTTGTTTTTTAAAATGAGTATTCAAACCATTTCCAAATATCAAATTATATCAACATAAACAAATATGGGGGAGGTTTTAGAAAATATATATTGTAATTTAATAATTATCACAAGAAAAAGTAAATAATAAAATTATAAAGAACACTTTTAATAATTATATTATTAAAATTTTAAACTAAAATAATTAATTATTTATTAATTTGATATTTTATTTCTCACAAAAATTATTTATTAATATAGAATACAATATTATTAATATTAATATTAAAATTCAATACATAATTTATATGTATATCCAAAATTAATATTTCTAAATAAATTATATAGTTTAATTTTAATTTATAGAATGATTAGTTACAATAAGAAATACTTATAATTATATATATATAAATATATATATATATATATAAATTTATATATTGTTCACATAAAATTATATCTATGTAAATATATCTATATCTATATATTTATATATCCTATATAAATATATATCATTGATACATTGATATCATGATGTGTATATTTAGATTTTATTCATTGAAACATTGATATCATGATGTGTATATTTAGATTTTATTCATTTTTTTTTATTATTTAATATTATCTCAAACAACATCAGTTTACAGTTAGTTAAACTATATTATACAAGAGATTGTATTGTACTTTACAATTTACTAATAAATATGTAGAAATTAAAATCTATAAAATGCTCAATGATCTCATAAGTAATCTTCAATTATTATATTGGATAATAAACCAGTGTCATATTCACATTTTCTTTAATCACAATAATACAAACCGCATACAGTGAGTCTGTACCTTCATCCCGCAAACAACTCAAATAAACTTGAGTTGCATCTTCCAGAGATTTAAACATTTTATCGAATAGTTTTTGTCGAATTATCGATAGATAAGCAACTTTTTTTACACATCCGTCCATTAAAGTAGAATTTAGTGGTCGTGTCATCCATATCTCATCATTCTGCCAAAGGGAAATTAGGTGAATTGATGATAAATGAAAATGAAAAATGAAATTGAAATAGTAACATTAAATGATATTAAATAATCTGTAAATGCTAATTATAAATAAGTTAAGAAATTGAATTGAAATGTATAATATATTATATTACCAGGCATTTAAATGTCAGTACCTCGAATTAACTCTGATATTAATTTGAAATCGAATTGATGTCGCAAATTAAATTCTAATAAATATGATTTCATACTTGTATCTTAGTATAAATATAATAGAATATTATATTAATTTAACAAGCATCTATTGTTAGATTATGGTTCTTCAAAGCTACTCGAAGATACTGTCATAGATACAATTCATTATCATAAGGTTTGATAATGCTGAATTAATATATTATTTCAATATCTAAAAAGCCTTGTAACATGAATATTGTACTTAAGTAATAAACTCTAATAAAACGTGCAACTAACTAACTTATAATTTGTATGCAAACACACATAGCACCTATAAACTGCCAGTCTCCAACTTTACTACAACCTATATCATAACACCTCCAACGGGATTAATACAATGGCTCGCGGTACTAACGGAATTCTTCGACTCTTCGCGTTTGAATTGGCAGAAAATGGCCTGCGGAGTGAGTTCCAGTGTGTTTTGCAATATCTTCGCCAGGGATAAAGTATAATAGCTGATCCGTCCTGTCTGTGCTCTTTCGTTATCAAACAAGTAGTAGCCGGCCTAAAATGAAGTCGTTTTTATTCGCATCGATTAATCAAAATAGACATAGCCACGGGAATATAATAACGAAGAAAGTAGTTCCTTAAATTTTAATTTGAAACTGAAGTATAAGTTGTAAAATGTATTGTATATTAAAAGTATTGTATTGTAAAATGTATTGTGTTCTTAAATTCGCGTTGCTGAAGAAAGTTGAAAATTAACAGAATAAATAAGAGAATTGTGCTAATAGATACATATTGTAAAGTCAATGTTTTATAGGACGAAGTTGCAATGAACTAGGAATTGAATGTATTGAAATAATTATTAATCAACACATGAGACACTAGTATCCTTAATATTAATATTTGCGAAACTACTTGGCTTAAGGTAGTTAATCCGCTAATTCGCATGTTTACAGATGGCTACGGAAAGCTGTGGACGGCATACAAACCTGAAGTTCGAAAACCTTGTTGAGTATCACGTTGTATTTATTGGATAAAACATCGGATAAAGACCGGCAGTCAAACATAACCTACCAGGCATTCAAATATCAGTACAACTGATAAACTATATTCAATACATTTATTTAGAATCGATTAAATGTCTAAATTAAATTAAATTTATGAATTTGATATCGAAAAAGAATGTATGGAATAAAAGAATTGATTCTATAGTTAAAATAAATATCAAATTATAGATTGTCGATTTATGAATTCAACATGATTCAGGTAAAATATTGATAGAAGAGAATAAAGAATATATCTTAAAAAAATAACAAAAATCTTTCGAAAACCCAAAATTCTTCTTATTATAATGCTATGATGAATGCACACCTTTTTATAATGTACACAGATACGTTATTACAGTATTTTACCTTAATGATCTTATTGGTTTGCAGGATAGCACCCAAGCCATTGTTAAAGGGAAATTGAAGGGATTGCACATCGATTAGGTACACAACATCCTTTGTGGATATCTAGTGTAAGGAATCAATATGAAATCAACTTATTTGCAGGATAGTTTTAATTGAATTACTTGGCTGTTACATACAATAACTAAATACAAAATATGCAACTATATAGTTACATTACACAATAACTACATTACATAATACTATAATTACACATTACCAAAGGTATTGCAAAACAATTTATTAATCGGAGAATCTCATGCACGTAATTTACAAATTTCATTGCAAGTTATTACAATTATTTTTACGTGTAATTTTAACCTGATATATTTGTAAAAGTTTTATTTGATACCATATATAGCTACATATATAGCTACATATATAGCTACTTCTCACTGCAACTCAGTTATATGCTATATGTCGTAATTAATAAACAATCGACTAGAGCAATACCAACCGAAAGGATGGAAATCTTGGAATGTCTGCCGACACCACTGATTTCAGAAGCAATGCTGATCTGTCTGTAGTCTTTGATATCGTTAACCTGTGATGAGAAGTCTGGATTTTGGGAAAGAATTGACGTATTAACGTGGGTGTACAATATTGTTGGAATTTTAAGAATAGAGCCGTGAGAGTAGATGAGATCCAATTAAGAAGGGCAGTCGGATCACGGGAGATGCGGGAGGATGTAGAATAACGGCCACGAATAGGGTGTAATCGTATATATCGTAACGTTATCGGAATGACCCCCTTTCGTGTAATGCGTTGAACTTGTGGAGTAGTCCCCGTCGTAATAGCACCTGGATACTGAGGCTACAACGTGAATTCCTTGTTGGCGACCGGATTTAACCGGTGTTATCTCGAGAAGGGATAAGAGTGAAATACCGAAATAGAGCAAGCGAGATGTCGACGAGGTCGAGGTATGCGGATAAGGAACTCACGACTGCTGCGAGTTGAACGTCGTTGTCGATGAACACGTAGGAACAAGGTAAATCCTGAGCCCACGAAGGCACGTTCTTCAATTCCTCCCTGTTGTCGTAGCTACGAGCTAACTCCAATGCCTCCTCGACTGAAAGCGGGAGTAAATTGGCTACGTGAAATAGAAGGAGATACGTGTATTCGAGTAAATGACTCTTGAAACTAAAACACGAATGCGCACAATAATTAGTTACTTCGCGAATCGTTTTAGTGAATTGAATTATGAAAACCATTTGCAGACTCCCTAAGCAGCATGCTATTTCGATCTGTAACCACATTCGATAAAGCCAGTTGTTTCTCCTTCGGTTTGAACTTGGCATTAATAAATTGTTGATTGCCGTGTTGATTGCCATGTTCCTCGAAACGAAGTCCTTTAGATATGTATCTACGGAATTTTAATAAATTAAACATTCCGTGTTTGTGAGAAATGTAATAGCGAAGAGAGATTTGATAAAATGGGCAAATAATTAATGTTTGTAGATAAAAAGAGATTATAATATCTGCATATAAATTAGATATTTGTAGAATAATGAATTAAATTTCTGTTTATATTATAATAATTTTAAATATTAATATAAATAATCAAATTAACTATTTATTAACTAAATATGTATTAATATGTATACTATACCCATTGCTGTTGATTAATGTTGTACTCTGCTTGCTTTTTACTTGAATCTTGTTATTCAATGTTATCAGCTTAACTAAATTAATAGAACACTTAAGAGGAAGTGTAATCTTCGCGGAATTTACACGTAATAGATTAAGAACAAATATACAAATATTTATTATTTGTTGTAATAAATTTCATTTGACCTTGCATTTATCTATATTTATATATACATTTATATTAATAATTATGTAAATATGAAAATAGTATATTCAAACTACTAACAATCCTTTATGTCTTTAATGTAGTAATTTTTTTGTCCAAATATATCTCTTCCATTCGAGAAAACTATAATTATTGATTTTCATATACAATGTTAATATTAGGATTTGAAAAGCATATTATCAATATCAAATATTTTTAAAACAATAAAATAAATCAAATTCTACTAATACAGCTACTTTGTGCTACAAATATAGTTTATTAAAAACATAGATATTACATCCTATTACATTGCCATTATTTATTGACTATTATAAGTTTTCCTCTTCAAACTTAAATATACTTTAAACTAATTATCATAAAGTTTTATGGAATCTAAATTTATTTAATTAATATATTATTACTAGAAATTTGTTGTTTGCTTTTTGTAATTCAATCTATTTATATTTTTCAGTGTTAAATAGATTCTTTAGGTTAAATTCCCCTATTGATAATGTTAATTATATATATTTATATATAATAATACATAATATATAATAATACATTACAGGTAATAGTTAAATTACAAATGTAGGTATAATATAGTTATTCATTTGTTTAATTCATTATTCACTAATTTATTTTTATTGATATTTCAAATTATTATAGTATTGTTCAATTATTAATATTAAATAATTATTCAAAGTGAAATTAGTATAACAATTTATAAAATTACAGATATATATCTATATATATATATATCTGTATATGTAATATTGTATTGGCACAATTTATTCACAGTATATTACTATAATATATCGTCTATTATTAATCTTATATAATCATTGCATAATAATGGTACCAAGACAGTTTTGATCAAATTTTTAACTTGTTTTTCCTATTTCAAATAACTATCAACAACTATTTAATTGGCTATATAAACAAATTATTGAACTTGTTATTTTTATTATAAGAAACTATTTACAAATTCTACTAAAATCTATTCTTAGTAAAAATTAATAAATATTAACCTGTTTTTGAATTTTAAATAAATTTTAACCAGTTTAAATTTGTTTACTACATTTATATTACATTTTATACTATATCTACTACAATAATTTTTAAAATACAATGAATATGATTTTATAGTATTATATATATATAACATAAGGAAATGTATATATACATATATATATATAGCATAAGGAAACATATATTTTGTATCTATATTTGTGATAACAAATATAGATACAATTTTAAAACTAGAAATATTCTTGTATTCAAATATATATTAAGACTATTTAAATGAATAAGGTTTATTTTGATATTTAAATAATTACATGAATATTATATTTTTATTTTTAAATAATACTTGATGGTAAAATAATCATTAAAAAGACCTATTTTATAAACATTTGATTAACAAATAATACTAGTAATGTATAAGATTAATAAATGCATATCAAATGCTTTATATTTGAGTACACTTTACAGTATAGATTAAAATAAGCAACATACATTTATAATACTAAAATAAATATATTTGTTACTTTTAGCAAATAATATTCTTTAATAAATTACTTGTAAATAATTACTCGTTACTACTGAATGTCAATATATATAAATATTTCTATATTGAATGTCAATATATATAAATATTTATATAAAAATATCATATATTTCTAAATATTTACATATATTAGATATTTATGGCAGATCAAGTGAATTTAACAAATTTTTAAACCAAGGCATTAGTAACCTGAGTATTAGTTAGTGTAATATAATTGCAAATAGTTCAATGATTATAGACTACATAATGTTACCCAAAATTAGTGTATAACAAATTGTTATATGTATATAAATTATGATATTATTATATACATTATTTATTAACATAAGGTCCATTTATATCATCATAATCTAATCAAAGATTTTTAATAATATTTTTGTCTATAAATTTTAAATTCAAATATAACATGATTTTATAATTAAAGTTGCTATTATAATCCCTTTTGAATACAAATATTTTTGACTATTATGGTATCCCAAAAACATGCATTATAAAAATAGATATAATAAGATATTTATTCTAAAAAAACAAACCAAACTTCTTGGTTTTCTAGAATAAATTTACAAATTCTTTTAATTCATATTAAATATGTTTATACATAATGAAATAAAATAGCTGCTGAATTTGACATTCGAGCTTAAATATTTGTTCTATTTAATTTAAGATTACAATTTCAATTTATTTGAATGCTTCACCAAATCACCGATAAAACGACGTTAAAACTATATTGTATTTTCATATATCGTATGAATATAAATAATATAGTTATTAAAGCAATATCCACTAAGCCAAATGCAATATGAGTAGATAAGATAGGGTATTTTAACTTGTACACACCAGAAAGTATAGATATATTTATGTTAGATCTGATCATGTGATTAGTAACTGATTAGTAACTTAAAAATGAAATAGTGAATTCAATCAGAGAATTCTAAATCACATTTTATATTGTTAGGATGATACAACATTGAAATAATAGTTAATTTTATATATACATATATATATAACTATATATATATCAATATTACATAATCAATAATACTACACTTGTACCGTAACAGTGTAAATATTATTTCAAATATTTTTCCTATTATATACTATAGATATAAATTTCATTTAATTACTTGTCAAAATGTACATTATGAATTACTATTATTAACAATGTGTTATATAAAATTAATTATTTTCTCAATTTTGTATTCTCTAGTCTGAGTTTTTAATTACTATATCAGATAAGCCACGCCAATTTCCCAACTCATCCCTGTCAAGCCTGATTTGAATTAAATAAATTCGCTAGATCTATATGGTATTTAAATATAACCAATATAATTTGAAAACTACAAATTATAACATATAAAAAATTATTTTCTAAAAACTAACCTTTAGTTACCATAATTTTATTACATTTATTCTTAAATAATTCGCATTCAATTAAATCTTCTTCCCAATTGAATGAAATTTTACTACCAATAGTTATATCTTTTATTGCCATAGTTATATCATTGATATTATTCATTTTGGAATATAAATAGTATTTACCTAGAAATATAAAGGAGTTTATAACATGAAATAAAATATTTTTAAATTATTTAAAAGGTATCTAAGTATTTATTTATAAAAATTTTGTGCGTAGAATAATATTTTACTTATAATTAGAAGTGGTGATTGACAACATTAACTACATTTCCCATGATTATTCATAGAATACAATGGCTAAAGAGAATCTGAACTGTGCAGATTTGTTTTCAAATAATATTATAATTATTTTTTGCAATTGTATTGTCTTTGTGGTTCATATAAGGTTGATTTTAATTTTAAGGATTTATCTTGTTATAGTTTTTATTTGTTAGGCATTTTTTAAATAAAGACTTAATAATAAGTATATATACAATATATGATTATAATCTATATGAAAACCGTTATAAAATATTACAATGTAACGAATTAATTAATATTTAAATATATGAAGAAGATATCAAAAGTATAACATATAAATATAAATTATAAATTAATTATTATTATTATTAACCTAATATATTTATACAAATTTATTTAGGATATTACAGTAGATATTTAATCAAAATTAATATTATTAAATTAACTTCGAAAATAAATTGCATGCATATGGAATATGCTATGGTATTGTTAGAGGTTACAATTTTATATTAAAACGATTATTTATTATCATTGTACGTATGATTTAAATACAGTTACTAAATTATAAATAAAAGTTATTATAATAAATATATTGTAAATATAATATATTGTAGAATTGATTCAAATAAGCCCACAAGACTATCGATATTAGAAATGATATTATTTAATATATATAAATTTAAAAAATACTATAATTATATCTTTTCTTATATAATTTTTAATAATTCTTCAATATAAATTATTTATAAATAAATTAAATATTGATATAGGTTATTTTTGGATACAAAAGTAATTAAACATGATTCATTACATGGAACAAATTGTACTAGTGTTATATTTATCATAAAAGTATAAATAATATCAGTAACAATAGCATATGTTATAATTTTGATAATATATCTATTATAACCATGAAAACATATTTGATAGTTGAATATATCACGCCGAAAATAATAATTTCCATACGATATCGTTAACAATTGTAAAATAATTGCTAGTACTGTTGTCATAAAGTATCAATAATAAAATATAATAATTATAAATTAAAATATTTTTTATATATCCCAATATATGAACATCGTAGGTAATACATAAATCTATATATACTTTATATTTAAAAAATGTATATTTATTATTAATTAGACTGAAATTCTTTGAATTTAAAAAAAAAAATTTATTAGTTATAAGATATAAATTACATATATAATATTGCATTTAATATCTGTATACGTTAATACACATTGATTCTTATATAAAAAAAGATATCAATAAGATACAATAAAATTAACAACAACGTTTAAAGAATCTCTTAACTGTTAATAAGGGATTTCATATGTTGAATATCACCATTTATAACTATATATAGTTAATTTATTAAATTAGTGATATAACACTAATTTAATATTACAATACAATTATTTTATATACTATAGTAATAATACATATATTGAACAATACAATTATTTCAAATACTAAAGTAATAATACATATATTGAATGTTATAATAGAAATATTTCCTTAGTTCAATTCAAATATATATATATATTCTAATATTTTCTCTCTAACAATAACTTATACTATTGTAGTATGTAAAGAGATTAATACTAATAAAAATGCATATATTAGTTATTATAATTAATTAATATGCTGATATATTTAATACTGATATAATAAATAACTATTCGTAAAATGTTTTATACCAATGTATACAATGTATTATATATCTAAGATTTATGAATTATCATAACTGGAAACATTTATGAACCATCCGCTAAATATTATAATTTACATAATAACAATAGTATATACATTAAAATAATAACATAAATACTTAAACATTAAATAAATAGTAGTAATTAAATACAATGAAAATATAATTATGATTATTAAAATAAACATTATTCTCATATTTATATATAGCATACCATTTCAGATCTGACCGTAGCATCATTTTCTTTTATTCTTATTCGATTTAAAACATTTTACATTTGTTTAGAATATTAAACATATGTGTGTAAGTTGTTTTTTCCTTACTTTATTTACAGGGTCTTTCTTATTGATTATACAATTATCTTCGGTCTTTTTTATTGAATAAATAGATTTAGCTCTCATTTTAAGACACGATTTAGGTTAGTTGGCACTGAACAATGTGATATATATATTCTCTTTTGATATAGTTATTGCACGGGATTTCGATGAGCATGTAATTTTCTGTTTAAAACTAAATTTCTTTAGAATATAGATGTATCCGACTTATATTACGGAGTATTGATTTTCTACTACTACAAATGGATGAAAATTAAAGTCAACCTTAAATTCATTTTCACCTATAGGTACATATATGTAAATAGAAAACTTTTATTGCGAGGAAGCTGTTTTCTACATGGAGCTTTCAATAATGTTATATTTGAGCATCTGCTATTATTAGTGGTCGTCTCCTATATTCTTTGATTTTTATTTCGATGGCATTATTTTGTTTACGCGATATATCTTTTGGAGATGTTTATATTAGGTATCATAAATAGAGGTAATGTGGGCGTATGAGGGTAATACATCGAGTTCCAGTAACCTCAACTTTATTGAAAGTATAATTTAAACTAATCATTTAAAAAATATTTACGTAAACATGTCTTCTCACAAATTCATTATGAACAGTATATTTTTCGAATTTTTGTATTATTCTGTAATATATAAATATATATTTATATATATATTTTGAAAAAAGAAATATAAATTATATGGTGAAAACTATAATTAACTGATAAAGAATTTTTATATTTGTAATTTTATAAATAATATATATATATACATATTATATTATTCCAAATCTAATATGGTATTTTTTAATATTAAAACATTATTAACATTAATGTTATAAAATTAATAAATATTAATATTTATTAATTTTTTATAATATAAAAATATAATTTAACTTAATGAAATATTAGAATTCTAATATTTATAAATTATATTTTACAAATTTATTGCAATTTTCATATTATAATACATTTTATATATATAAATAAATATTATATAATATTATAAAACATTTTATATATATATAAATAATAATTACGTATTCATTTATTTATATATAATATATAGTATAACGTAAATCATATATCATGTAATATTCAATTAACTATTACGTGATAACATTGACAAAATGTTAAGATGACTTCAATGTTGTATTATAATTTATTATAACTTAATTTTGTATGCTATATATAGATATAATATTTTTTAATCTTATTTATATTCATATTTTATATTAAAAGTAAAAATTAATGATCAGAGTTGGAATTGATATCTATTTTTCCGAAATATTGTATAATCTTTGAACAAGTATAATACAAATTTCAGCAGATATACTGTGAAAAATGTATATGTGAATAGTCATGTTTACATAAATATTAATAAAATGATTAGTTTAGATAATACGTATTATACTTTGAAATATGGTGAGGTATTTGATGAGAGTTGTAACACAAATAATTCGGATTCAAAAATTCCTGCATTGGTTGGTTAAATTTATGTATTAGTACTATGATTTAGTAGTATTATAATAGATTATATAATTTAATCAATTTATAATATTGACTTTATAATATGTAATGTATATATTTATTATAATATAAATATTAGCGAAGATTATTTAGATATATTGTCGCGATATATATCATAGTGCACTTATTTGTTTACGCCCAATAAATGTGATGTGTTGATATGAAACAATTCAGTGTATTATTTAATACAACTTCGTAATTTGGCACCTGATTACCATTAAATGTATTTTAATAATACTTTATTAATGTATTAAATACATACTGTCATATTTAAAGTTCGAAACATTTATATTCATGTATATAACGATGTCTGGTATTGAATGTATATTATTTTATATGTAATTAATATATCATTCATTAAATACCAGACATGAATTAATAGAAATATAACAATAATTATTCAATAATAACTGTCATATATTTGATAATTATAGACAGCTGTATATATGTAATTACATGGACACTTCAAACTTCTGTAATTATGCCATTGTCTGTTTATTGACTGATCTAGTACTGATCTTATTATCTTGAATATGTAAATTACTGTTATATTTGTATATAGAAGAGAATATTAAACAGTTATCTTGGTAATTGTGGCTGATAGATAATGAATAGTCTATTATATACTTTATAAATAGATTATGTTATAGAGTGAATATTATTAGTACCTTATATATTTTATAAATATTCAATTTTACTAAAATAGTTTCATTCTATAATATTTTACTCAATATTAAATATAGTAATTTTAACATGGATAAATATATAGTATAAATATTCCCTGAAATTTAACATAAATAAGTTAAACCTCTAAAGTACTATAATTATATATAATTGTATGCTATTAATATGTATTCAATTATTGCCGAACATTATTAAATATAATTTCTAGCAATTATATATTTTAATAAAATATTTAAGATTTTTTATTGTGTCACTATATATTCAGAGATAATAAAAGAAGAAATGTATTTTATGATAATAGAATAAATAATATTTACTATGAACTGTTTATAAAGTTACACTAAATATGATGTAAGTAAATATATGCTATATACAATTTATATAAGTAATACCACTTTTAAGTAATAAATACTTTAGTATTTACTAAACATATTTTATGCAAATCCTCCTAGATAATAACATACAATAGATGAATTCATCATGTAATTTCCATACAAAATTGCTTTTTTGTAAGTTATAAATTGCACAGATCTTTAAATTGATAGCAAACCTAAGTTCTTTCTCAGCGCCAAGTTGTGAAGATATTTAGTGTTTGCATTCTTATCATACAACGGATTAACTTCCAATGTATAGTTAATTGAAAAATTTATCTGATATTATATTTATTGTATTGGTACAGTTATATTATTATATTTATTTATTATGGCCGTCAAAAATGATTTACTCCTACTTTTTTTTATTCACAAATAAATGACCTAATGATATTGATAAAATAGCCGTGAGAGTCGAGTCCGCATATACTAATTGTGTCGTTGTTTAGGATAGTCGGTGGTGCGAGAACATGTCGTTTCTGCGTTATTTGAGGTACAATGGTGACAATTGCTCGCATCCTCTCGTCACCACGAACGAGTTAAGCGAATACCGAAATCGCGTGACATTCATGAGAGACGATTTCGCTCACCTCCTGCGTATGCCGCACGCCAAGTTTTGGTGCCAGGTATGTTACACAGGCCCAGGTTACAATATAACCTATACTCCAACGCTTCCCATCGTACTCTCACTATCCTACTTCCATTGCGTATTCTATGTAAAAGTTACAAATTCAAAATATATTTATGACTTAATATATATATCAATTTATTTATATATATTAGGATGTTTTTTACAATATATATATTTTTATAAATATATAATTTATTTGTTGGTTATTCTATCAATGTTCATTTCATATATGTTATTTTTACACATTTATTTAGGTTATTTATGATAATTCCTTGCAAACCTCGATCAATTCTTACCTTCAAAATGCACCCCGGTTATTCAACTAACCATATTATTGCTATTATTTATTTATCCACATAGCATAGTTATATAATAAAAATAATTAATAAGATAATTAAGTTTTATCAAACCATTAACCTGAATACTATATTGCAGAGATGTAATTGATGATGATCTCGTTGATCTACATAGAAAGGTCTTCATGGTTTGTCTGAGAATGTCAACTCATAAAGAATCTAAGGTATAAATAATATATACAATTAAGCATATTACTTTATGACTATTATTTTTATCTTTCAAATTTTATATTTTTGAATGATATATCTTTTTAAATCTATTTTTATAATTCCAAATATAAGAAAGTAATCTAAATTTTCTTACATAATAATTCTTGAATTAATAACATAAATGATGAGAACGAATTTATATTTATTTACTTGAATCTACTATTATAGTATATTATAATCAACTATAATAATAGTCTATACATAATTAAAAATATCAAACAATATTCAAGAGGTAAATACTAAAAATAGATTCTTACAAAATGTAAATATTCTATTTATTCTAGAAATTATATGAATTTATTTAAATTAGGAGATTATATTTATAGATTTATTAATCATAATAATGTTTAGAAAAGAGTGGGTTTAATATATCCTATCGATAATTCAGAACTAGAAATCTGGGTTAATTTTGCATGTATTTTTGGAGACTTCAATCTACCATTCTCACAAATTAATATTAATTTTATTACTCAGCCAAGCTGTAATATGCATAATCAATAGATCCTATAGAGTTTTCCAGTATTTCAAGTAACTATAACTAATTTTACTTAAAATATAGATAATTTTAGAGAAATTCTCTCTTGAGCTTACAAATCCATAAACATGTATTACCATCTTAGAACCCAATACCATGACTATTTAACAGAAAGATTTCTTCACGCCTAGTGTATTTGGAGAATTGCTGTACAATCGGTTTGTGTTCGATATGCCTCGACTGTACGACTTTGTGCGGCTCTATTACACTGGTAATGCCGTCCTGGTGAGCAAAGCTGTTAAAAATGTATTTCTTCAGCAGCCGGCCTACCATGACGACCTCGCTCTGTCAGCCCTACAGATCAGCGAAGTTTGTGGGTATAGGTAGTTTTTCTGTTAAAATGTCTGTGCCCACTTAGATTCACTTTAATGGCATGTTGTTGAAACAATAGTGTAGATTATTGCACTAGAAGATGTATTGTAGTACAGATCTCTACCTTAGCAAGTGAACTTGTGTAGAATAATTGTGTCAGTGACGAAATATGATTAAATTATTACAATTATAATTTCAATTCTACTCTCATCTCTTTTAATATTATAAAGTCTAATTAAAGTTATCATCACTCAAAAGTGCCTAGAAAAAAGTTATAAACAACTAGAATCTTTGGTTGGAGTTACTTCACTATTTATGGAACTACCCGATCATAAGACCATGTCAGCGATTTTTGAAATTATAGAATTCGTTGTCGATGTTTGTGAAAATCTTTTGGTTTGGTTCAAGTGTTTTGACAACGTGTCAGCTTTTGCAACGGATCAGTTTGTTACAATGTATGTCTACTGATTTCCCTATGACATTTAATTTGTAACTATTATATAGTATCGCAACTTTTATCATATAGTTATTATATAGTTGAAATAGTAATATAAAATGGAATCAACAAATTTTAATTTCTTTTGGAATTTTAAGTTTTTTAAAATTTAATTAAAACTATTGATAATAAATATAGAATGATTTAGTTTACAATCCAATTTTACAGACTATCTGAAATTTATATTTCGATATTCCGTGTTCACCAATCTTTAATCAGTATCGACCCATCTGTTATTATGAATGCTGGCCTGGATATCCAGAGAACTAAGACCATATCCCACCGACCACTGAAACTACTGGTTGCTACATTCCAGTCACTACTTGATACAATGTGCATTAAACCATTATTAAATAGTGATAAAAAGTTATAATAAATTCAGAATATCGTATTGATATCATTTTAAATCCAATTATCACAATTTATTATAAGAAATAATTTATTATCAAACTAATAAAATTTAATCTATCAATAGATATATAATAAATACATAACTATCATCAACGTCATTAATACATTGTATTCAAATTTAATTTGCTCATTTAAACATTGTATCATATTATAATTATCATATAGAGCCGAGTATGGCTACATTAAGATAATTTTAAATAAATATCATTATTTAATAAAAATATATTATTTAAATTAGATTACTTAAATAAATATTAATAGAGATTTTATCAATTATTTCAGATTAAAATTGGAAGAAATTTCAGAATGTGCCGAGAAATATTTAGAATTACTAACTTCAGTATTATGTCAAGCAAAGTTAGTATTTGATTTAAATGATTCTTGTTTAGTCAAATGTTGTATTACTTTCATGTACATAATTTAATTTTAATTAAACTTATTCCACAAATGATTTTGAAAATATAATTAATAAATATAAATGCTACACCAAATATTAGTATGTGAAAATGAATTGATTTTTTTATAGATTCATCAGACATTATGAAATTTGCAAACCGTTTGATGATATAATCTCAATATTCAAAGAACTTAATTACCACATGTATCCTTTACCTTTATGAATATGATAGCATTTACTAATTACACTACTTTACATATTATACATAAATTTCATTAAACTTTTCTGAAATAATCTTTTAGACAATTTAAATAAAATTAAATTGATTTCATGTTAGAGGTTATTTAACCTTGACCTTTATTTAGCGATGATACTCGTCTTGCACTCATAGAAAATGCTCTATTTGAAGCATGTGTAATTGAGAAAGTTGAGAAACCTATTAAGAGTAAGAAAGTTCCTCCGATGAACGTCAATAATTCTAAAACTACAAACGTCGCTGCAATAAAGGCAAGAATCTTAACTCAACTAAAACAAATAACTATTTTACACAATAGGTGTATATTAATGCGAGTTTGATAATTAATATAATGTATATTAGAATAGATACAATAGTTCTTCAAACGATTAATTTTTATCATAACTTCTTATTTTTTTACTATAATTTTACAATTCTTATCATTTCTTACCATTTTATCTACTATAAAAATTAAATGTTCGCCTATAAAGGATCCTGTTATTGATTCTAAATGTAAATTATCTGAGGTTGAGATATCTTCGATGATACAATCCGTAAAAGATATTCTGCCTAATTTAGGAAGTGGCTTCATTTATGTAAGTAAACAATTTCCCCAATATTCTTTTGTATGCTGAATATAAAAATTAATTAAATTACTACAATATCATAATTATAAGGATATTTTTTCGCAATTTTAATGTAATATATTATTATTTTGTTAGAAATGTTTGGAGCACTATGACTTTACATTAGAGTCGGTGATTGATATGTTACTAACAGAAAACCTTCCCAATGAACTCGTTGCAATTGACAGGAACTTGAAGAGGTCAGTTAAACTGTCTTAAGCGTATCATGTACTCTGCTAAATATAAGATATAACTTCACAACAATATATAACATCTAAATAATATGGGCAAGATTAACATTTTTTAGACATATTTTATCTGAAATGATTCTAGAATGTCAATAAAATTGAGTATATGAATCTAGGTAAAATAATATACAGATATGGATATTGTGCATGAATAAATATTATTTGTATAGAATAATATTTATATACATAAGAATAGCAACTGCACATCAAATATGTAATTATGCCATAATTAAACATCAACCTAATTATCCGAATGCTTAGATCCACCGATGAAAAACAATTCCGGCTTATAGACGAACGACGAAATGTGTTCGATTACGACGAATTTGACGTATTCCACGGGCGAAAAATAGACAGATCCAGAGTTCACCAAGGAAAACGGTTTGACAATTATTCTTCCATACAATGGTGCAATAATGTGGTTACACAGATATTATAATTGATAATAATTGTGTAATATGGTATGGTGGAAATTGACTACTTGAATTTACAAACCAGACAACAATGGCGTAACAGTAACCCGTTCCGTTCAATATTCCCCAGGCAAGACACGATTGCGTTCAGGGACGCGGAGACCGTCGAACGCCTGAAGCCGTTGTACGACGCTTATGGTAATGAGTCGTTGGCAGAGGGCGCCTCAATCTACGATAAGCCTTCCGGCGTCGATTTGTACGACGACGACTACGACTCCGAAGATGAGCAAAACGCGTCGACTCCGTTGTCACCCGGCCTTACGGAGCAACAAGTGGATAATGATGAACGGTGAGGGGAATAATATATGCAAAGATAACGGTTTCTATATTTATATGCGGATATATTCAGTTTTTGAAAATAGTTGATTGAAAGCGCTCGGTGTAGAATATAATTTTTATAACCTAAAATCATTTTAATTAATGTTCTCGTTTATTATAATTTTCAATGAAATGACAAGAATTATCATTAACCTATGCATTCACCTTCTTACTATATATATATATATATATATATATATATTTATATATATATATATATCAGTATCTGTGTAGTGTGTTATTGTTATATTTCTATTACTTCAATATTTATATGTTTTAATATATTTTTAAAATTAGCTATGTATAGATAATAAATGAATGCATTAATGTTATTTATTTACATTTAAATTTTAATCATAAGAATGAATAAAAGGAAGATCTATACAATGCAAGACTCCCAAGAACAATCTGAGCCTGCAAGGGATACTCGAAAAGATTTCTGTTCGAATCCAGCTGAAATCCGAGAGAAAAGGGAAGCTGCTTGGATTAGTGGCCATCCTAAAAAGCATTATGATGTAAAGGGTGCAGAAAAAGGTATATATATAAATTTTACTATATGTTTGTTACTAAATGTTTGTTTAGGTTATTTCATAAATATAAGAATTTGGTTAATTTTTAATAATATATTCTTTATATTGTTCTCATACGATGTAGGTAATAAATAATTTGAATAATTAATTGATTTAATAAATAGTAAATATATATTATATGGGATGAATTATAAAAACTAATTCTGAAAATCTGTAAATGTTACCAATAAATATTTAAAGAATTTGATTTATTTTCAATATTTTTAAAGTAATTATGCAAGCAATTATTTGAATTATTAATCAAAATTAATCAAATTTATAATTACAAACTTCCTTTTTACACTTTTATATATGTATAATCATTATTATAGGTCAAGGTCAGAGTAAAGAAATATTAAAGAACCGTGCATTTAAGGAAAAGAATAAGTCATCTAACAGAAGATCCCAAGCTGATTGGAAAAGAAGAGTTCCGTGATTGTATTGCTTCAATAAACTTTATATTAATATAACTGCATATTATTTTATTGATTATTCTATAAATAATTATTAACTATAATTTATTATAACATTATATTTATAAATTAGTAAATATATTAAACTTTTATTTCCTAAAATATTAGTTTTTTGGTATTTACCATTTAATTAGTTATACAATAATTCATACCAATTCATTAACGTATGAATTCATAGTATCATCTTTACTTTATGTGTAATTAATAAATATAAAATGTGTCTATAAACCATATTATAATATTCTAGTATAACTAGGATATCATCTATACGCAGAAATTAAGATTTGAAAATACATTTTCAAGATATTTTAATATTATTCAAATATTTTATATACACATTATTCCAAATTTATTTGCTATTGTCGTATATTATACGAAAACAGTGCGGAAAATATTCTGTTTATTATTTTCGAAAAATATACGTGAAATTATTGAATGTACATATAACCATAGTAGGTACATATAACAATATACACATAGGTGTACTTTAAAAACATATTAACACCCTAGAATATAGAAGATTTTCTAAATATTACAATAGTAGTGCAGGTTAACCATGGTTGACTATACATGATTAATAAATTGTGTATATATTTTATATAAATTGATATATAATAGAAACACCGTCAACGGATACATTGTTGTAATGTTGTTGGAATAAGCTATTCCAGATCTATGATTGTTTAATAAACAATAATCATATTAGTGATTATAAACCTAGATTACTTTGGGTAATCTTGGTTATAACCCTGGGTTACTGGGTTATAACTAATAATAATTAGTATATAAATAATTATAATAATATTAATTCGTATTAACATTATGAAATATTTTATAAATATATAAAATATATTTATTATTAATTAGAATTAATAGTATTACAATTATATATATATATATATATATATATATATATATATGTAATAATATATATACGATATTTTAACATATCCGTAATGTAAAATCCGTAATGTTTATGAATCATATATATGTATATGATTATATATAAGTATTACACAATATATTAATTATTCTAATATAAAACTTTTAAAAATACTATTATAATAATTCATTATAATTAAAAAATATAATATAATTTACATATCCGCAAATGATATATAACTATACTCATATAAACACAAAACCTGAAAGACCGAATCTGTAGATCCTACATTGGAGGATTACTATATAAATATATACTTATTGAACCTGTTTTTCCGCAGATCGTTACTGGCAGAAAACAGATACGATTTCAATTCACCGAGTGTCACTTTGCATAATTCTATTGTTTCCGCACAGACACCAGTGGGTCTGCATTGACTAGATCACCTATACCTCGCCAACTATGTGTTTATTGGAGCCGGCAAGCTATCGCCTTCGGTCGCATCTTTTAGCTCGACGAACTCGGATGCGAAGCAAAAAACCCTCAGATATTCAATTGTTTTTGGCATATGCCATCTCACTCCGGAATCCTGACGTCCAGTGTCAACCAACCCATCCGCTCCATATCACTCAACAAAAGATCGCAGTCGTGGCTATTTAAACTATATCGAGAGCAAGCCGATCATCACTCGATTACAAAAACCAAACCATAAGCTTCCCATTTTTTCTACCGCACCGAAATCGCAGACACCCTTAACTAGTGAGTAATAGTTGATACCCAAGAAGTAATCCGCAGTAACCATGCAACTGATTTGCCAGCACTGTCCTTTAGAAATCCGGGCAGATGACTTCCAAATCGAAATATCGACCAGCTGCCCGACTATCGAGGAGTTCTCTCGTGGGGTACGGTTTATAGATACCTTAAGCGAAATCACCGGCGAATATCGAAATGAAACAAACCCGTCGATCGTAAACAGCGACGATATCGACGCATGGATACGAATGGATGCACAATTACCAACATTGCAATGTAGTAGTAATTACCATCTTCGTTCCGAACCCCACGCTACGCAAGACACGCCTCTTACCCGGGGTAGAAACCTGGGGTTCGAAATTCCGATGCCGTATTTGAGCTGCGATAGAAGACCGATATCATCGCTAGCGTGTACGATGGTCCCTCTGCAACTGCTTCCCGACCTCGAAAACAGACCCGCGTCCTCGATGGCGTGCGTGTCGGGGAATGCCCTCGCGGATCACTTGGTAGGTGGGACGGGCAGTTGCATTGCAAACGTCGAACTACGGAGTTTGAAATTACCTTCACACCGTATGACGGAGGAACACGCGGACGAGGACATTGGGATTTTTTTGGCGCCGACCGCGAACGTCGTACACGAGCGAACTCGCGGCGAATCCTTGCGCGATGTAAGCCTCGACTACCACGCGCAACGTAATAATGCGTTCGCCAACTCGGACAACGTAGCGTACAATAACCGCAGCGAAAGTGTTCCGTACGACCGTTATGCAGAGTCGAGTAGCAACTTGCGTCCGGAAATCTACGCAAACATATTCGACGACTCATTGGACGAATGTTCCGCTGAACGTAAGAGCTCATATTTCGCCCTCGACCAACCTTTCGTCGAAGCCACGCCTAAACTTCGGACCGCGTCGTTCGTGGATTCCGGTACGGAACCGTGTTCCGAGGGTAACTCGCCGGACACGCCAACCAGAACGCCCACCGACTCGTTCGCGACGTACTCGTCCCTTTCTTCCACTTCCACATCGGGTCCAGGTAACTCTTCGTCCGGAGTGTTCAGCGATTCCGAAGTTACGTCGACAGCGCAAAGAGATCACAAACCTGCAAAATCCTTCATAGCTCTGATCGGTTAGCATCGTCGTCTATCTATGTTGGGTTTGGTTATGGCGGGTACGATATTGGCCGAATACGCGATATTACAATAAATAGAGTTATATTTATACGATATTGTGATGGGTCTTGCACATTATTGCAAATCAAGTTCATAATACGAATAATAAATGTACCTAGATAGTTTAATTGAATA
>OZ038315.1:20491315-20561315 GCA_964035775.1 Osedax frankpressi | reverse complement strand
GAAGCTAGTAATTAATGAATCTATAACTTTTCACCTAAGATAAGTATTAATCAGCCATCTATATTTTGTATTCACTTTTATATTATTTATTGTACATAATATTTTATATAATAAAAAAAGTGATTATAGTATTGTTATTTTCATTCCTATATACCATTAAAGTTATGTATTTTATAATATGATATTAATATTCTCTCAATAATGAGCATATGCCACCAGTAAATAAAATTATTATAAATATTATTATAAATGATATTTATCCCGAGATATTATCTAAATATATATACAGATTTACCATAAATTTCATTAGAAATATATAATTTAATAAATAAATTTATGAAAAATATACAGTTTTATTAAATTGTATTTAATTTAATACACTTAATATATAAATATATATATATATATATATATTGTATGTATTATATATATCATACATAAGAAATGCCAAACAGTATAAATAGTACTCCGGTATTGACAATCTACATTTTAAAATAAGTTGTCAATTTAATTATTCTGAAGTGCCAAGTATCTCTACGCGGACTTAAGTTTATTAGAATCAAGTCATATTTTAAATCAGTTGTGTGCATCATAACGGTCCTCCATTAAAAAATAAATATATCCGGATTATATAATTATATTTTAAGAGAGTAAACTAGAAGGAACTCCTTCTTTAGACAAAGTCACTTTTGCCTACTATTTGCCTACTTTTATTTTCCCTAATATTATTTTTAATTGGTATTGGAAACATCAAAAGAATTTAAATTTCTATTAAGTCGTTTGTTCTTAGTGTTTTAGATCTAGACCAAGTAATATCAATACATCTTATAGAACCTCATTGTAATAACAACTTTTTACTCATATCAGTTTTTATATCAACTTGTAATCAAGAAAAATTATGAGGATAATTCTATATATAATGATTATATAAAAGGTGGCAATATCACAATAACATGTAGATATATAACACAGATTTGTTGTAAATTTAAATGTGAATAATTGTTGTATAACTAATTATTTTACGGCAGTAGTATTAGCAAAGGTAATAGTTACTACTACCTAATATCAGTAATAGTAAACACATATATATATTATACTATATTTATATAAATATAATTACATTTATATATAAATATAATGACACAGAAATTAATTTACTATTATGAATTTCTATTAACTCTTTTTGAGTTGATAATTTTGTGTGTGCAATGCACACTGTGCATGGTTATAGTAAGCACTAGATTTTACGTATATTTAAATATTTTACTAAGGTCAATAAAATAGCTTATAACTTGGTAAATATTAATATTGAGAATATAAAAGTATCTATGTTATTAAACATAACAAAATTATACATATCATATTATAGTTTATGATTAAAAACAATAAATTATGAATATATATATTCAGATTATGCAAACAAAAATTATATATTTTAACTAATTAAATTTACTTTTAATTTACTTTTAAATTTTATTTTACTAATATTTAATTAAAGTATATACATATCTCATATAAGTAATAGATAATATAATAATCTTCACAATGTTTTTAAAAATTAATTAAAATAATGAATATAACAAAAGTTATAATACATACATAAACGCCAGCGTATATTACGTTCGTTTTACAATAATTTCTATAACACTTTTAATTACAAGATTTATTTTCAAACGGCTTTTATAATTTCTAATAACTAGAGACATGTAAATATGTCTTACATAAAACTGGTCCCATATTAAAATTAACTAAATACTATATAATAAATTATTATTTATTCAATGTAATTCATGTGATTTTTATATTATTAAAATAAATTTAATTTAACAAAAGTTATAATGATTTTTAAAATTTTTAAACAATTTCCAGAAATAAAAAAAATATGTCATTATATATATTTTATTTTTCCATAAATATATATATGTTTAAACTGTCAGGGACTTCATATTAAATAGTATAAATAATATATAAGATTGAAAATACAATATGTATTCATAAAATAAATAATATATATACAAGAACCTCTTCAATTTCGCAGTGTCTAATAAAACCACAATATATATATATATATACGAAAATATGTACAAATATAATACAACAAATATATATAAAGTAGGATAATAATATAATAAAATTTACACATTATCATGATATACAATGTATGATATACAATATATATTAAATGTGAATGCTTCTCTACTACTTAACATTACATCCCTGCAAGTGTAAATTTCAAATCGCATACAATAGCCGGTAACCGAATCGTATATGGCAAAAAACTTAATGCCATATTTGGTAGGTTTAGCTGGCAAATACTGTTTAAAACTAAGCCTACCCTTGTATGCGATCATACCTTCGTCGATAGACAGACATTGATTTGGTGAATATAGTTTCAAGAAGTTCCTTTCAAAAATATTCAGAAATGGCTGTACCTGAAATCATTATATATTCATGTAAATATATATAAATATATAACAATTGTCATTAGATATATCTGTGGCATATATAATATAAATATCATATATATTCTATACCTTACGAAGCTTATTACCAGCAACTTCCAGTGAGGGAATCGAAATGTGAAACGTTTTTGATATCTCACGGAAACGTCTACCAGAGATCCTCGATTATATGTAGGAGTTGTGGTGCCTTTCATTATTTGACCAATAATGACTTACTTGTCGTAATGGGCTGATGCTCATGAAGATGATGGCACCAATATATGCCTAGAAGATAATTTTAAAAAATTATTTATTTATTTTAAATTTACTTATTACATTATCAAACCATTACTACTTGCATATGCCATAGAAGATGAGACCAGGTGATTGATGAAGTGTAATCCCAAGAATTTCATCAAATATCCCAAGGTCAACTCGTCAGTGTAGAAATTTTAAAACAATTTCTTTGTAAACATCTATATAATTATATACAGACTATTTTCTTATGTATTAATGAGTTAGAAAACATTAAGTTAACTCTCTTAATTTATAAAATAAGATTTATAATGTTATATGCAATTATTTTTTATATCAGATCTATAATTATATTGATAAAATGTTACGGTTTTAAAATATTTATATTAATATTACGATCTAAACCTACTTTTTTGCATATATGAAATATTTTTTATTTGTGTTCTAAGTATATTTATATTGTATATATAATTAAACAAACATATATACCGAAACTTCTAATTATATTTATTTAATATTAATACATATTTAATATTAAAAATTGAAATGATATTTATAAAATGAATATTTTTAATTTAAATAGAAATATCTTTAAAATAGAATTTTAAGTAATTAGTTATTAATTATTTCTTAGGGAGATAATCCTCAACATTGACCCAAAAATAGTGACTAATCAAATAGTTAGCTTAACATTGTTTTCTATTTCTCTATACCAACTTACAACGATATAATTAATAACAATCTATTTCTTTTTATTCTGATATATTGAAAACAACAAATTCTAAATAATTTATCATGATATTTTGTTAATAATTTTCATTATTTTTGCGATATTAGTTATGCTAATATACTAAAACGTGTTTAGAATTAATAGCATTTGTTATTATAAGTAAAAATATATAAAAGAATGCATGGATTGGAAATAATAAAATACTATATATAATAAAAGTATAAAAAGTGTCATTAACGAATTAACTAGTATCTCATAACAATAGAAATAGATGCATTGATATTATTATAAAGGAGAATTGAGAAATGTAATATTTAGAACAGATTTTATAATTCAAAGAGTATATCAAATTGTTTATTATCAATTTCATACATATGATGAACATTAATAAAGTAAGAAAACTTTATCATATATAAATACTATAATCAATATAATACTATAAATATAAATAATCTAAAATATAGATTCCATAGTAATATAAATTATATATACGAAATGTATATAAATAAACTACAATTAGAAATAATAGTAATAATTATAAAATATAATCTATAGAAAATGCATATTATAAACTTATCTTCAATGTGTTTTCAATAACTATATCAGAATTTCCGGGATTTATTGCTGAAATAATAAATAATAAATTAATAAATTAATAATTTTAAATATATTCAAGTAATTTATATTTTATCTTTACAGTTAATTATATTTAACATAATAGGTTACTGTTTTCATGGGGACATATTATCATGTTCTCATTACTTTTTACAAAAGATAAGAAATACTTGAAAATACAGATTAAGAGAAAATTAAACCGAAAATGATATATTTTGTTCATGCTTATTATAAATAAAATATAAATAATTCAGTGAAACCAATTTCACTGCACTGCGGCACGTCGATACCAAGTTCATTGCATAACCGCCGCATGACGTCATCGACGTAGGCTGAGACTCGCAGTTCTGCCGTTCGGTCATGTTTTGTCTTCTGTAAGTTCACCAGCGCAAACTTACCTCCTTCGTGTCCAGCGGGCACGATTAGTAAAGGAGAGAGGCGACATTGCGACATGGGAGGGGAGGCAGTTGTGATGAGAGGGGAGGCGGTTGTGAATATTTGAAAGTTCAGCTGTAACGTCAGATTTTAACTCTGCATATTCATTAATGCAAAATTGTCCCCAGTTTATAATAAGGAACAGGGTAAGGAAAGGAGGCCACTCCTGGCTTTTAGACGAGGAAGATTGAAAATACTAAAGATGAGTATTTTTTGAAAAGTATTCTATATATTAAATTAATAATTAAAATATAAAATTATAGTAGTAATAACTTGGTTCGAATCAATTCTATAATGAAGATCGTTGCAACTAAACATAACGATAAACTTCCTGCGCATCCGAATTACACTTACGTGAACGGGTTAATAATAGAAGCGGTGTTAGATAATATTGCATAAGATTGCGTAACAGCTCACCTGCACGTCTGGTTAGCAGTGGCAGGTCTCCGCAAGGTGCAATTTGCAGAGTGGTACCCAGGCAAATGCACAAATCAGCTTTTCTATTCGGATTCGAATGAGTAAATGGCATTTCGGCGTAGTAGTAGGTTGGATGCTAGACATTTCTAGACATGACTACTACTACAACAACTACTAACTGTAGTTAAGATAAATATAAATGGCCTTAATATTGATAATCTACAGAAAATTGAATTATATATTAGACGATATGATTATTTCATACTTTTGAGTAGTTTTATATAAGTAGATATTTAAATTAAAATAGAAATTCTCAAGGAACTAAGATTGAAATTTAGGAAAAATGTATTGACAAAAATAATTCAAGACAAACCTTAAATAGATTTGTTCTAGTGCATAAGTAACTAGTTGTGAATTGTTTAAATTTCGCGTAACGTTACCTGCAATGCATCTCGGATAGAAGTAAATCTTCGGAGGGTAATGCGTCCTCCCAATCTAAGACTGTATCGTGTAGTCTACCCCTGAAAGAAAGTAAGAAATAAAATGTAAAATCTAATTATTTCTTTTCGAAATACATGCGATATGAAAATTAAGTTGAATGAAAAATACGCAATATGAAAACATTTGATATAAAAAATATTAGATACGAAATTTAAATAATAAGATATAAACCAAGAAACTAACCTACACTGACCTCGGGGCTTAATCCTAGTACACATGCGACCCGTAGGTTTCATTGTCATAGTACCCACAATTTGTTTTCTGATGTACTGCGAAAAACAGAAATTGTGGTATAGCATTTAATTTAAGATAAAATATGTTTTACAATATTTAATCCTAAATAATTATTAAACAATAATTAGATCATACTTGCAAAATTTCATATGAAAAAAATACCTTTAATCGTATAATATAAAATGATACTTTATCATAATAAATAGCGAAACTGCACCTTGGTTCTGCAATGCGAACACACTTCAGTGAACATATTGCCGTGAAGTTCGGCGAGGCTATCCAGCGGGAATGCAGACCTGCAATGAAGTCCATCAACATTCTGACTCACCATGAACTTTATGTAACCTACGGGGTAATATCTGGGGCTACAATTAAACCGATGACAAATTGGATAACAGTTTATATTGTCGATGATACAGAAGATTAGATAAATAAATTAATATAAGATAATTTAATTAATATTAAACACAAGCGACTCATTTTTAATACTCATAAATTTACTTCAATGCTAATATTAAAATCATTATTTAATGGTATTTATTATTATCATTTTTATCATTATCATCGTTATTATTATTATATATCAACCAAAACAAAATATTATATAATTAATGATATGTATTATTGATTTTATGATACAAAGTAAATTGAGATTTAATAATTACACGTGCCTATAGACATTACAAGCGACTTCTAGTGACCTAGATTCAATATTACTATACATTAGAAACCAGCTTGTTTCAAAGCTGATAACGCCATGTGGGTGTAAGTGGGTATTGCGGATTCGAAAGTTACGTCGAAATCGGGCGGCTCAGCATTCTTCTGTTCCAGGGTCCAAACTCCTGCGTGAAATTGACATTAAATTGACGCGATGCCGATATCTATTTTGATATTATCTACACTGCGAAAAGTCTATCTCTCTTAAAAAATCTCTTTACAACTAATGTATTTCTTTCAAGCCTTACAATATAACATAATGTACCATTTATACTTTTTTACATTATTTTTACCTATATTAGTTATATACATTTAATAGTATTAGAGTTATATTAGTCATTCTATGCAATTCACTGGTTATTCTTTATTATAAGCTTTACTATACTCATTTATTTACTAATCCAGTATATCTCGCTGCGATCCTAGTACCCTAACCTTTTGGTCCTCTAAAATCAGGGATACCGGCAGAAGTACTGATTCCTGCTCCAGTCAATACAACAATATACTTAGACTATGTAAATATTTAATTTGACTTTAGAGAATAATACCAAATTCTATATTGATGATGGATACTAAATTGTATTATTGTTAATTAAGCATAATTAATATGGATTAAAATATAAAAGTTCATATTTAAATAACACTTAGAATTAGATAACAGGATAATGAAAGTTATATTACAATTGTAATCTATTGAATAGTTCATTTATTAAAAAAATAACTAAATAGAAGTATTAAATAAATTAAATCTTTTTTATTATAAATTATAACTATTAACTTGGTTAAGTTATATTGTCAACTGTTTTAATGAATACTAATAAATTATATATTTTAAATAAATAAAAACATAAATTAAAAAAAAATGTAATCATATAAATAATTAACAATTAATAACAACTTTAATAGAATATTAAATTTAAATAGTCCAATTATTAATACTTACCTTTTTAAATAATTCAATGAATTCATTGATTTTATTTGTCAGCGAATCTCCCTCGTCATGTATTTCTGGCTGTCCACATTTACCCTTGTCTATATACTTAGACAAGCCGGTAGCATAGTTCACCGACATCTTAATATAGTGATATTTACATATTCAACAAACCATATAATGAATAGCTTTCTAATCATATAAATATATTAAGACCTATATTTCCATGAACATTAATATATAGGATATAATTATTGATTTTATTAAATAAACGATTAGATCACGAAATTAGAATTACATCTTACACATTAGGCCTCCTTTTAAAAATCTACACAATTAGTGATAGCATTAGTCATGGATATCTATTTTATTACAACCAAATGTAATATCAATGCTCTCATTATTTTGAATTATAATTTATATTCTGTAAAATTACATTGTTATACAGTCAATAATAAAATCATTTTAATTTATCTAGAAATACAAAACAGAATCTAACAATTATTATAATACGTTTATTATATTCTACATATATAAATATTCTGTATATGCATCTTTGATAAAGGTTTTAGAGTATACAACTTTATGATTAAAAGCAAGTTGAATGTAACATAACATGATTACCTGTCGATTGCACATAACTAGATAGATAATATGACTAGATAACAAACCATGGCATCTGTACACACGTGACGAGCTAAATAGCAGTTATAAGTACAAGTACAATTACGTATACGTAAGTATTATACATGTATAATGCTTATAATAGATATAAACATCCTTTTATATAAAATACATATCAAATATTTATTATCTGAATGCTATTAGAATGACAATAAACACGTATGAGATATAAACATATAATATAAACACGAGTGATAAGAAATTATATAAAACATTGATATGGTGAGCAACATTCATGAAATTTACACTCCATCCAGTAAGATCATTATTTTATATTAATATTAAAATATATAGGAATACTTGTAATATACTTCTTAGACACAATCAATAAGACCACGTAACAAACGTATAATTTATGAAGTTAAATTATTCATGTTTACTTTATATATTATTTATTATTAAAATTATAAAAATTATATTCTAATATTTTAACTGATTTATCTAATTTATAAACACAAATTACAATAAAGAATTACATATATATATCAAGTTATAGAACATATAAATATATATAAATTAATAATTAACATACATAACTTAATAATTATAACTAACTTACAACAATGCCAATGTAAAATATTATACCAATTTAAAAAAAAATAATAATTCAATGATCATAGTAAAAAAGATTTATTTTTTTGAAAATTTAAAAAATTTCTCTATTTTATAATTATATCCTAAACGCATCGTTATTCTTATTATAATACAATAATATAATATACAATTAATGGTACAATAGTTAATATATAAAATTTAATATTAATCTATATATTCATATTATATGAAATGAAGGTTAATTAGTTAATATATTAAATATTGATGATAATTAATAATGTGTAATTTATTTAAATTATGTATTCAATATTTAAGTTAATATGTCAATATATTACAATTATTATAAGTAATATTGACAATAATAATTTATTTTCATATATGAATATTTTTTAAAATGTATTTTTATATTCAAAATTTTTATAAATAAATAATAAATACTTTATTAATTATATTTATACTTAATTTTTTAAAAAGTCAGGATGGCCGAGCGGTCTAAGGCGCCAGACTCAAGGTTTAAATCCTTCTGTTGAAAAATAGAGTATTCTGGTCCACGTATGTGGGCGTGGGTTCGAATCCCACTTCTGACAAATTTTTATTATTTATATATAAATATATAAATAATTAATAATTGCTATAGCATTATCATTGGTTAATTACATTTTTTACAATATAGCTTTGAATTTTATTTTCTACTACTGAAACATCAAATAAAGAATGTTAATAAACCAGTTATTAAGGTATTTTTATATTTGTAATATATATATTGAATATTATGAATTTTTAATTTTATAAAGTTTGATCTAAAATTTTAAACTACCTAATAGACAATTGAACACTGGATCTTTTAATTTTATAAAATTAAATATTTTAAACAGAAACATCAAATATTTTCAAAATGTAAGAATAAGATGTTTTAAACTAAAGCCAGGTTTATTTTGTATTTAAAAAATGATAAAATAAATATATATATATTAAATATTTATATATATATAATTAATATATTTATTATTTATATTCATGAAAACCTACTTTTATAGAACTATTTCAAATTTTCAATAAATATCATCAATAACTATTAAGAATAATTGAAATCTGTATCTGCTGCATAGTTTTCCTATCTACATATTGTAACACCTTTTCGAACAGTCTACGATTGGCAATACTTGTCTAACCGTGACAATTTAGCAGAGATTAAACTCAACATTGCCCATCGTAAGGGAATTGGAGATATTGATATGTTGGTTAGTATTACACAAGATACTTATAGATCTATTGTAGTATGTGTGTAAATACGTGTGTACATAGTCTTGGATATTCTGAATAGATATTTTGAACATAAAAACCAGATTTAAATTTAATAAATAAATTATTAGTATCTTTTTTTTTCTTGATTATTAATTTTCCGGATGTTTATTTTGAACATAATTAGTATCTTAATAATCCATAATTTATATACTATGATGGTATTCTTTTAATATAAATATATTAAACTATGATAAATACTTATATATTATATATTTATATAAGTAATTAAAAATAAGTATATAATAACATTTATATGAAGTTAATAATAGCTTATTACTTAATAATGTTGGAAATAAATATATTTATAAAATATCATTTGTATGTGATCATTATAATAGCATAGTTAGAATAAATAAACTTTTGATATTCAAATTCTAACCTGGAATCAATTCAGCAAAGTTTGTACAATTCTCCTGGTAAAATGAATTCCTGCAAATTGGAGAAACTAGCAGCTGCGATTCCTAACAAAACTCACAAATCCGTGGTTAGATTAAACCTATATAGGCATGAATATAGGCATGAATATAGGCATTAATTCATAATGAAATGTATATTCATAAGCACCTATGTAAAAATTATAATTTCATTAGTTCTTCTTCATCATCTAATCTCAAACTAATTGAAAACAATGACAACAATCAATTGTGATTCATAATGTAAAAGTATCGTCGGAAGTTAATTTATAGAATAAAAAATAAAGTTTTTTCATGAATTGTAATAACCGAATAATAAGTTAAATAATGAATGTGAAGATAAATTGTAGCTTCATTTATTGATTTACTTAATTAAACAAACAATCAATCCATTTAAATTTCCATTAATGAATCAAATAATTTCAATATATTTTACACATTTAAAATTTGACAGCTCTTAAATCTCTGCATTTACTAGATATTTATGGTATTGTTCATATCAATACTTTACACATTGTGTGTAATACAATTTATCTATTGCATTCAATTTAATAAATCTATTCGTTTGTTAATAACAATTAGTATGAAATAATTATTAAATGTTCAAATAAATATTCAAGTCTATTGGAGCCGAACCTAGAATTGTCGAAGAAATCGGAATACCAAAAAGTTTACATAATTCTAAACATAATATGATACTTTAAACGTGAAACTTTATTTATGGATTCATTTATTTAAAATTTAAATAGATCCTATGTAGTATCGATGTAAAAGTAATATTTAATATATTAACATGTACAATATTTTATTTACAAAATATAAAAATATATGTTCTCTTTCAGAATTCTCATTTAAAGCAAAGAAATTCATCGACTTATGTAAAGATTTAAATTGTCTGAGAACTGAGTTAGTTTATCAATTTTAGTTGTTTTATAGAAATCAACAATTGAAATTTGACTTATATTATTTTCTAAATTTAACTTTAGCAAATTCTCTAAAGTTCTTTAAATAGATTGATTTTTTAAATTCATACAATATTGAATTGATATCTATATCTATTTTAATTATATATATATATATATATATATATATATATATATATATAGATATAGATAATTACATAGTAATCAAATCTTATTAAAAATATAGACCATTAATTTTTTAGTATTATTAATTCTTTAATCATAAATTTCATACAAATTATAAAATTTTTTCCTAATTTCATTCAATCTTTCTGACATGTAAAGTTACACGGGTCATTCAACTGGACATAGAACTTACTATCTAATTGATGGACTGGCTATACTACAGAATGCTATCATCCATTTTACCATTGATCAACTTAAGCTCAAAGTATACAAATTATAATTATAAACTCTAGCAATTTTATAAATTTATTGTTTTATTATATTCAACTTTTTTAATCTGTTAATTATTTTATTAGAAAAAATATATTACTTTTTTTAAATTTCTAATATACTTATTGTTTAATATTTTAATTCTAAATAGGAGAACTATATTTATTGATACTTTGAATACTAATAAATATTATTTCCCAGGATTTTAAATTAGTCTCAGTTCCTGATATCATAAATTCGGAAATAATCGTTTGTATTAATCTAATGTAATCATAATATTATAATAACAAATCTCATTTATCTATTCTCATATTATAACAATAATGATATACACTTGTGTCCTAAGAATACAAGAATACAAATATTTTTATAATAAACAATATATATATATATATATATATATATATTTAGTAAAAAGTACTAGTTAAAATGCTATATTTTAAATCATTGTATTTCATCAAATTAATATTTAAATTATATTTCTTTATAGTGATATTAATTGTGTGTTTACTTAAAGATTTCATTCTTTTTTCTATGATTTCTATCTGTATTTACATCAATATTATGAAATAATAAAATATAAACTAACACTTTCAAACATTTAGCTTAATTGAAAACGTAATGCTACTTTAACTTAATGATTTGCCCGGTAGGAGGCGTGCGGTTTTCCCACGACTTCGAAGAGGTCTCAGGTGTACCATTTACCACGAAATCGAGGTCTTAATCTCTGCCTCTCCGGTACTGGCGAAATGCCCTTGGCAGGTAATGTGGACACATGCAATACGTTTCAATTTTTAAATATATCGTATTGAAGTTTAACGGTCACATGTCGAATCTAATGGATTGGCAATTTAATGGAAATGAAATTTGAAGATTTTAGACTCTAATGATAAGTAAATCTTTAAGGAATGGAACATAAATTAATCACTTCAATTTATCAAAATTTTAAATAATCCAAATGACAATTAAATGTAATAGCAAATATTATAGGAAATGTTATGTAATAGAAATAGTTAAATGTAATAATACACATTATAGGAAATGTTATGTAATAGAAATAGTTAAATGTAATAATAAATATTATAGGAAATGTTATGTAATAGAAATAGTTAAATGTAATAATAAATATTATAGGAAATGTTATGTAATAGAAATAGTTAAATGCAATAATAAATATTATAGGAAATGTTATGTAATAGAAATAGTTAAATGTAATAGCAAATATTATAGGAAATGTTATGTAATAGAAATAGTTAAATGTAATAATACACATTATAGGAAATGTTATGTAATAGAAATAGTTAAATGTAATAATAAATATTATAGGAAATGTAATAGAAATAGTTAAATGTAATAATAAATATTATAGGAAATGTTTTGTAATAGTAATAGTTAAATGTTATAGTATATATTAAAATAAATGTTATTTAATAGTAATAGATTAATGTAATAGTAAATATTATAGGAAATGTTATGTAATAGTAATAGTTAAATGTTATAGTATATATTAAAATAAATGTTATTTAATAGTAATAGATTAATGTAATAGTAAATATTATAGGAAATGTTATGTAATAGTAATAGTTAAATGTTATAGTATATATTAAAATAAATGTTATTTAATAGTAATAGATTAATGTAATAGTAAATATTATAGGAAATGTTATGTAATAGTAATAGTTAAATGTTATAGTATATATTAAAATAAATGTTATTTAATAGTAATAGATTAATGTAATAGTAAATATTATAGGAAATGTTATGTAATAGTAATAGTTAAATGTTATAGTATATATTAAAATAAATGTTATTTAATAGTAATAGATTAATGTAATAGTAAATATTATAGGAAATGTTATGTAATAGTAATAGTTAAATGTTATAGTATATATTAAAATAAATGTTATTTAATAGTAATAGATTAATGTAATAGTAAATATTATAGGAAATGTTATGTAATAATAATAGTTAAATGTAATAATAAATATCATTTGAAATGTAACTTAAATGGTTAACTTCAGTTTATCATAATTTTATCTATTCTAGTGCTATGGACTGGAATGTGATTGATTTTGTTTGAGGGCGATTAAATATATTAATAACACTATCTCTATTTATCTGGGAACTTAGTTGAAGTTCTTTGAAAAATATTTATTACTGTAAAATAGATATTAGCAAGGATGTTTTTTAATAAGGGCTTTAATAATCACCTATTTTTCAATAAAAATTTGTTTTAGATAGAATTTAACTTCATAAGTTTTTTTTGTTATATTGAAATTTGTTTCTAATTATACTTATATTTTAAAATAATAAAATATAAATATGTGTATGACTTATTGGATACCTTACATTTAGTTTATATTTTAATAAAATAGCAAACATTTTATTAAATAGATTTTTAACTAATATTTTTTAGAAATATTTTAAGACAATAATTTTTAATTATTTTACATTAAACCATAAAAATAAAGTGTATTGTGAATCCACAATATGTTATGCCATTCTTACCATCTTATTCATAGTAAAACTGTATTTAATAATTATTGCAGGATTGAATATAAATAAAAGATTTAATCCCAAAGATCTACCTTCAAAGTTTGTGGTATAAAAAGTGTTTTAATAAATAAATAAACTATTTAATTATTTATTTTACTAACCTCGCTTAAATTATACAATGTATGTAAACATGCGTTATACTAGTTAATGAATAGGTCATTAGATAAATATCAATTACAGTGCACATCGTTCATACAGATGAACTAAATAAACGTAATAAACAAAATAAACGTTAATATCTAGACGTTAATACTCAGGTTTAACATTGAATTACCAAGCTTTTTATAGCCTTACAACAATCTTGGTAGATTGATGACCCTGAGCAGATGTTACAGAGCGGAGACATCATCCCTCGAAGATCACCACGGAATTTACAGGGTTCATCAATTCTATAAGGTCGCGTAATTATCTAGTAATCTAACATCAATATCTCTAGAATCAGTTTGTAATATATTATGAAACTTTGATTAATTAATAGTTGGGAATTTCTAAATTTTGATAAATTAAATTATTGTTCGATTGTATGACATTCAGCAGTATCTCGTCCACACTGAAGCAGTCTTACCAGAACATCTGAACATCTGTACATGGCCAAATATGATCTTCTACTAACATGTTTGTTAATCAATATCTTCATATAGGTGGAGATGTTTGCACTAACCGAAATGACCCAAAGTTTTGAAATACTTGATGAATTTAAAGATATTGAAATCGAGCTATTTAGGAAACTTGGTCTATTTATCAGGTTAAATATATAAATATAAATGAAACATCAAACCTAGGTAGTGAATAAAATCAAATTCATCACTTAGTTATAATTATTGAAGTTATCACTTTATATAGGTAGTGGATAAAAGAGTAGTTGTAATAGAAGTAGTTCATCTAATTTACATATTATAGCATCTTGAGGTATTAAATAATCGAATCCGGTTTAATAATCGAAGTGGGCGTGGCTAGAGTTCTAGATATGCCGGCGCAGGAACTCGGCGCTTCGGCTTCGAAGAAATACGACGTCGAGTCGCTTCTGTCCGCGTCCAACATCTGGGCGGAGTTGTCGAGCGCCTCCAACTGCACCGACTACCAGACGCGTCGACTCGACGTCAAGACCTCCGTCGACGTCGGTTCCGACGCCGACTCCGAGGCATTTGTACACACGGTTCGTTGTCGGTGAGGCGTGGGACAAACTCGAGGCGCTTGACCTCGCCAAATAAACTACAAAATGCGGTTCGCAACTCCGTCGGATAATTAAACTGGCGACCTCGAGTCTATTCTCAGATTTATTTCACTTGAGAATCTTTTATATTCCTGGTTACCTTAGTGACATCTAAGTACTTTTAGTAACTTTTGACGACATTGAGTACATTCATTCTTAACTATTAAATACTCTGCACTCTGTGATCTTTCTGTTTCAATTCACTATCTTCTATTCCCTTTATCCAATAATGCTCGCTTACATTGATAGGTAAATGGAACGGCTTGCGCAGTTCCCCGTCTACTCATGGCGATTGTCGAAAGATACCAAACTGAGGTTCATCGGCGTCAAATTCTAAACATTATTATCTTTGTTACATTGCCATATATAAGTTAATCATAGATTTCTTTAAAAATATAATATTGTAGTATTTGTAAAGCATTTCATATTTACACTTTAACTTTGTTTCGTTAAGAACGGAGAAATTGAAATTCCGGCATGTCTTCTCCCATACATGGATGGAATGACACACATAAAGACTAACAAGAGATCCATTGTTAAGTGGAAACGAATTACTAATGCAAATCGAAATAAAAGCAAAGCATAGAACTATTTCACTACATTCAATATTATTGACAATATTTTATGACATCCCGGTACTTCTATCTGCATTTATAAAAAGAAAACTAACATTTTGTAGATAGGTTTTAAATTTAATTTAGATGTTTGAAATCAATTCTAAATAGTTATACTAAAGAATTATCAAAATACTATGATTATTTTGTGATTTTTAATAAGAAATGATATATGTAGTCAACATTTTATTGTTATTTATTTGATTTCGTTGTTTATAACAAATTAATTTGAAATAATAATAAAAATTTAAATATGAAAAATACGGAACATTAATCTTCTATTTTATCAATATTTTGTAAATTTAGAATAAATTAGTAGCAATTAAATATGTTATCATTTATTTGCACAAATATAATAATACTAAATTGAAGAGTCATGTTTACAATAGAGAAGGAGGCATAGGTCTTTCTAGGATAGGGTTATAGCTCTGTTTAATTGGTCGATCAACTTCAAAGAAAACCCGCATTTCTTCCAAAGTGATTTTCTCGGGATCACTGCCAATTCTTCTAGCCAGCTGAAATTGAAATCAATATTATTTTATTAAGGTGAATATTTAAAAGGTATATAGGCTATTAAAAATTCTATATATATAATTATTACTAAGACATATATATAGCAATATATTCATACATTATACAAATTATATATTCTAAGATTAATAATTTCTAATTTTCTTTTTGTAAATGTAAAACGATTTATTTTCAAATATTAACAAAAATAAGCACATTTTAGTAGTATGGTTCTAAATTGTAGTGTATTGAAGGTCTCGGGTTTATTAAACAAATTTAGTATACATTTTATTCTACAAAAATGCATGTTTTATGCACAATCAAATTGGGAAAATGAAATACTTAATTTTGAATTATTTTTCTTATGAATTTAATTCGGATAGAAAAAGGTTATTTTCATATTCAAACACTTTCGATGTTGACATTTAAACTTACCGCATAAATAACTTCTTGGTCGGCAGGTAGATGGTATCGCTTCACCAGGTTCGTAAGGTTATTTATGGTGATGTAACCGCGACGACCAACATTAATAGACAGGAATACTTTGTCCTTGCGATTATTTGCCGTTACTGAGAGTTTCTTGAGTTGAGATTCAATTTCACATGCTAGTGCCTCCGTGCCACTGTAATGTGATAATGTAATGGTATTTTGTTAACAACAGTTTAAAATCTAGTATATATTCACTTGTATTTATAATTAATGTGGTTAAATACAAAATTAAATTAATTTATTAAAAGAAATATTTATAAGGCAATAAATCTAACCCTAGATCACGAATAGGGGCAGGAGCGGCATCAACTATTCTATTGTTCTCTAGTGATTTAATTGTTTCTCCTAATGAATAAAGAGTTTATAATGAATTTCTCATAATTAACGGTTACATTTATTTTTAAAGAATTTTTAATGTCCATTTATTATAATTATTAATATACAAATTATGATATATCCATATATCAATTATTTTCCGTTCCAAACTATAATTATATTCAATAACTATCCAACAGATATCAATCGTAGGCTTACAAATGAGCTCGTTTATCCACTTTCGTGATTGGTATCATTGAAATAAACGATGGACGATGTAAAGTAGTCGCCGGTGATTAGACTACGCGGTCGCGACTACCCACCGGGGAACTGGTCAGCATGCGAAGACATGTACGTGTTGACGAATTCATCGCAATCGGTGATCACGAAACGGTGGTTGAACGCTTCGACGACGGCTCCGATGAAACAATCGCCGGCGCCGTAGAAGTGCGGTTGGTTCGGCGAGCACGTCGGTTTCGAGAGGCGCGTTCGTTCCAGGAACTTGCCGCCGATGATACCGGAGTTGCGTACGGGCGGTTCGTAGATGGTGAACGTGTCGTCCGATAGGTGGTAGGATAGGATGAAACGGCGATTCTGGTCCTCGACGTTGGAGGTATCCTATCACGAAATATAACTATTGTACATGTTTTAAATATGAAATAAAAATTTAATAATATCTAAGACACATTATAATATGTGATTAAACATATTAAGTTAATATATATATATATATATATATATATATATATATATATATATTACATATGACATTACTTAGAAACACATACTTATTAAACCTATTCTATAACTAACGATGATAGCCTGGAAACGTAGAATCTTATGATCATTGTCCAGCATTTTAATATAATCTTTTTTGGGAGGCTTCGGAACCAATGTCAAACACGATTGAAGAGAATCCTCTAATGATCCATATCCATTGTATGGAGCTATTTCCTTATCGATGGTAGATAGTATTTAATAGTTTTATTTTATACCAAATTTATACATTATTAATAATCGTAACTAATAACAGTATCGAATATTTCCCAGGATAAAATAAATAAATATGTTTAGTATAATTAATTACCAGCAAATGGTGTTTTATCCTCAATATTTGTTTTGTTAAATGCACGATATTATATTTCAACAAATACTCGTAATATTTCATTAATTGAATATATTCTCTCAATAATCCATTTAAGATATTTAAACATAATCGTTTTATAAAGACTAACCATCTTCGCGAGCTTATTTTGGATCTGTTCGACGTTATGTGCAGTGAAGTCTGTAAGACCGAAGTGTTTCCAATAGAAGGCCTTGGTGAAGTCGTCAACGTTATAAACAAGGAATTTTCTATTATACACAATCACAGTATCGCCTGTTTTACGATGAATATATTGTCTAGAATTATATAAATAATGAATAATGTTCATATAATAAAAATATAGTATATATATATATATATATATATATATATATATATATATATATAATTATATTAAAATATATATAGCATAATTTATATACACATTTAATGATTTCTTTATAAGAATAAATAATATTACCTATCTTAAAATCTCTTGGAGTAATATATTCGGATATTTCAGTTTTGGAAAGTTCCAAGACAATATGCGGGAATGTACTTTTTATTTGATAACGATCTTTTGGAACCTAACATGTTATATAATATTAAATAATGTATAACAATAGTGTGATTTTATCAAATAAAGAGATAATATAACATATTTTAACTATAGTAAAATAAATAAATAATATTATAATTATACATTACAAACTATATATATAATATTATTAATATTACGAATGTATTATATTATATAAGATAAACATCGTGACAATATATAAAACCTTATGTCTGTTAATCAATACGGGGAAAGGTTCTTTCCCGTTATTTGCCTCGTGGACTTCTCTGATCTCAAGTGTATCATCGACGAGGTAATACTACATATAGATTAAATAGATAGATTATAAGTAAATTAAGAAACATAACGTATACATGTTGATAATACGAAAATATATATTATAAATAAATGAAATAACATAACGTATGCATCGTACTTCTATAAAAAGATTATATTATGTTATAAGTTAATAAATAACAAAAATTAAGTATTAGTATTAATAAAATGTATTGAATTAAATCAATTAATAAATAGAACACTTTAACTAAGACAAACAAAAATTAAAAATACTAAAACGCTTGTATCATAATATAAAAATGAGAATACTTGTGGGGAGTTGTATGAATTAGAAATACCCGAATCAGCAAATTGTATAGAATATAAATACAGCTATTCAATAAATGAACACATGTATTCGTTATCTATACTTACATGGATAACATATTTGTTTAATTGTCCAAACATTTCATTTCTTTGATCCCAGATACAATAGAAACGAAGAACTTTTCCATCCATTTCTAAAAATTGTCGCAATTTGTCGAAATCCGACGGTGTTTTGTAAGTTCTCAACTCTGACAACTATTCAATCAATTGAATTAGGTTAGCGCGTTATAAGTATATTTAATTATATATAATTTCATATAAATAACGATTATAACATAAGTTATATTGAATTCATAAATAGAATACAATTTTTAATTATATAATTATATTTATTTACAATCATCGTTGTTATTACAATAGATTATAATACATATATTTGAGTATATATTCTATATTATCAAATAACAACGAATCACAATAATACAGTGAAAGTATGTAACTCACCGACCTTCACTCTTCGAGCGTTATAGTTATCTCTGGGTTTCGCTTCAGTATTGTTAACATCTATTCCTTCACTGGTCAGGTAGTCCTGAGGGAATGGAGACCAGACTATAATGAAGTTATCTGAGCTATTTTTCGAAGTAAGAAACCGCGGAATAACGTCAATATTGTCTGTATACAGAATTATAGCTACTTATTGGTTATTTATTAATATTTATTTATTAAGCTCTCACGAAGAGATCACTTATTAAAGTAGCTTCCATTACCCAATATTACTTTATTCAATAACGATACAGTACTGTTTTATTTAGCCTTGCATTGTACCTTTAAACAATTAACATTACGACGTCACCGCACACACACCAACAACAACACTAACCCGTGTCCACCTGTCGCAGTCGTAGACGTGGAACACTTTCCCATAGAATACGATATTCATGCCGATGTTTAGATCTTTCCAGTGCCAGTGCTCCCCGCAGTCGTTCTTGGGCAGACGTTGCCTTTTGATCAGTTTACCTACGTGCATCGTCATTGTGAAACACACCTCACGAGAAAGTGGTTTACAAACTCAAATTCAGCATATGATGTTTATTTACATAGCATATAATGTCTACACCGTACGTCATACAATAATTAGACCGTATCTCATACTGTTTTCACAATATATTATATACACTATTTACACCATATCTCATACAGAATGCATACAGTATTTCATACACTAGTCATAGTGTATTATTCCAGTTATATTTCTAAAAACTGTCCTATTATCATACAAATAAGGAATTATTTAATTTTATATTTACTATTATGTATTATATCGGCTAAATATATGTAATTATCCATTTAGCTTTATACATTTAGAAATTAGATTATAATTAATAATAAATATTATTAATTAAATATTATAACTAATAATAATGTCTAAATTACATTGGAAAATACTATTCACATATAAGTTTATATATATTGCAATTATAAATTGTTTATATATTAAATTGTGTTTACCCACATCTATAGATCTATATATAGCTAAAGCTACAAAAGGCATTATTTCTTAAACATCACCATGACATAGTAATATTATTAATTCACATCACAACTAAAGTATCTAGAACAAGTTAATATGATGTTTAAATTCAGATGGCATTTTGCATGCCGTACGAGGTAACGGAGTAGTACATAAATAAAGGAGTTTATATATAAGTTTGAAAAAATCGATTTTAATTAAATATTAATTTTAGTGCGATATTATATATGTCATATAGCCATCTAATATTGTATACTATATATATATATATATATATATATATATAGACCTCCTATTACGGGCAAATACACCCTCAATGTATATTTTTTGTATAACCAGAGAAATACACCCTTTTGAATAATGATTGGTTTTAGTCGAAAATTTACATTCGGGCTACTATTAGGTTAATAAATAATGCCTGGAAATTTGAGAAAGAATAAATCAGTATTTTCTGATATACATGTTTTGGTGGGTGTTTCCATGATCGTCATCTCCTATTCACGACAAATACACCCACCTGATTTTCCAATATAAAACCAGACTAATACACCCTTTTAATACATTACACTATTACGGAGTAATACACCCAATAACACATTCATAGATTTAGATGCATTAATAGATAATCATTATTTATATATATATTATATTTTAATATTATATATTTTTAATTGTAGCCTAAATAATTCCAATTTATTTAAATATTAATAATATATTAACTATTACTAATATTTTATTATAAAATATTACTAAACCATATTCAAATACAAAGATATGGTATTATATATTATATTATATAATTTAATAGTATACTATCAAACTACTATCACAATCAGAGATTTAATTTGTAATCTTGTCGATTACTTATATGCATTATTATATTTGGAAATATGGCATATGAAATAATCCTCATAATATAATATACAATATTTCCTTTTAACTTTAGCTGCTGAATATAAATTTAATATATACATATATATATATTATATTGCTATATTTTTGATTATAAACAAAATTTATATATTTATAGAATATAATTTCAAAAGTATACTTTATAATATAAATACATTTTTATTTTATGCATAGGTATTTTACTAAAATGTATTTAATGTATAATTGATATCTAATAACAAACTAATATATTAATTGTGAATAAATCGATTATAAATATGATGAACATAATAAGCGTATGTTTTTATATGCATATTTTAATTACAATAGTATATATATTTATAATATAGAATTCAATATATTTTACTTTTATACAATATATAATAATACTTTATTAATTATAAATTATTATCATATATTGTATAAAATATACGATATATGTTAACAGAATGTATTCTATGTAATATAATTTAAAGTATATTTTTATAATTATGAAAATATAATAATTTGTTTATTTCTACATTATATAATGACAACGAATACATGAAATATCTATAATTGAAGTGATTAGGTTTATCAATGCAACATGTATAATATAATTTCTATTCGTGTATCTAATTCAAAATATTTATTTCAAATTCGTTATATTATAAAATATGTTTATTGCATATGCCTTATAAAAAAACGATGGTTGTAAATGTATAAATTGTATTATCAGTCTAGATATAGATAGTTATCTTTATGCAAAAAATATATAATATTTATATTGAAAATGATAATTACCATTATTTTTTTGGGGGAAATACAATTTTTTTTAAATCCCAAAATTTGGAGTAGTCTTCGAGTAGTCATACATTTTGACAAAATCTTCGATATCGTAGTAGCAGGGATAGTTGCTAGCGCTCAGCGCTTGCTGGGATTTTCTGAAGTCGCATTATATTAGGGGGGATACTCGTATGTATAAATATGAGTAATGTCAGTATATAGTATATCTATAGGGGCAGCATCTTATATTAAAGCTTTAATATAACTAGCTCGGACACGGGCATTTTATTTTGACTTATTTTAAGTTATACCAATTATTGTTAAGTATTATAAACATTCATAATATTAGTACTTCATGATACATTTGAATAATTATGATGTTTATAAAGTATTTTTTTATATCAAATATTATTTACAAAATCTTTATAATAAAATATATAACAGGTGTTATGTATAATGTATATTGTTAAATATAACATTATATATGTAATAAATATACTATGAACATTTTATAAACATGTTATTAACATACTATTAAAACAAATGTTTTATTTACAATATTGCATATATAAATTGCATATAAAACATAATATACACTATGTATTACTGTATCTTATATTATTTTATTACTATGTATTAATGTATCTTATATTATTTTATTACTAGATAGTTGTATAATAGTTTCTCATAGTGATATTGTAATATTTTATTTTTGTATAGAAATAATAAGATATGTAATTAAATTTATATAAAATATATATTTTATAAAATTTACAATAATGTCTCATTTGTCGTGTAGGTTAATGCGTTGTAAATTTTCGTTATTGCGTTATGTAGAATTACATCTAATTAAATAATTTTAATGATCCTAGGTTCAAATCTCTCTTGTAATGCTTTGAATTTTTATATCAATTTAAAAAAATATTTTAATGACAATACATAACAAGAATAAATAGTTTTACCTATGTTAATTTACATCAAGTATTGTTACCTATTATAACCATTTATAATATTATTACTTAATCATGATATATCTGAATAATTATGGTAAATTGTAAATTTTAAATATTTTTTTATAAAATTGTTACCATAAAATATATAACATATACGATATACATGTAATAAATATACTATGACAATTTTATGAATATGTTATTTATGAATATTAATATGAATAATAATTATTTTTGAATATATTATTAACATACTATTAAAACAAATGTTTTATTTACACTATTGTATATATATTTATATTACATAGTATACACTATGTATTACTGTATCTTATATTATTTTATTACTATGTATTAATGTATCTTATATTATTTTATTACTAGATAGTTGTATAATAGTTTCTCATAGTGATATTGTAATATTTTATTTTTGTATAGAAATAATAAGATATGTAATTATATAAAATATATATTTTATAACATTTACAAAAAAGTCTCATTTGTCGTGTAGGTTAATGCGCTGTAAATTTTCGTTATTGCGTTATGTAGAATTACATCTAATTAAATATTTTTAATGATCCTAGGTTCAAATCTCTCATGTAATGCTTTGAATTTTTATATCAATTTAAAAACATATTTGATATCACTATTAAAAACATATTTTAATGTAAATGACAATACATAACAAGGATAAATAGTTTTACCTATGTTAATTTACATCAAGTATTATTACCTATTATAACCATTTATAATATTATTACTTAATCATGATATATCTGAATAATTATGGTCATTGTAAATTTTAAATATTTTTTTATAAAATTGTTACCATAAAATATATAACATATACGATATACATGTAATAAATATACTATGACAATTTTATGAATATGTTATTAACATACTATTAAAACAAATGTTTTATTTACAATATTGTATATATATTTATATTACATAGTATACACTATGTATTACTGTATCTTATATTATTTTATTACTAGATAGTTTTATAATAGTTTCTCATAGTGATATTTTATTTTTGTATAGAAATAATAATATATGTAATTAAATAAATATAAAATATATATTTTTTTAAATTTACAAAAAGTGTTCGTATGTCGTGTAGCTTAATGCTCTGTACGTTTTCTTTATATATATATATATATATAAAGGAAACGTACAGCGTATTAACGTATACGTTATGTAGAATTACATCTAATTACATATTTGTAATGATCTAGGTTCAAATATATCTTGTAGCGCATTGTATAGTCGCTATATTTGTAATACAAAAATTATATATTTATTTACTGTTACAATATTAAGTTTCATAGTATTTGTTTTCATTATACATAAATGAGTTAAATTTTTCTATAGATATATTATTAACTAGGTATTAAATAATAAGTGATACATATATCTCAAAAATAGTAGCTTCATAATAATTAAGTTCGATATAATTTTCATGGAAATAATATATTAATTGAAAAAGAGTTCATAGTAAAATTAATTATAAATATACTTCAACTTGATCATTTTTATGCTTAAATAATTTTTTTTTAATATTGCAAAAATTTTAATTGATCACGGGTCCATAACTCAGAAACAGTTATTAATTTTAAGAATCTTACAATATATTATCTAAAATTATAAATAAAATCGAAATATGTTTAAAATATTTTGTGCTCGATAATTCTATATTAATTAAATTAATTATGAGTTGTTAGATATTTATGAGTGGCTAGTATATTTAAATATGTGCATTACATTAAACATATTAAATAAGTAAATTACAATAATTATCAGAAATTAAATTAAATACTGTATTATATTATAACCAAATAAAAAATTATATTGTATATAATGATATTGCTTTATTCTATTAATTTATTTAATGTTCTTATATTAGATTTTAATACATTATTGAATTTCGTTCGGACTTTTAAATATATTTCTTCCTCGGAAAGTTTTAATAAACACGGTGGAGAATATATTTTTAATATTTCTATTATTTCTTGCTTTCCTGAAAATTTTTAATTAACTATTTGTAATTATCAGTATTAAAATTAAATATGAATTATACATAAATTAAGAATAATTTTTATTTGCTTATTAATAACCTGGCATTTTGTTTTTTTTAAATGATATAGAATGTTCTGATAATTTCTGAAATTCTGTTTTATTCCATTTGATATTTACAGCTGTTTGAAATAATGATGTGTTTAATTATATATTTATATACATATATATATTATACATAATTAAATATTTTTAAATTGTATTTATATACCTTTTTTGATTTTTTTTGATATCATCATTTTCACAGTAACTATACTCATCATTATTTATTTCATCTTCAACACAAATATTTTTGATAGATGGATTTCGTGAAGTTTCTCCTGGCGTATCATCTGAAATGAAATATAAGTAGATTACATGCATACACACATGTATATATAAGTTTGAGTATATGGGTGTGTGAATTAAATCATGTAAGGTATTTAACTCGGTCAAATAGTCGATACTGCTATATAATAATATAATGTTCCTTATACTAAGCTTTCATATATATGGTCAATATATATAGGCCAATATAAATAATAAATCTGCATTGATTTATTTGTATGAATGAATTTAATTTTTTATAAAACAATTAACTTGTATTAAAGCAATTACATTTTATTTAATTATATTTTTTTATTGGTATGAAATTTATTACACATGTATGTTACATATGTAAGTTTGAGTATATGGGTGTGTGAATTAAGTCATGTAAGGTATTTAACTCGGTCAAATAGTCGATACTGCTATATAATAATGCAATGTTCCGTATACTAAGCTTTCATATGTATGGTCAATATATATAGGCCAATATAAATAATAAATAATAAATCTGCATTGATTTATTTGTATGAACGAATTTAATATTTTATAAAAACAATTAACTTGTATTAAGCAATTAAAGCAATTACATTTTATTTAATTATATTTTGTTATTGGTATGAAATTGATTACACATGTATATATAAGTTTGAGTATATGGGTGTGTGAATTAAATCATGTAAGGTATTTAACTCGGTCAAATAGTCGATACTGCTATATAATAATGTAATGTTCCTTATACTAAGCTTTCATATGTATGGTCAATATAAATAATAAATCTGCATTGATTTATTTGTATGAATGAATTTAATTTTTTATAAAAACAATTAACTTGTATTAAAGCTTTTACATTTTATTTAATTATATTTTTTTATTGGTATGAAATTTATTACACATGTATATGTAAGTTTGAGTATATGGGTGTGTGAATTAAATCATGTAAGGTATTTAACTCGGTCAAATAGTCGATACTGCTATATAATAATGCAATGTTCCGTATACTAAGCTTTCATATGTATGGTCAATATATATAGGCCAATATAAATTATAAATAATAAATCTGCATTGATTTATTTGTATGAACGAATTTAATATTTTATAAAAACAATTAACTTGTATTAAAGCAATTACATTTTATTTAATTATATTTTTTTATTGGTATGAAATTTATTACACATGTATATGTAAGTTTGAGTATATGCGTGTGTGAATTAAGTTATGTAAGGTATTTAACTCGGTCAAATAGTCGATACTGCTATATAATAATGTAATGTTCCTTATACTAAGCTTTCATATGTATGGTTAATTAGTGTATTTAATATACGCAAAACTATAAATAATATTCAAGTATATAAGAATGATAAATTTCATATCATTAATAAAATTAATAATACAAATAAAAAATATAATTATCTATTACATTATTTTTATAAATGTATTGATTTATCATAAATTAATTGAATTAGTTATTCATTAGCGCTAAATATACGATTTTTAATTAGGTCAGGTTTCATAGGTATATATTAATATATACATATATATTTAAAACTATAAATATACATACTCATAATAATATAAATATAAAATAACGTATATTGTAATAATTACATTGTTATATTTCATTCTCAATTATTAATTCTTTATAATTTTAATAATTGTAATAATATAATTTAATATCAATCAACTATAAAACGGCATGAGGTATTATATATAATATTATCAATACTATTAATTATATTAAATATATCTATATTTTAAAAGATATATATAATACAAATATATATAATAATATTAGTATTTTACTAACATAATTCTTTATAAAAATGTAATTTTAATTAGATAATTTAAATAAATTACAACTCTACAATATATAGTCTTGAATAAAAATGAATGACGGAAGTTTATTTTTATTTACAAATAATAATAATTAATAAAAATTATAATCTTTGTTCCTTTTTAATTTAAAAAAATATATATTCCGGAAATGGAAAAAATAGTCTCTTAATAATACATTTTTCTAAAATTTGTAATAAAATAGATTTTTTTTTGAAAATAAAGATAAAATATGAAATATTAATATAAAAATTCTTCATCAAATAAAATATTAAATATGTATCCATTTTCATATGAAAAAATGACTTTATAATATGGGTGTATTAACCCGTTTTACATATTTTGAGGATATACATCATCAATAATGAACCTTATATATTTCCATAAGTTATCGATAAAATAATATAAATTAAAGGTATGCATGAAGTATAGCTCATCTTTTATAACATATCATAAGTGCAATATCTAAAACGAACACTATCATGTTAAACTATGTAGCTGACATGGAAACATCCGGTATATTGGATGTTTCTATATTGAGGGTGTATTAGTCTGGTTTTTTTTCCTGATTTGTCTGTAATTGTCTGTGTTAGTATATATATATATATATATATATATATATATATACATTTAGATATTTATCGCATATTACTTGGTTAATAATATATATTGCATATATTACATGTCGTGTACATCATTACGTGCTGGTAAAGTCTCTGTACCCCTTTATTCATATAGGGAGTAGCGTGACGGTTGGTGTTAATATAACGTCAAGCTCTATCCACTTTCACCAGTTATATAACTATTGTGATAAAATACGCTGAGTCAGAACTCTACTACGCATTGCACGTATGTGAAATTCGCGTGTGTTTCGCGTGTGTTTCGCGTGTGTTTTGCGTGTGTTTTGCGTGTGTTTCGCGCACAGTCAACCTTGGGGTATTCCGCTGTTCTCTACGTGAGGCTCCATTACAGATATCGTATCGTCTTCCAGATAGTAATAGATATTCACCGCCCTCACCCTGTAATACTCCTCTGGACTCTCGTGTACCGTCTGCTTAAACCACCCGTTGAACTTTAACACCTGGGCGTGTTTGCGTTGGAATCATGTTATGTAATTATAGGTGTAATATGGTAAATTGTGAAAATCTAGTTGTATGTGTATCTAGAATACTCTATTAGTCTATTACATAATTACTAATGATTTATTATTATATAATACTACTATTATAAATATATATCAATAACATATATCAATCAAAATAATAATAATTCAATTACTTTGCACATTAATGAATTAATTATGAGATGTTTGCATTAACTATTGATTTATATTGTTTTTATATTACCAAGAAACAAGAATCTATTATAAAATATCATATGATTTTAATTACAAATTATTCATGATATTTAAATACAAATCATATTTTGTTATTATAAAGTTATTATATGTGATCTATTGGTAGTATTATTCATATGGTATTGTAAATGCTAAATAGTTCATATGATATATAGTTGATACGATATATAATTTATTTTAAAATCATTACGAGTAAACACTTTATTTTATTGTATCTTATTGATAACTTTTTTTATATAAGAATCAATGTGTATTAACGTATACATATATTAAATGCAATATTATATATGTAATTTATATCTTATAACTAATAAAATTATTTTTTAAAAATTCAAAGAATTTATTATAGTGTATATTAATGTACACTATAGTTTATTTAGCCTACACTATATATGTTAGTTTATATCGGGATATGCTTAACATTTCTTATAAATTATCTAAGCAATTGCTCACACCTTCTTGTCCCAGGCAACGTGTCCAGGTATGAATTGTTCAGGGGGTGCTTGTTTCGCTTGTCCATATGTAAAGGACGGTTCATAGTTCACCTCGACATCGAGCGGTTGAGGGGTTCCTTTGGACAAGGCGTAACCATTCTTATAGGTCAGATGGTGCGAGATATGATGGTTGGTTTTCTGTGAATTTATTGATGTTACTGAAAGCCATTAATTATTTAAATATATATATATATATATATATATATTTAACTATATATATATATATATATATATATATATATATATATATATATATATATACATAGTTAAAGTTATAACTTAAAGTACATATACGGTAATGGTTTAATATTACAATATATATGGGAGGGGTATATTGTTTATACCCACTACAATATTTGCTATTATATAATGAGTAGGCATAGTTATATAGTATATCGCATATAATTATATTAATTTAATTTTGTAATATAGATAATATATACATATTAGTTTACACTTTACATAATATAATAAGTAACAAACATTTTGGTCTCTGAATGTATTACCAGGTAGAAAAGGTAAACTCATCTTTTAACAATTGATTGCAATACTGCTTTTAGAACCAAAAAATTACTCTCTATATGGTAGTGTATAGTTGCCGCTTTCAAAAATGCAAATAAACATGTTTCTAAGGGCGTTGCTATGTTTACTATAACAACCATCCATTTTCTTTATTATGAGTGTAAGCAATTATTCGATATGTATGTGAAATATAGACATTTATTTATAAAAAAATATAAATTAGAGCTAGATGAAAGTATGCTTTACATTTTAATTATAACAATTCATTTCTTGAATATGAATATGGCTATGTGAAAATATTATATTTTATAATAATATTATAATGTAATTATGAAAATTCTTGTTAGAAGAGAACATATATTATACTAAGGTACCTATATATATATATATATATATATATATATATATATATATATACAAAAACACATTATATATATATATATATATATATATATATTGAGGATTCAGTTTATACCATAGTGACCTTGGTAAGGGTACGATATACCCAGTATGTTCTCGTTATTCTGGTTTAATGTAAGTTAATCTTATCACTAATCATTATTAATAATCAGGATTTAGTTAATATTTTTAAAGATCATCATGAAATATAATTATCTAGGATACAACTAGATACTTAAAGTAAGGAAGTATTTTATTGATATATATTTATGTGGAAGTTATCTGATAATCCATGATTAATAATAAGATTACTTTGGCTAATAGTACATGCAATTACTATTAGCTAATTGCAATGGTAATCTTGGATATAGCTAATATTTTGAGACTATTTATTAAAACGTATAACTAATTGTATGTTAATTTCTAGAGGAAAGTAAATTAAATTAGAATAGTGTCTTATTTTTTTTCCATATTTACATGAACGATATACTGAATATATAACTGCATATTGTAAATGAATATAAATGAACATATTTACGAATGATACGGGACTTTTTTATAAGATATATGATGCAATAAACATCCAACGAACTACGATGTATCTTATATGATTTACATTTAATAGACTTAACTTTAAGATAATTATCTTGATATAGATACAACAATCTATGTAATTTTGCATGTTAGTTTAACTATATAATATAAATTAATAAAATAATGGATGACAAAATTAAACATATATTTTATAGGAGTTTTTATCAACTACTAGTTAAATTTAAACAACATATATTATCAGTCAAACATAACAAAGGGAAACATGAACTATAAATAAAAATCTACTTTATTTCTAACATAATGTGTTTGGGGTAATATTTTAAATCAATAGCCAATATTATCGTAGGTAATCTTTGCCACTACTAATTGTATTTAATTATTACAAAAATATAATCATTTGAATAATCTGCATAAAATTAATTTAATAATATTTTATTTTTAGTCATGCAATTACTATTAGCTAATTGCAATGGTAATCTTGGATATAGCTAATATTTTGAGACTATTTATTAAAACGTATAACTAATTGTATGTTAATTTCTAGAGGAAAGTAAATTAAATTAGAATAGTGTCTTATTTTTTTTCCATATTTACATGAACGATATACTGAATATATAACTGCATATTGTAAATGAATATAAATGAACATATTTACGAATGATACGGGACTTTTTTATAAGATATATGATGCAATAAATATTCAACGAACATATTCAAATGTTGTAATATAGTAAATTATAATACTTAAGTATTATAATTTATCGCGATATGGTTAAATATATTAATTCAAATTTTGTAATATAGTAAATTATAATACTTAAGTATTATAATTTATCGCGATATGGTTAAATATATTAATACAAATTGGTGAATCATATAATACATTTCGATTACATTATAAACCTAGATTTACTTAGGGAATATATAATTAAACCATTCTTAATACTTTAGATTACCTGTGAGCTTTGATGACAAGAATAAAAAGACACACATCGAATAATACTTATGGATCAAGCTAGATTATAAAATCTATTAATAATATTAGAAATTCATAGAAAAACTCAAGAATATGTTATCAAGAACCATATATATTTAATTTTAACAAAACTTTTAATCTTTATTTACAATTTAAAACTCTTTTAATTGTAATTTTGCATTTTAATTGTATTATTTTTTATAATTTTAAACTTTATAAAGCAAATTTTTAATTATGAAACTATTTATACTAAATCCTTTTGCATACTTTAATAATGACTATATTTGTTTTTATCCAGATTAATTATTTCACTTAGAATTTTAAAATATTTATTTTTTATGATTAAAAAAAAGTTGTAAAATTTAAAAAATCAGTTATTTCCACAATATCAAATTAAAAAATGTGCTTTTATCTTTTTACATTTAACAATTTATTTTATTCCTTTTAATTTTACACATTTTTAAAATAATTAATTTTATTGCTAATTTAATAAATGATGATTATTTATAATGCTATTCAATATTTCATTAAATGTTTTAATAAAAAGGAATTTAGTGAATTATAATTGTTTCTAGATTGGATTATAAACATTTATTAATTTCAAAGTCATCATCACAATCTTTATAGCTGATTTAACAAAATTTATTCCAATACTATGAGTGAAACCTCAAAATATATTTTATTTGAAAAGAAGCAATAATATATCAACATATTAAAATAATCCAAATACTTTACACTATATAGATTAAAAACCATATTTATATTTATAAACATATTTATTTTCGTATAAATGCTTACTTAAGAATTAAAATATAAGTATTTATCTTATTAAAATATAAGTTTATATCTTTTTAATAATTAAAAGTATCTGGATACCAAATAATATTGACTAATGAAATTACTAGATATAGTTTGTTTATTATAGAGTTCATCATTATTATCATAGAGGATAATTGTAAATTAAAAAAGAATATAAAGTGAAAATAATTATTTCTTCCTCCCTCCTCTTTCTTTAATCTGCAAAACTACATGAGAACTTCCGGTAGTATTGTAGAATGCCATGCTGTTAGTGTCCTTGACAAATAATCCCTGTAGTATAGTTATACGTTGAATATCAGTATGATAGAACATTATTGCATAATCATCATATTGCATTTAAAGGCCTCTACTCACATCAACTTGGATCTTCTGCTTTCCACTTGGCATTCCAGTAATTTCGTGCAATTTCATTTTCAGACTCGTAACCTTAAAGTTTTTTCAACATAAACAAATAACGCTAATTATATCTATATATATGAAATTGATTTTATTTTATACATATATTGTAAGATATATAGATCTGTCTTCTTAAGGAATGCCATTGTTATATGCTATAGGAAGGTTTGGCTAATAGTTTACTTACAATGCACCGAGTTGGGTTCACTAACCATATCTGTGAGACTAAGTGTGATGGATATCGACTGGCCGTTAAGTTTCCATTCAGATTTCTCGGGCATATTCGGTATCGCGACATCGAAGGTAACATTTCCCTTAGAAGAATAAATTTCGATGAGTTTAGAAAAGAAAATAAAAAAATTATGTAGAAAGATGAAATTTAGATTTATAAGAGAATTGATTTATTATTTAGAGATTGCTATTCAATAATTTCCTGTGAAAATGATATTTTAATAAAATATGTAATAGATGTATATGAAAATTAATTGGGAAGAGATATAAATTTAGAGATTTCAATATAATAACTGAATAAATCAATATTTATGGATTGTAATATAATATATTACCTGAAAAGTAATTTAGACGTATTAATTGAAAACTAAGTACAATATATTTTAGAGATGTTTTATTGATCTTGTGAAAAGAAGTTTTGTTATTTTTAAATTATAAATATATTTAACCTGGTGTTTTTGCAAGAACATGGATTCTGGAATTAGACTGTCCTCTGTTCTTGATCTTTTGACTGGAGGCTCCATCTCCGGATGCGGGTGATTCATCTTAATCACAAATGAACAATTGGTTTGTGAAACACATGCATACATTCGTAATTAATTTCATCAATCGATTGTAAGTGAGGCAAATCATTAATTTAGAAAATAAAATCTTTTTTCTAAATGAATTATTAAATATTTGTTTACATAATTAATTTAGCCATTTATTAATTATAAATCAGTGAAATATACTTTGAACACAAAATATTATTTTGATGTTAAATATATCAAATACAATATAAAAGATTATGATAATCAAAACTTAATCAAAACGGTGTTAATAATATCTTAATATGTAATGTAAATATATTAAGTTAGTAGTTTAAAAGGGTTTGCTAAAGATCAATAAATAAAGACATAAACATATCAATCATAGTTGCGCACATCAAACCTGTTGATGGTGTTGAGATAGCATTGGTTGCCTCATCGCGAGTGGGGGCTGTCTCATCGGCAATATGGGCATACGTTGCCCTCCCATGGGCGGGGGTCGTGGTGGAGCTCCAATGGGGGGTCGCGGAATTTGCTCGCCGCCCATCGGCATACGCATTCCCTGCATCTGCATGCCTGCGCGACAAAGTATTTAACATCGGAATGTATTAACGGAACTGGGTTTACAGTAAAAGCAGCTTCGAAAGAAACCAGACGGCGTAACTGTTATGCAATTTTATATGATTGTGTTTAATAAAAAATTACATATGATTTAAAGCAAAGAAAATATATTTTCACTTTCTACTTAATAAAAAGATAAAAATGAACGGAAGGTTATCAGGATTTCTGATATCAGTTTATCCAACATGTAATATTGCTGAATACCAATAAAGAAAATAACAATACTGTAGCAGTAGTTGACACTGACCGTATTGACCGGGAGGGGGCGGGGGTCTGTGGGGGGGCATGTTCATCTGCATAGGCATACGAGAAATCGGGTGCCTCGCAAAACTTCCCATAGGAGGACCTAGGTGAGGTCGGAAGAGCTGTTTAGAACGAGTATAGGTTTCGTGTTGATAGGGAATGGACTGTACAATTGAAAGGCAGTGTAAATAGTGTTGTATTGTATTGAGTGGTTAACAATAGTGATATAAAGTGAGAGAGTTGATGATAGTAAGTGAGTGAGTCAGTGAGTGAATAAGTGAGTGAGTCAGTGAGTGAATAAGTGTGAGTGGATGTGTGTAAGTAGGTAAGTTTGAATAAATAAGTGAGCGTAAGTGAGATAGAAACCCATAGCCTGGACTGGAGGTCTTGGCATTGTGTGTTGGGGAGGAGGGGGCATTGAAGGAATCGGGGGTTTCGCTTGTACTCCAATTTTCTCTTGAGCCACTTTCTCACTGAAGTTGATGAAAAATAGATAAATTGATTTTCAATAAATATATATTCAAATGTAAACATTAGTTGAAAATATATCTATACTAAATGATCATTCACACTATCCATCAATGTTTATATTAATCACATACAATAATTTATAGAATAGGAGTTTATTCGTGTATATAAATAATTAAAATATTTGTCTAAAATGAAAATGCTAAAATTATAAATTAGGAAAAAGCAGTAATCGACAAATTTAATATAAAAGTATTAATTTTACCCGAATACCCGAGCATTGAATAGCCGGATCTAAACAAAGCTATAAAGACTAACGCCATCTTGTGTTTAATGACGTTCATCTTATCTTCAGTGGTGATGTTGTCTCGAGCAGTCTGCGCAACTTTCTCCTTGGTACCGGAGTGACCGTCCCAGACCATCTTCTGTGCGGCCATTCTTCTCAACGGGTCCTCGGAATCTCCAATCTGAAGATGTAATGAATAGACAATGTCTCACAACGCCAACAATGTCTATATCAATTCTATGTATTTATATTATGAATATTTGATTGTATAATATTATATTTATATAACTCATAACACTGTGAATCACATATTAATCAATAAATTGAATGCATATTATTAAATACTAGTGTGAATTATATAATGTTATATTGTTTGAATACTAAATAATAATAATAAATACCATTGAATGTGTTCCAATTATTTTAATCAATAATGGAATAACTGGAACAGCAAAAAAACCTTTTCTCCAATATTCTTCTCTTCGTTGCCGTAACCAAAGATATCTGTTCTCCGACCTGCAAACTGTTTCAAATGCGATCCAATGGTGGAGTCAGGTGCGAAGATATCCCTTCTCTCTCTCTTCTCGGCGGCTATCTTGTCTCTCTGTTCAGTCCACTTGGGGTCGAGCAACGCTGTACAGGGGTCAAGGTTTGTGTCAATATCACATTACTTCACGTCGCAATACAAAATTTATAATGATAATAATTATGTAATATACACAGGTAGGGAATTATTAATACTCATAAAGAATGAGTTTAAACAATACAATGTTTTTGATTGTAACAATTGAGTGTCTAATTTATAAATTAGCTTGAATCAATTAATAAATATATTTATATATAATCTCAAAAAAGGATTTGAGGAGTTTAATTAATGGTAGGAGTAAGAGAAGCAGTAGGATCAGGTAAAGGAACAGTAACTTAGCTGGAAATGATGAACATATGAAAGATAAAAAGAAGATGATTATCTAACCAATGCGCATATGCTCTGTCATGAGATCGGCTCGAATACGTTCTCCGGTCAGCGGTGAAATGAGGTAATGGGAGCCGGCAGCTCCCAACGGCATGGATCCGAGTAATTCGGAGCCTCCCGTGGCGGATTTGGGGTCGTAGTCCTTGCGTACGATCACGTGTTCGGGCATGGGGGGCATAGCGGCCTCGGGAGCTACCACGGTGGGGGCAGAATTTGGCAATGAGCGGTTGGCCATCAAATTGCCCTCTTCGAGGTCGGAGCCCTCGTCCATGTTCTGTATAGATGTGACGAGAGTATAGCGTATATGTAATGTTAGTGTAGGCATAGCATTATGTATTATTTATATTTTTGTATGCTATAAATTACATGCAAAAAATTGCTTTTTGGTTAATTTTACATTAAAAATAAATTCTTCGAACCTTCAAATTTTATATAAATATCGGAATAATTGTAGAAATAATAACATATAGAAGCTACCAACATTATCATCATTCTTCATGGTTTTTCTATCATCTCCTTCTTCGTCGCTGCTCTCCACTTCCATCTCGACCATTTCCTGTTTAGATATATTATAATTACGATGCGAGGCAATAACAGATAATTATAGTTTTTAGCATAAGTACGGCGAGAAGAGATTTATATATAGCATCATTATCATGCAATCATCTCTAACTGGATCATTGTCTTCTAAGCGCTGTTGAGCTAGAACTCTGGCTCCCACCTCTTCGGGTGTCGTGGGTGGTGGTAAATGACCAGTCTCACCTGCCTGAAAAGTGGAGTGAAATTTGCAAATTAAATCAACGTTTCAAAATGAATTATCAGATTTAGTAGAATAGAGTAAAAAGATATAAAAATAGATAATCTAGATAACAGTTAGAAATAAGACAATGATATTATGTAGTTAGAAATATAAGAGTAGTTACAAAACAGTAAGCTAAATAGATAAATCAAGATATCATACTGCGGCTAGAAACCTGATAATCAACAGTTTCTACCACTACAAATGAATGCCAGTCTATTTGGGCATATGCAACCCTTTCCTTCTCTTTTGCTTCATCAGCTCGATTCTTCTCCATGAGCACATGTCGTTCCCAGTCAAGTCGACCTTTCACCTGTTTCATTATCTACGAAGGTGTATGGCAGGTTATTAATATAGTTAAATAGAAGGGTAAATAATATAATTGTATTTAATAAGCCTGAGAATATATATATATATATATATACGTTTCTTTTAAAGAAGTGTGATATTCGTTATGCCTTTATTATAAAGTTTATAATTAATTCTTTAATTAAAAGTAACGAAATTTTAGAAAATAAAAATGTATTCCAATAATTATAAATTTAAAATAATTTCACCAACAATTTCTTGGTCCTTTGATTCAGTCATTAAAGTGTCCATGAGATTCTTTGGGGGTAACAACACCTGTATTATATATCACTGTTAGAAACAAGTATTATTATATAGATTTCATGAAATTGATCTTTTAATTAAAAAGGAAATTTAATAACAATTCACTAAGTTATTATTAATAGGTTGTATTATTAAAGTAATATGTTGACTAACAGCAAACAAAATAATTATTACACAAATAAAATGAATATATTTTTAAATTTATTACAAAATATAAAAATGAAATTATTAGGAATATAAATTTATTTTTTCTACAATACAATTTGAATGATTTTCTTTACAAACTAAACTATCACCGTATTCTGCAATATCACCCACTTGGATACAATTACAATTGCATTACCAACAACACCACCCCTATCTACAATACCTGCCTTACGACAGCCGCAACTATCATCGTAACCTTAGTGTACTGTTCGACAAGTTTAGTGAAGTAGGTGAAGAGAGAGTGCTGAGGCCTCAGGAAGTCAAACTGATAGTTACGTTGCTGTTGGTTGATCAAACTGGTGAGGAATTCGCGTCCATTTCGGGCTGTGAATTGAGCCGTCAGCTTCACGACATCACTACCGGAGGTGAGAAGGAGATTTGTGTAGTAGGAAATAATGAGAAAATATACGTGTTCGTAAATATCAATTGTTTATTGATAGTAATTTAAATATATTAATAATTTGTTAGCATTATTTACAATAGATCAAATATTGGTCAATTTTATTAAAATTTATATATAAACTAATTGAAATTTAGTAGAATGTAATGAAATGCAAATGATATGTTATTACTTTGTTAGTGATATATCTATTGATTAGTGTTATTCTATTTGGGTGTCATAATATAAAGTAAACTACCACAGAACCACACAAACTCCCAAGTAGTAGATATTAGTAACTATACATATTTAGCACAAGTTAATGATGTTCGTATGATCAAACTCACAGGTCATAAGCGGAGATTGTCTGCGATTCAGCGATGAACTCAAATTCCGTTGGTGGTTCGAGAGGTTTCGCGGATATCGCAATCTTCGAGGTGTCGTTGATTTGCTGTCCGGGTATCTGCCGAAACGAAGGTTTGGGTGCGACCGGCTCCACGCCTATAATGTATGAAAGTGTTTAAAAGAGTAGTGGGCAGTCCATATTTTAGAAATATTTTTAAAAACTTTGCAATTCTACTTAATTGGAATAATTAGAAAATATATCATATTTACGGCGCACTACCCATTAACACATCTATTAACACACTACTCGCCACTGCATGATGACTGGTTACACTCTATTCACTCTCTACCCACACCTTTTCACTCAAATATATCTTTATGTTTATAAAATAAGATAGATAGTTAATTTTTTTATTCTTTAAAATAATATAATTTATTATTATATTAATTATTTTAATTAAATGTTATCAAAGGTTATTTGTTATTTAAAAAAAAACGAGGTTTAATAATACTAAATAATATTATCAATATTAAAATGAAATGTTGGTATTTCGATTATTTAGTTATAAAACGCCCACAAACATAAAAAGGTCATAAGAGTGTTGTACACCAATAGAAAACTCTAACCAATAGTGTACACAATTCGTACACTCCACTCGGTGTTAGGTAAAGTCGAGTGGAGTAGAATTTATTAATCTACCTTCTACTCCACTCGTCTATGCAATTAGATAAGAGTAGTAAAGTAATGTAGTAGAGTAGATATACAGGTATACCCTTACATATATGCACAATATTGAATTTATATATCTATTAATATATAATTAAAAGCCCTATTTATCAAAGATTTGTGTTATAATTAAATGTTAAAATAAATATGATATAATATTTAATAATAATCAGCACATTATTCATTATAAAATATGGATATATTAAAAAATATAACCTCCTCTACCGGCTTTAAATTCGGACACTTTATGTTGGTAATAGCCATTGTAGGGATCATTGGAAGCTAGGAAATTAAACTTCACATTATTAAGCTCATTTTGTCGAATTCTGGATTCGAACTCGGGTCCATTACGTGCAACAAAACTCGCAGTCTTATCAACAATATCTTTTCACACATTAAGGTAAGATAATGTTCCGACGGTAGAACTGATTACAGAATATATTTATAGACGGTTGAATTTTTATTATAAGTTAATATTTAATACAAAATTAATTTACAATAAATGTAAAAATCTATATGATTTTATTATAAAACTATAAATTATGTTGTATCCAATGCTAATGAGTCAATTAAATAGAATTTCACAAATCGAGAATATATTTAAAGTATTTTATTCAATATTATTATTTCTATTTAATAATGCTGAACTATTATATATATTCACAGATGGTTAATACGATAAATGGTGAACTTTTACTAGTATTGGTGGTTTTTAGTATAGACATATTAATAGTTTATTAATTTTTATATATTAATACTCAGTTTAAAATTATCTATACTTACGTTATCTTCGAAGAGTGTAAATTTCCAGCTTAATATCTCGGATCTAAAATACGATATTTAATATGTATATTTTCTATTTAAAAAGTATATTTACATAAGTGAATTAATATAAATAATATATTATGGTATTACTGATTTAAATCAATATTATCAATTAATATATATTTTAATTCTAATTGTAAAATATGAAAACGTTTGAATTCGATAATATATATATTTATACAAGTAAATTATAGACGAGTGTATTATAAAGAAGGATACTTCTTACTTCAGGAGGTGGATAAATGATTCCAATCTCTGAAGATTTCACCGGTATAATTTCTTTTTTAGGTTCTGCAGGTTTTTCAACATCTTCTATAGAAGGCATTTTTAAATACCAACGCTTTCAAAAAAAAAATGGCGTTTAGATAAACAAAGACTTTTAATTATATACAAAATTATATATTTACTTTCTCACAATACTGAAGGACGAAATATGTCGAGCCTGGCAAGACTGTCGCTCACTATTCGTAACTTTCCCGGTTAGTGATACATATTCTATTTATATTATATATTTAAATATTTAATTATAAACAATATTCATAAATTAAATACCAACAAATTCTTTCTTATATAGATTTTTATGTAATTATATTCTCTATAAATTAATAATTTAAATATTAAAATTGATTTCATCAAAGAAATATATAAATTCATAATTTCTAATTTATTATAAAAAAACTTCTTTTGTATAAATAACTTCTTATATTTAACTTATAACTAACTTATACTTATAAATTATAATATTATATTTGACATAAACAATGATGATCATTATGATAATTAAATTTACAATGTAAATCTTTATTTATTAGTATGAGAATAATACTTGCTCAGTATACTATTATTACATTAATCATGTATAATAAAATATTGGTGATCATGTATTAATATAAGTTACATGTAATTGATAATCATTACAATGTTAATGTTAATAATGTTAATATTACCCTGATAATATTATGATTAACATTATTAATATAACTGGATTATTCACAGAGTTTGCAATATCAATTATGGTCACTTTTAAATATTTAACTTAGTTCTAATATTATTAATTATTATATTACAAGGATTTATTGATAATTATAATATTAGTTTTTGATCAATTTATATTAGATTTTCTTTTGTTTAAAATTTTCTATAATTTTTAATATTAAACTACATTTTTATTTTTATTTATACTTTAATTATTCTAAAGGGAAAATAATATTCTTAACATTTCTTCTACTAAATTTTCTCTCACGACAACTACTCATTTATACTAAATAATAGTATTATAATATATTAGTGTACTTTATACTGCTAAATATATTTGAACAATTGTATATGATAATTATTGAGTTAGGTTAGATTCTGTAAATACAAAAATAATGATGTAGTATTTATGAATATAAATAGAATTATCATCATCTAAGCAAATTTTATAATATAACTATTTCGTTGCTGTCAAGTATATCGGTATCTACTCGGAGTGTAGTAACATTTGGTAACTATTCAATTTTATCAAACCCTCATCTGCAATATCTTTCTAACTTAACTATGGATTATCATTCTTTGATAATTTCTATGATTTAATCCTTTATTTCATTTTCTGATTCTTAAAGACATTCTCCATTTTAGAATCTATTTAAAATGATGTGTTCTGATTCATTTTTATGATTCTCTCAATCAGATTCTCTTTTATCTATACTAGACATTTTTTATGTTCTAAATTATCGTTTATTTTTCGTTACTTTTCTCTGACAAAGAAAATTTGTATAATTAATTACATTTATTCACGACACCTATATATAACATAACACCATAATAAGAATGTTACAGTTCTACATATATTTATAATTACATAATACATATATTTGTATTTTCATACATTGAATATTCATTACATCTGCTTACAAAATTAAAAGGGAAATCGAAGTTTGGAAGTTTTAAATGTGCTGTGATCAATTACCGTCCAATTTCGTTTTCTTCAATCGACAAAACTCCCGAGAAGGTTGTTGAACCTTTTGAACATAGTAATAGTCTTTATATCTAGTTTAACGCATGGTTGGCAATATTAGTTTTCTAAAATAGTATGTGAACTTGTAAAATTTAAAAAAGTCATTCCCTTATAATTTTGCTCATCTTTTGAGTTTTCAAAATCTGTTGCAAACTTGAATACCGCATTACGTAGATATTGACAAACTCACACTCGCATCTCTTACTATAGACAACCTTCGGCAATCTAAAGGATGAAGATCGAGTGTTTACCAACTTGTACGGAAGGCACGACTGGAAACTCCAAGGGGCTATGAAGAGAGTTAGCAAACCATCTATTCTTACAACTAAACCAATATCTACACCTACACCTACAGCTACACCTACACCTATACTTACAACTAAACCTATACCTATACCTAAACATATACCTACACCTACACCTATACCTACACCCAAACCTACACCTACACCTATACCTACACCTAAACCTATACCTACACTTATACTTACACCTATACCTACACCTATACCTAAACCTATTCCTAAACCTGTACCTACACCTACACCTAAACCTATACCTACACCTAAACATATACCTACACCTACAGTTACACCTACACTTACACCTACACCTACACTTACAACTAAACCTACACCTACACCCAAGCCTACACCTAAACATTAACCTATACCTATACCTACACCTAAACCTATAAATACACCTACACCTAAACCTATACCTATACCTAAACATATACCTACACCTAAACCTATACCTAAACCTATACCTATACCTACACCTATACCTATACCTATACCTAAACCTGTACCTACACCTACCATTCACATTTACGTTGAGAAGATACAATATATTGTGAATGCATTTGTGTCGATTCATTTAAATATAAATATCACAATTATTTAATATTCATTAGATATATTCCATATTATGATTGATTATTATATTTAATATAATTAAAATTATAATATTAATATAAACCGATGACTGATTTAATTACGCTAATCAAATTATTGATTAAATAAATAATTAGATATTATTTTTTACTTGTTGATTTACCTGTCAGAAATTTTAGTTATAACTTTATTTTGAAATGTAAATAAAATCTATTTGCTAGACAAATGCACTTATTATATTTACAATAAAAAAATATATTTACATTTTTCTTGATGTCCACAATTATTCTCTTCATTTAGGGAGACTGGTACAAGACCAAGGAGATCTTGGAGAAAGGTAGTGAATGGATCCAGGCCGAGATGAAAACATCGGCAATTCGTGGTCGAGGTGGAGCCGGTTTCCCCACCGGACTTAAATGGAGTTTCATGAATAGACCTTCACCCGATAGGTTACATTACCTTTTGTTTTCGCATCCTGGATTTCGCTAGACAGTTATTATAACAATGTGCCTCGCTTTAGAAAATACTCTCTTTAAACTTGCAAATTAACTTCAATACTAATATCCTAGCAATGCAAATGACATATCACTATTTCAAGTAAGCGTTAATCATTTCATCTCTCTGTTTCAATTTACACTGGAAATACAATTTTACTTTGTATCGCTAATCGTACAGGCCGAGGTACCTGGTGGTAAACGGAGACGAAGGAGAGCCGGGGACCTGTAAGGACCGCGAGATCATGAGACACGACCCTCACAAACTCATCGAAGGATGTCTGATTGCCGGCAGAGCTATTGATGCATGCGCAGGTTATTTATTTATCTATTGTCTGAGCAATTTCTACTTAATATCTCCTTGATTATCATGTACTATATGAATATATGAATAGTGGTCGTTATAGATATATTTATATATATTGAACAACTATTAGATATATTATATTTATTTTTTATTTAAAATAATTATATGATATTGTATAATAGTTATATGTATAATATCATCTGATCATTGGGTAATAATTACTATTTGTATATATGAATTTAGCAATTGTTTCTGGATTAATATATATTATACTTATTACTCATAATATAATCAAATAATATAATGACTTATATATTTACATTATATGATTTGATAATCTATTGTATTTTGTTAATGTAATAGAATAATGATCAACACTATAAATATGACCTTAATGTCATAGAGTACACTTTACTATTGTCAAACCCTTACAAAGCAATCTATACCATGGATTAATTAATGGACCCTTACTCGACACCACCTACATACACATACTTGCACCTACACCCTATATCTACACCTACACACACACACACACACAGCCTACGTCTACACCATGCCCTACACACCTATAACCTACATCTACACCATACCCTACACACACACCACCTAGGTTTACACCATACCCTACACATACAGCCTACATCTACACCATACCCTACACACACACGCAGCCTACGTCTATACAATACCCTACACACACACCACCTACGTTTACACCATACCCTACACACATACAGCCTACATCTACACCATACCCTACACACACACGCAGCCTACGTCTATACAATACCCTACACACACCACCTACGTTTACACCATACCCTACACACATACAGCCTACATCTACACCATACCCTACACACACACGCAGCCTACGTCTATACAATACCCTACACACACCAACTACGTTTACACCATACCCTACACACATACAGCCTACATCTACATCCGAGGAGAGTTTTACAATGAAGCATCCAACGTTCAGCTTGCAATTCAAGAAGCTTACGAGAAGGGTTTACTCGGTGTCAACGCTTGTGGCAGCGGCTACAACTTCGACGTGTACTTGCACCGAGGAGCCGGAGCTTATGTGTGCGGAGAGGAAACGGTTTGTGGGCGGGTCTACGCTTGCCAGACCTTTTTCGTATGTTTTGAGAACCTGTAAGACCTTAAGTACTTGTCTTGTAGGACTCCGTATCATCTCCGTAAGAACTTCTAGTACCTGATAAACTCAAATCTATAATTAAATATATGTTTAGTTTATTAAAAATGAATTTATTTTATTATAATGTAGCTAACTAATTACATAAACTCAAGGGAGTAGCTAATTAGATACTTAACTTCAAGGTGGTAGCTAATTAATTACTTAACCTCAAGGTGGTAGCTAATTAGATACTTAACTTCAATGTAGTAGCTAATTAATTACTTAACTTCAAGGTGGTAGCTAATTAATTACTTAACCTCAAGGTGATAGCTAATTAGATACTTAACTTCAAGGGAGTAGCTAATTAATTACTTAACTTCAAGGGGATAGCTAATTAATTACTTAAACTCAAGGGAGTAGCTAATTAATTACTTAACCTCAAGGCGGTAGCTAATTAGATACTTAAATTCAATGTAGTAGCTAATTAATTACTTAAACTCAAAGGAGTATCTAATTAATTACTTAACCTCAAGGTGGTAGCTAATTAATTACTTAACCTCAAAGGAGTATCTAATGAATTAATTAACTTCAAGGTGGTAGCTAATTAGATACTTACCCTCAAGGGAGTTGCTAATTTGCTATTACCTTACTTAAGGTTAAATACAAGATTATATATTACAAGCTATTTATAAAGATTTATTTTGCGATTGCTATTATAATTCTTGTTTATAAATTTAATTACAATTATTATAATTATTATATTAGTTGGTGGTTGGATCCGATATTATTTGATTTATGAATTATTTAAATTTTAGATTTAGGTAAATTGTATCTCTTTGAAGATGTTGGTAGTATTTTTTAATGATTTTTAGAATTCTAATTCATCAAATCCATCTAATCATCAGCTTGCTTATTATTAATTTGTAATATTTTCATTTTGTTCATTTCTCAATTGAAGATATTATCCTATAATATTTTTGTAATTAATCGCTGAATTTGATTATATTTTCTATTTTAGTTACATAAGGAAATTATATAATACATATTAAATATTATGTACCATCTGATTATGCAATAAAGTTCAGAATTGAAGATGTTAGTTGTGAATTAAGAAATTTAATCGCTATAGAGGAATGTTTTAAATCTGATCAGTTTTTGTTTAGTAATTTTTATAAATATATACATTGCATTGTTAGAACAATAAAATACCTATTTTAAATTCCTAATGTCTCCTAATAGTGAATTCAACTCCATCTCATGTTTCAAAATATATTTATATAGTAAATGAATTCATTTCCAGGTCTTTTTAATAGATTTTGAACACCTACTTTATTGCATAACTATTAACTCTAGTCTTTAAAGTCCTCGCTAATAATTGTTACTAACTCCTCTTATATAATTTCGATCCAGGCTCTTATTGAGTCAATCGAGGGTAAACAAGGCAAGCCAAGGCTGAAGCCTCCGTTTCCCGCAGAGATTGGACTTTTTGGTTGTCCCACAACTGTCAACAACATAGAGACAATTGCTGTAGCTCCGGTAAGTGTAGTGTGTGAGTGTAGTGAGTGTAGTGAGTGTAGTGAGAATGTGAGGGTAGTGAGTGTAGTGAGTATTGTTAGTATAATGAGTGTAGTTAGTGAAGGTTATGAGGTGTGTGTTTAATTGTAGTGATTGTAGTGTGTGAGTGAGTGTAGTGAGTATAGTGAGTGTAGTGAGTGTAGTGAGTGTAGTGAGTAGTGAGTGTAGTGAGTGTAGTGTGTTAGTGAGTTATTGAATGCAATGGATGAACGTAGTGTCGAAGATACAGTAGTACAGCGATTGCATTCGTTCAGTTATAGAAATATTGCCTGGAGAGTGCATTGAGTTTACAGTCGGTAAGCCCTACTAGTAACCCCACCTAGTAACCCCACCTAGTAACCCCGTGCCCCCACCCAGACGATCTGCCGACGCGGTGGAGAGTGGTTTGCTAGTTTTGGCCGAGAGCGTAACCGAGGCACTAAACTGTACACGATATCTGGACACATCAACAATCCTTGCACCGTCGAAGAGGAGATGTCTATTCCCCTGCGTCAACTCATTGACCAGCATGCCGGTGGGGTCATCGGAGGCTGGGATAACCTGCTGGGCATCATTCCCGGGGGCTCTTCCACTCCCATTATCCCTAAAAGGTTTAGTTCGTACTAGTTCAATCTACAGCCGTGTTCGTAAACGTGAGATTCATTCTATCGGAATTCGCTCAACCGCGACATTAATAAATAAATTTAGTGATTTTGTATTTTAGTGGGTAAATAGAGTAGAAGAATTTTCTATAATTTAGATATTTTCTGAGTCAATTATCGTTTCAATACATTCGTGGTTTCGTTGTCAGCGTGTGTTCAACGGTGTTGATGGACTTCGACGCGCTGACCGAAGTCAATACGGCATTCGGTACGGCCGCGGTCATCGTCCTGAACCAATCGGCCGACGTCATCAAATGCATTTCGCGGCTCATGCACTTCTACAAGCACGAGTCTTGCGGACAATGCACGCCTTGTCGAGAAGGCGTCGGCTGGATGAATCGGATTGTCGCGCGCATGGCCAAGGGCGACGCTCGCAAGGAGGAAATCGACATGCTGCAAGAGCTCAGCAAGAACATCGAGGGACACACCATATGCGCGTTGGCCGATGGAGCCGCCTGGCCCGTGCAGGTGAGTGTCGGGGCAAAGGACGGGGTTAAGGCGGGGGATAAGGCACTTTATATAGGAAGGTATAGCCGCGATTAGGCTTTTAGTGGGGTTATTGTTCGTTGGAATAATGTCGAGTAGAATTTATGCTGTATTAAATAATAAAAGTTTCATAAATGTCGATACTCAATATTTTCAATTAAATATTCTTGCTATAGATTACCAACACACGTACGAAGTGATATTTCAATGTTATATTTATTAACATATTTTCTCACATCAGGGCTTGATAAGACATTTCCGTCCAGAATTAGAACACAGAATAGATGAATTTCAAGCAAAGAAGACATGTCAAATGAAACAATAAAACATATATCTAATCACAATTATTATTTAAAGTTACGACTGAAGAGTTTGTAAAATATTTATTGTATTGACATAATAATTTATTGAATGTATTTCTTTTTATAACAATATTATTTATAAATAATTATTATATTAATATCATAATTAGAAGATATTCTCATTATATAATTATCTACTAATAAGATAAATTATCTCAATAATAATATTGTTGTTTTTATTAATTTTTTAAATGTGTAAAATAAAAATAAATTGTTTCTAAAAATTACTATTAAAGCAATTATTATCAATATAATGTAGTAAAATTAAAATTGAGAGTAGATAAAACGATATTAATGATGCAAATTAATTATTATCTATAATGAGGTCATTAGCAATGATATAAAAACTTTAAAGTAGAAGAATATGGTATAAAAATATAATATTATATATGCCATATAAATAAATCACGTTTGAAAAACTTTCTTGTTTCTTCTGTAATATACTAAAATTAAAGCAAAGATAATAATTATTAAAGGTATCACAATTACTGCCACAATTTCTGACCAATGGTCAAGAACATGAATTAATTTTCCGTCCCAAGAATGCCACGATGATCCTGTAATATTAATATGTTTTTAAAATATAGTCGGCAAAATAAATGTTTTAAATTGAAACAAAAGTAATTTTAATGAAATGTACTTTGTCCTATATAGTAAAACCTATTTTGTGAATGAAGTACTCGTGTCTGAATTCTTGATTAGAGAACCTGTACACATCAGTTTGCCTTGCCTCATACTTGCCGAGTTCTATTGTAAGAAACATTGGTCCAGTGGAGAATATTACAGTCGGGTATGGTAATATGTACCTGAATTGAAATATTAATGAAATTTAAATATTGCAAACCGTAATATTTATTTAAGTATGTCTATATATATTGAAAATAAAAGTGAATCGAAACTAATACACATTTAGTATGTATTTTGTTTGAAACTTTATTATTTTATTTAGAACAAATACATAACAAAACATTTACACAATTTCACATCAGAATTATACCTTTATCTCCTATATCAATTAAGATCTAGGAGAATAATAATTAATCAATATTTATACCAGTTATAGTGATTGATTCATTTCTCTATGTGGTGATTTATTAAAATAAACAAACTAAATTGCTTAGGATATCTAACAAAATAGACCTACCATCTATTACTGCTAGAAAGAGATGTAATCAATTCCTTAAAAAATGGAGAGCAAGGATTCGTCATCATCACAGCATTAGTAACTCCATCTGGTAATGTTTCTGCCAACACCACTCGGAAGGTAGAAGCTTTACCTAACAAATAAACACACGGGTGAACGTAGTATTTCATTTATTTCTACGACCAATTAAAACTATTTATTTATTAATTATTAATATTTATAAATTGAGGCATTTGTAAACTGCTTTCTAATATATTTTTGAGATTCATATAAATCTATGAGGGCTATACATTTAAATCATATCATTTATAACAATTACTCTAAAGATATCTAACATATTGATTATTTAATTATTAAGCATATACAAGCATATGATTCTGGTGGTTTAAATATACAAATTATAGATTTTATGTTTAAATTTAAATTCACCTTAAATAGCTGTTTATTATTAGATATTATTTAGATATTATTTAATTAAAGAATATTATATAATTATGCTTGGATTTCTTCTCATTGAGTAAGATTGAATAGAGTTATTAAAATTGAATAATGTACAAATGAAAATCTTGTAATACAAATAATGTAAAGAATAATTATGATAAAAATGTAAAAAATCCATATCATTTCAACTATATTAGTTTAATAATATATACAAAATCTTACTGGTCAATTTATTAATATTTTATCACACTAACTATCTTTTAGAAATCTATTTCAAGGTGTATTACTACATGAAATTCACAAATTATATTTAAATTTTATCAACTATTCATTAGATATAATATTATTATAGTGATATTTTAAATAATTAATTTGAATTACAAATATCAGAGAATTAATTAATTGACTTCATAATTACAATATGATATTGAATTTATTTTAATTATCAATAGCTAGCAATTATCAATTGAATTCAGATTTATTTATAACCAAGTTATGTGTATTTGATCATATTTGAGTTTAACATATGCACTTCATTATTATATTAAAAAATAATACAAATAAGGATATTAAGATATTTCAATATTGTAAATGCACTAAATTGAATGTAAAATGAAGGTAATTTGTATTTATGCTACAAGATGTCAAACATGTGATAAGTAATTGAATTGAAACATATAACTTGATTATTTAATAATATAAAACCTTTCTCTATTGCCTTCTTTCGTAGTTTTTCAATAATATCGACAAACGGAAATTTACACTGAAAATTTTAATATTGTAAATATATATATCTGCAATATATATATAAATATATATATATATATATATATAGTAAATGTGGACATGCATATAATAATTTACATGTTCAAAAATATGTAGTATTCAAAATAAACTAAATAATAAATATTATAATATTTGAACAGGAGCCAGTTTAAGTGTTATTTACCTTATTGCAAGATATCATATTATAACTTTCTATAAAACTCTGATCATTACAATATAAATATATATATATAGTAAATCATAAGTTTGATATATATATATATATTATATTGTAGAAGCCCTTATGCAAAGGGCTTCAATACTTTACATTACATAAATAAGTACAATTACAATTTAAATAAATCATTGAATTGATTTACTTAATACTGGATAGTAATTAATGATTCATATTTAAAGGATAAAAAAGAGCGTAAATCTGGCATATAGTTCAAATCAAATAAACAATGAAAATATAGCAACTGTATTGATATATTGATATGTTTGACCCAAATATTGTATAGTAGGTTATTGTCTGAACTACTTAATAACCTGCAAATCCAAATCCACATAAATACCTCCGTAATGATATAGAATGAAATACCTGACAGCATCTACCCTCTGTTGACATATTGCTGGTGGTTAGATTATTCAACGGGAGCGTATAGAATTAGAAATAGATCAACTAGATGACTAAAGTCAACTTTTTACTTCTTTCATAAACTATAGTTATTAAAAGAAGCTGACTTGTAATTTATCAAATAACTTTAAATATCAGGAGGTAATAAATTGTAAATAGGCAATAATTCAAAAGGGTTCAAAAGGGGTCAATATATAGTGACATTGCGAATGAAGGTAGGATTGTCTGGTGGTTGAGGTAACATGTTTAAGCGGGTGGTAGAGATACCTGAATTGGGAATCTGTAGCTGTGATAAGTCGGCAGGAACCAGGAGTAGTGTTTCGTCAGAAACGCAAGCATCTTTTCATCCGTCCATAAGAAGTACTCGTAATTCTTGTTCTAATTAGCCGAGAAGTAATTTATATAAATATAAATATGAATTCACGGGGACATTAATAATATATTCATAAACGACGAGTCAGCGATTTAAGAAAATAACGCAAACGAACAAAAGTTTTGCAAGCAATTTGCGATTGTTGCCACTTCAAAGGAATTGTGTTATTTTTCCACATCTGGTGCAACCGTCTGGGAATGGCATCTCCGCTGTACGGGCACTTCTCGAAAGTGATCTGCGGGTTTGGGTTAGATTTAGCTTGTATAGATTTGAAAGATTAGAACTTGTGAATTAAAATGCCGGTAAAGAAAGTTTCAAAAGAAAATACAGATTTACAAAATCTTGTTATGATAAATAGAGATTAGAGAGCATCAATTATAAATTGGTAATATACGTACTTCTTTACATCTGGTATTACATTACCATTTGCATAATATTCATTATTAATTATATTAAAAACTATATAGACCTTAGAAATATATGTAATTAATAACTTAACTAAATATAGTTTACAAAAACTATACACTATCATTACAATGAACTCGATTACAAAATGTAATCGATCTTTTCACGAGCAGTGAGATCATTGCACGAGAACAAAGGGAGAACAAAGGGAGAACAAAGAGAGAACAAAGAGAGAACAAAGGGAGAACAAAGGGAGAACAAAGGGAGAACAAAGGGAGAACAAAGAGAGAACAAAGGGAGAACAAAGGGAGAACAAATGGAGAACAAAGGGAGAACAAATGGAGAACAAAGGGAACGCTGGTCTGTTACGCGATGCGACCTACCTTCTTCTGCCAGGTGTCTGCGTCGTCGGACCGAAAACTCCAAAACGAAAAGCAGACAAATATCGCGAGTCCCACAAAGATCGCGGAAGTGGCTCGATTACGTCGCCACCGAGAGAATAGGCCGGAAGGTGTTCGTCGGTGTCCCGGAACGGAGGAGGAGTTCTTCACCAATGCTGCGTGATCGTATCGGTTGGAATGGTGTTTCTACTTATTTAAACTGAGGATAAAGAAGTAAGCTGGTTGCAAGTTTCTTTCGGAGAAAAAATTAATTTTCTCAAAATAAATTTTAATAAATTCTAAATGTAATAAATAATAAATTTAGTAAATATTTGTAAGATTATTTAAAAAATATCGTACAAGTTATCAATAGATAATAGATAATAGGTACAATAGATACACAATTTGTGTAAACAATTAAACCTTGGGCGTCCGAAGACGAAATAGACGAGTCGGAATGTGATGTCTTCATTGTCTGAATATATCAATTTTGATTGCTAAATGACCTGTAAAATATGTGGATTAAATCAATCTCAAATTTACATATAAATTATTATTGAATATAAATATTATCTATTCCTGATATTATATTACTATAATCCATATAATATATATTTTATTACTAAATATTAAAGATTATTCAATTATATTTAATTATGTATTTATTAAATACTAAACCCAAAGCTTCCTATACACAATATACTATGTACATTGTAACTTTACATAAGGTATTGATATATTGATCAATATTTTTATTATAGATTATTAATACTTATGGATCAGTACATAATTATTATTGATAAATATAAACATATCATGTTATTATACATATTACATCATACATAATGTAATATTAATAATATAAAATAGAATAAAATGAAAATACTTATATAAATAGTGATTATTATATTATTAATTAAATATAATTATATATATATTTGGCTGCTTTAATAAACACCGTTTATTAAATAATTAATAATAATAGTAATTGGCATATTTATTAATTATTTATAGGTTGGTTAGTAACTAATGAAGCAAATATTGATAAATTAGCAGAAAGGTCAATATTGGGTTGGCAGTAGTAGGCAATATGTGTAGAAGTGAAAAGAATGAATTCATGGCCACAATTTGATTGTAAGAGAATTATTTGGCAGCATATAAAATACATTTTATTGTAATTACGGACATGATTTACTCAACACGTAATACACAGGCTAATTTATAGCCAAGTATTATATAAGAGCTATATACACAAATATGAACAATAAAATGATAGATACTAATATAGTTGACTACATATCAGTTAATAAACAATGGAATACTGTATTAATGTTAATGTTATAATATTGTATTCATTTCTAGTCTATATTGATACATAATTGATAGGTAGGTTCGATAATATATAGTTAATCCATATAATGAGATTGTAAATAGATTGTATGGGTTCAATAGTTGTTATAGCATTGTTTGCAGTTGATATTAATATTGAAATGATTTCATAAGTATTCGGTAATACCCATTGTGAGTTAACTATTATGTATTAATACACAATAGTACAGGGTTAATGAGCCCAGTATAACTATTGAAATGTGTTGACAATATATAGTTTACATCACATTACCTAATATATCACCCAGGTAATTTTATATATATTTGATATTAAATAATATATAAAACAAATTTTAGCTGTATGTAAATTGTATATGATTTATAATAATGACATCATCTGTTTACTTGGGTTTAAATATCAATGACAACAAATAAAGTAAAGGTTATTATTAAGAGAACACTTTATATCACGTCTATTCTATTTATATGATTTATAGATTTACTTTATTTTTATCAAACTCAAAAATTAAATTCGTAATATTTAAATAAGTATTTTATTTTAATCTTAAAGTAAGAGTTATGAACATTAATAAACTTGCTAATATTATAAGATAAGATAATATTGGTCATATTCGTAATATATTAATAAGATCATATTGATAAATATAAAATAAAACAAGAAAATCAATTATTTCGATAATAACCTGGACATCTTAATCTTGATAGATTGAATTATTTATTTATACTAATGTTGTTTTGAGTTTTAGTTTCAACGTAACTATGAAGTCTTATGGGTAAAAGTCTTGATGTATATAATATACAGTACAGGGTATGTATATATACAATATAGGGCATGTATGTTTCGTCATATTGACAATTATATTGATTATAATCTATCAATTCAACAAAATATATATTAATATAATAACTAAACTATTTTTCTTTGTAGCTTCTTAATAACTTAAGTAACCAATAGAATCTAGTAATAGCTAGATATTTATATATACATATATATATATACATATCTATATATATATATATATATATATATGTATACATATATATATATATATATATATATATATATATAATTACAGACACATTTAAACAATTTATCCTAAAGGAAACATTATATTATTTCATTATGTACTTGTAGTTTTCCTGTATTTTGTTTCAACTAATTTGATGGACATATTATTATTTTCAAAATATTGATTTCTAAATACATAATCATAATGAATATAAAATTGTATATAAAAAGAATTTAAAATATATATAAATATTTTGAAAAATAAATATTATATTCTATTAAATGTAAAAATTGAATGTAAAATTATCAACTTGGTATTATGTATACATTCTCAATTTTACAGTATATTAAATAATTTATCTGGTATTAAATTGACTTAATTTATTAATATAGTATGATATTTAATATATACTACTATATAGTAGTATAATATAGTTAGCTAAATTATGTAAATGTAATTTTTAGAAAAATATAAGTGCATTATAAAATTAGTATTATAATTTAAAAGTTTGTATCAGTCTTGGTTCAATTTAGTTTAATGTTAAGGCAGTAACCTAATTAAGGTAGTCGGCCTTATAAGGAGAGGTATATTCCCATTATACTACCCATTTAGTAAGTCTACCTAGAGCCTTTAGTGTTGAGTTATTAGAATGTTTAGTGCAAATTTGTGTCTGGGTAATGTTCAGATCCTTTAATTAATCTGCAGTAGTTCTATTGATAAAAAGTTGTATTATGTATAAGCTGAAAAGGTGATATTAGGTAGATTATACTATTTGCATATTCTTTCTAAGGATAATGTTTGTGTAATGTATAGACCTAGATATTGAGTTGATTTGGATTCAATCTTATATTTGTACAGTTGGGAATGGAGTATTCAGTTAATTAAAGTTAAAAAGTATGAATTTAGTCTCATCGGTGTTCAGTAGTAAGTTAGATATAAACAAGTTGTTCAGAGCGTAGAGCGTAGTTATATTTGATAGCGTTGGAAATCGCCAGGTTTAATAAGTTTAGAGGACATTTCAGTGTCGTCGGTGTAGACATTATAAATCATCAGTGTGTTGGATTCTATTCTGTAGTAGTAATAAGGATACAGTAATTAGTAAAGTAGGCATAATGTCCCTTGATGTACTCCTTAGTTACATGGCTAGATATCAAATTAGGTATTATTTATTTATATTTACATGTTCTACTTTTGAGGTAGCTGTTGAACTATAATAGAACTATTCCCCTATTGTCTATTTAGATTAGTAGTTGAATTAGTAAGTTGGTTACATAAAGTATCGCAGGCTGTATAACAGATCGTAGCCGGGTGGAAACATATAAGTAAGTTATAAATAAGAGAGAAAGAGAGCAATGTGGTTTCAGTGTGTCCAGATTTTATTCTTACTTTAGTCAACAAGTTGTTATTTAGTAGGTTATTGTTAGTTATTATAAAACAAGTTTATATATCATTAACATTGATCGATACTCATTTTAAAGGAGGAAACCAAACCATGGGTTTTACGAGTTTTCTTGTTACAATTATCGGATTAGGATCGGATGAGTTTTTTGATGTCGTATGATTTTAAATGTTAGTGGTCATCGTAAGAGTCAGTGGGATTTCGAGAAATTAGCCATCAGTTATGTATTGAAGTTAACAGTGGTTTTATTAATTACTTAATATTGTTAAGCTAATAAGTTAATTAAATTATTTCGAGATACCAATTTTTTGAAATAAACAATACATATACGTGTATATATATATATATATATATATATATATATAAACTGATTCAATGGCATAATGGATAAGCTGTTGGCTGGAAAGCAGGTAGGTGGTTAATATTTCTGAATGGGATAAAAAATAAGTCTAAAAATATTATATAGAAGTGGTTAATTCACAAAGTTCATTTCTTATCCAAAAGCGGTCAAATATTGTGTTATCTGTTGATAGTTTTAAGGTCCTCTTCACAAAATGTCATGTTATGGATGAAAAGAATACATCAAATGTTTACCATACAATACAATACATTACAATACAATATAGTATAGTATAATATAATATATATAATCAATAGAATGGTAGCAAAACACTAAAGAGACAAAGCACTAAATATAAATTCACTTTTTTCATGATTATATATAATCCAACATATTATATGACATCAATTAATAATAGCACGTTATGGTACCTATTATATAGATGTAATATAGCTAATGGAATATTTGTTCTGGTATATCATAAAAATGTTAAATCTAGAACACACACACACATATATATATATATATATATATATGAATATATATATTATGAACATATGTAAATATATATATACTACTAATATTAATTTTTAGTACTGATTCACTATATTTATATGAACTGATATATATATATATATATATATATATACATATATATATACAAATATGTAAGTATGTATTTATACTACTAATAATCAGTTAAGTATTCACTACTACAAATAATTCCCTTTGTTACCTACGTATATTTGCACAAAGCAATTCTACTTCCACATTACATATCATCTTACACAAACACTGAGTTAGAATTTGGTATATTATATTCTAAATTGGTATAGAGTACATGTCAGTGGTATTTTACGAAGCAAAATGCATATCACATATCGATAAATGCTCTTTGCCAGTACTCGTGTACCTAGAGATGAATCACAACCGATTAGTCACCATTCAATAAACTTAAAACGATGTTATATCGGGGCAATCTATTGTTAATATAATATAAATATGATATAAATAATACTATTATTTAGTCGTATTATGATATAGTTATAAGTAATCTAGTATATATTGCTGTATTATAATATATATTTGATATCATTTATGTTTGTCCTATATTATATTTATTTTAATATTATTTTAATCTTATTTTATTATTTATACAATATATAATATTTCATATAATTTGAGTTTGCCTTATATTATATTTATTTTATAAATTTATAATCTTCTGGTATTACTAATGCAATGCTATCATTGCATTATAATAAATTATAGGGGTATAATATCAATTTATAATATATATACATATATACTCTATATAATATAAAACTTTAATATATTATATCATATTGTTAATATAATATACATACTATATTATAATGTTATTATAATATAAGCACATTATGGATTAATTTCTTCACATAAATAGGAACTTATACTCATAATTGTAAGCAGGGGCATACTTTTCTTAACACAGAAACATTTACACACTTAATGAAATACTATTATGTATATTTATATTATGAAATTATTAAGGTATTAAGTTATACTATTATATTTATCAAAATCTTTTAACATATTCATTTTTTATCCATTTAGTATAAAAATCAGCAAACAATAAAATAAATAATTCTTGTTTCAAAATAATTATTTATAAACAGTTTTATGAAATAATTGTTTACGGAATATTCCATGTTAACGAAACCAGCAATAACATAATATTTAATTATATTCAATTATATTTAATTATTGTATATTAAGGGAATACTATATAATATTATATTATATATATCTATAGAAATTGTAATATAATTGCATAATTTATATTAATGTTGTAAATACTAAAGCATTTTACAAAACTCTTATGGGATATTCCCATGAAACATTCGTTAATTACAATTTTTTTTTGTAATATAATAAAAGTTAAAATATCTCTTATAAAAAAAAATATATACGTTTTTTTAGTTAAAATAATGATATATATAATAGATATTAATCATTACAGGAATTATTATATAAATTAAATATGGGTGCTAAATCAAAGTAATAAAAATTAAAGAATCCATCCTGGAACCATGTTCAATAAATATTATTCATTACAAAATAACTTATATAAGTTTTGTTTTATTTTATTATATTACTATTATAAATGTTAGTTTATATAATAAATAACAATGGTAAATAATAAATATATTAAACTTATACATATATATATATATATATATATATATATTAATAACTACTTATTTGAAATATAATGTAAGCATATCCTATTATTATTTAGAAAAAATAATTTAGGATTCTTTGACAAATTAATTTGAACAATAAATTTATATGCAAAAAAATAATGAAATATTAATATATTATAAATATAAAATAAATAATATAATATAAATATAATAATATAAATTATGCAATTATATTACAGTTTCTATAGATATATATACTATAATAATATAATAGATATATATTATAATAATATTAATTTATTTCAAAATAATATATTTTGTATATATTGCAAAAACTAAATTCGATTGAAAATCATGGATTCTTTTAGTAAAATCACATCATGATCTGAATCCAATATCAAAGGGGACTTGGAAATTAAAGCTAAAATATGTCAATATAATACTTAATAAAGGATTGGAGTAATAGTGGCATTTCAATTAACTATATAAATCACACAATATTCTGCAAAGGTTAAATAAAAGGATATAATAAATCTATTTGACATAAGCAGCATGTGTTATATCATAGGTATTCCTATAATACAATTATGTAAGTTTATAAAATAGCGGATTCCTAAAATAGTTGATAATATTAACTTTAATCTTAGAAGATATTTGTATTCTTTATAATGCTTTCAATAATATTAATATAATAATTATAAACATTAATAACATTAAAATTGTTAAAATCTATACTATACAATTTTATTATTCATAAAAATATTAAATTTCGATGTAATAAGTAAAATACTATTTTAAAATTCAAGATATATTACTAATAATTATTAACTAAAATATCAAAAAATGTAATAAAACATTTTAGAATAAGACTAACAACAATAGATTGATATTAATTGCATTTTAATACATATAATATTATCAAGTGTAAATAATGTGAGAAAAATATTGTTATTTTAATTAACAATTCAAGAAATCAAATTATGAAACTATTATACAATCATATAATTATATTATATACAAAATAATCATAATTCATTTTAAATGCAAATATAATATATTTTCTATTTATTATATTACAAATAAACTAAAATAGTCTGGATTTTATGTTTACTTGGATTTCATGTTAATTATTTATTATTTAATTTAATGAGGCTTTGATAGATATATTTATCATATACCATTTATATATATATATATATTTAAATAAGCATTTCGATATATAAACCATGACTTTAAACAATGCGATTATGACAATGATGAAACCATATAATATTGTAATTATCTAAGATGTTTTCTATATTTCAGGATTACAGATTTATAACATTACTTAATAATAATAAAATAAATTCAAGATTTAAATGTGATTTTTTTTATAAAAAGTCCCTCCAATTCAAAATCTAAACATTTGTAAATATAATAGTTTTATATTATCTATATATATATATATAATTTGATTTGATAATAAATTGTCTTTTTTACTATGTTCTACTATAGAATAATCTTTATAATAATTATTTGATTAATAATAAATTAAATATAAATAAATAACTGTAATAATATTGATATATATTATAATGTGATGTTTTAAAGTTGATTGTATTAAGATGCTATATATTGTTAATATATATATATATATATATATATATATATATATATAATTATAAATACTATTATATATGTACGTCACTTTGTAATATGTTGTATATGTACATGTGTTTAAAGTGTTATATTTAATTATATCTATATTATAATGTAATGTTAAATATATATATATATATATTCATGTATATCATTCCTATGAGTTATATAGGAATAATTGTTAATAGTTATTATATATATAAATACTTAATGTATAGTTATGCAACGTGTACATACCTGCAATTAACTTGTAAAGTAATATAAAGTTTAATTTTTATAATAATAAAGTATTGATTTTTCAGGTAAATAGTCTCAGGTAATTTTATTTTTTTGAATATAATCTATATTATTTAATTTAGAATAGTTAAAATAATATACAATCGAATATATTTGTTTAGTACATTTTTTTAAAAGAGTATATGTATATTGTCAATAATAATAATAATTATTGTGTCTAATAAAACAATATGAAATTTGACTAATATATGAATTAAAGAGAACTAAATTTTATTAATAAGGATAGCCTAAATACAGGTATTTATTTTGTATACAATCAATGAATTTAAATTTTATTAATGGATATTACTTTTTTTTAGTAAGTAGTGACACCAAGTGGTCAGTTCAAATTTAATAAATATAATGATTCTGGTAATCTAATTTTTACAAACTATTTATAGATATAGTTAAGGTGTATCAATTTATAATATATATCAAGAGGTATAGTTTTTATATACACTATCTTTTCCATTATAAGTATATAATAAGTATATTTCCATAGTTGTAAGTATTATATGTATAATATTTAAATACATATTAATCGTAATATATATATGTATTATTTATGTTATGGATTATAAATATAATTATATTTGTTTTCATAATATATTATTATATGTATATAATTACGTATTTATTTTTTCGCACGAACAGCTTTCGATACCTCTCGTTTAAAGGTTTATATATATTATATATATAGACACATATATATATATATATATATATTTATTTATATATATATATATATATGTATACCTTAAAATATCTAAATGAAAATTTAAAAAATAATTATCTTATTAAAATATATAAAATGTACTTTTTTTTAGATATTTTAATTATTTTAAATATAAAAATACATTATATAAATGGAAAGAAATATATAATTTATATTTTGTATAATAATTACATCACTCTGTTTACTGAATACTGCCATCAATAAGTAAAATACCCATTCCTTTATGTCAAATATGAAAACTGTGGATAATCTGATTCCCTTAATAGCTTTAATTAAAATATCTCGTATTATTAAATTATAATATAATATATATATAGGATTAATATTTGTCAATCATATAAAATAAATCACTGTGTCTAGATACACATATAAGAGAAATGGTATATTTAAATAAATAGATATCAATAAATGTTAGACATGTTAATCTCTGATAGTACTTTGAAATCATTTAATGTTCTACTATTATCTATATTGATGTACATATGAACATCGACTATCTATTATATGCCTCTATACCTATGGATTGTTACATTTCCAAGGTATTCGGTAGTAAATTGTAATTTCACTATTTATATTTTTGAATTTCATCTTATATCTAAAAGTCTATATGTAGCTTACAGTATAGTATACATACTTTACTCATATTTATTCATTTATTTATAAATATGACTTTCTAATCAATGACATTTAATATTTTAATTTAGTTCCTTTATCTATCCTGTTAAATTCTGATTTTTTTGTAACATTACAATCAGTCTAGTTCAAGTAATGTATACTTTTGTAAATGCATATTCCCAACTTGCCTTGAAATTATTTTAGCATATTTATAATTAAATGAATTTTTTATAAAACTTGATATATTTTGTTTGTATTGTTATATAATATAATCGGTGATGTGTGTGTGTGTACAATATAGTAGTACAATGTAGTACAATGTAGTACAATATAGTAGTGAACATTTTTATTACTCAGATGGTTGTCATGTATGATCATATATAATACTGTCATAAATATATTGTAAATAAACCATAAATATTACTACATGGATACATTTAGTTATTGTTAACCAATAATCCAGTTACGACGCAATTGTCTCAATATATATATATATAAGAAATATTTTGTATATAAAATAAGTATTTATTTAATTTTTGATATGATTGGATAGTAATAATATAATTTATGATAAAACGCGAATATATCAAATTGTTATACAATTACATTTTTATCTGAAATCTAGATTTTCTTCTAATAGATATTTTCTCGAAGATTGTGTATCTCGGATGGAATTCATTTCATTGGTTGACACATTTAAATACGAAGATAAACGAGTTAATGATTTTGTTTTTTGAATTTTCTTTGGACTGACACTTGGTTCACTAAAATACATTGAAATGTAATATGGTAAATATAATATCTATAATATATAATTTTATCTATTTGAAAGTGAATTTTTTTTTAATATAACCCTTATATTAAAATATCTATATTATTAATTACAAGGAGCAGTGCTACATTTCTATAAGTAAAAATAAATTAGTTTTATTGTAAAATTATTACTTGTAATTAAATTTATTAAATTTATAACATTATTTTATTAAGATTATTTTACTTTTATATTTATATATTGTAATTAACTATATTCACCTTTGACCGGCAATTTCATTCAACGCTACATATTCTCCCACATTTTCATCGTCTGAGAATTCTTTTGAAAACTATGTGTAATTTTTAACGTAATATAGCAATATATATCTAATAATGTGTATATTATATATACATATATGTATATACATATATTTTAAAGTAATATTCTCTAATAATAATATTAAATATGGGTTGCATAGGAAATGGATAACTAATATTATACGAAATCGTAAACATGCATACTATGTTATCCAAAGATCATACGATTAAATTAAATATATAAGTAATTATGAATAGTGATTATAACGTTGTCTAAAATGTATTTAACTGGACTAAATGTATCGGTTAGTTATAATAAACCAGCATCGACAAATCGTTTATATATGCCAATAAATTTGAATCCTCTCCCTCTCCCTCTCCCTCTCCCTCTCCCTCTCCCTCTCCCTCTCCCTCTCCCTCTCCCTCTCCCTCTCCCTCTCCCTCTCCCTCTCCCTCTCCCTCTCCCTCTCCCTCTCCCTCTCCCTCTCCCTCTCCCTCTCCCTCTCCCTCTCCCTCTCCCTCTCCCTCTCCCTCTCCCTCTCCCTCTCCCTCTCCCTCTCCCTCTCCCTCTCCCTCTCCCTCTCCCTCTCCCTCTCCCTCTCCCTCTCCCTCTCCCTCTCCCTCTCCCTCTCCCTCTCCCTCTCCCTCTCCCTCTCCCTCTCCCTCTCCCTCTCCCTCTCCCTCTCCCTCTCCCTCTCCCTCACACTCACCCTCTCCCTCTCTCTCTCCCTCACACTCACCATATCCCTCTCCTTCTCATTATCCCTCTCCATCTCCCTCTCCCACTCCATATCCCTCTTCCTTTTGCACTAACGTAGGCAGATTCACTATTGTACATCGTAAATACTGCATTTCGTTTCTTACAAGCGATTAACAGCGACATGGTTAGCACCACAGTACAGGTGAAGAAAACAGCGGTCAGCACTAGAATCATGGTGAATGACTGACCATTGGATACCTTATTGTGCCGGATGTGTAGATATAATAAGAGAAATATTAATAATAACCTTATTAGGATATATTTATATATACACAAATATATGAGAATTATAAGATTGCGGTAATTATTATTATCTAATCACCATGTAATATTAGTTAATATGGTTACTTATGTGTAATATATATATATATTAAAAACAATTCTATATGTTATAAACATAAAATGCTATTTAATATCTCAATATGATTTACTATAGAGTCATTGTTCGTATTTTTTGATAAAATCGAATTGTGCTGAGATAATTAAAAAAAAAACATAAATTAATTGAATATTAGTTTTACTATTTGTATTTCAGATGATATTCTTTGAACCTCTTTTTTATCGCGTTGTTTTGAGAGTTTATCGTATCCCCTGTACTCTGTGTTCACGTGTCTGGCATGCGCTAGGTTGTCAAGGTGTTGCATGGTGGACTGCGATGTTACTACCTCGATAATCTGGTTGTCAGCATTATTGCATAACTATCTAATTAGGTAAGCCGCTGTCTAGGCCTATTTATATATTTTGCAGAGAATAACTATCCGGAATACAATCCAGGTAATTACATTTTTTCATCGCATAATTTCTTCTATGTTAGCCAATATTATTGTAACACATGAAAGGTTTTATAAATCTATAACATCACTCGGTTCAACGCGTTTATCTCTATATACTTCTGTTCAATTCATATTTATATTATAGATAATCATACATAGATAATATTAAGGTAACCGAAAACTAAAGAGAATTGACCACTACATTTTTGAATAATACATCCATTTGCCTTATAAGATTTTATTACAAATTATATTATATATGATTATGACATATTAATATGAACTTCAAATAACAAAATCTTATATTATACGTAGATTACATAACATACTTCATAAATTACATTATTTTATTCTATGGAATTTGTTTATTCTCATAATTTAATTTGTGCGATTTTTAAAAGGGAAATATTACAAAATAATATTCAATTAATATGAAATACATATTGATTTATTATGTATTATATATTACGTATACGATGAATATCTACGTACCATTTAATATAATCCATGCATTATTACATGCTACTTTATAACATATTATCGTATTAATCAACAAGAATATGCATTCAATGACTTAGATGCATCATATATTAGTGTATGTATCATATATTAGCATCGTAATCTGTATGTAGATTTACTATAAAACTATACTATTTTAAAATTAGATGTTATCAAGAATATATGTTATTAAGTCACCAATTAATGTATGTTATCTAATATATGCAGAATAAGTGATTACCACCATTTAACTGAGCTGTTACTGGACAATAGCGGTACACAATGGTAAATAGATAATATCAGTTAACGTTATATTATATTATTATACATATACGTATTTATATATATATATATATATATATACGTATAATTTGAGAGTTTTACATAAATGAATATAAGCTAGAGATTATTACATAATAACCAGTAGGACCGTTGATGAACAATTTAGTTATCGCTAACGGATGGCATTCCAACTGATTATATAATCATATAGCTATTCAATGGAATACATACAATGATGGTCACTCGAATGATGATATCTAGAAACTACTGAACATTTTGACCACTTATTAGTTATTAGTAATTGTAAATAGTAATCAGTTGCGACTTTAGAGGTCAGATTTGATTAAATATATTTATTTATAGCTACTAGCTACTACTAGATACTACTAGCCACTACTAACTACTACTAGCCACTATTAGCAACTACTAGCCACTACTAAACACTACTATCTACTAGCCACTACTAGACATTACTAACTACTACTAGACACTACTAGCCACTACTAGCTACCACTAGCTACCGCTAGCCAATACTAACTACTACTAGCCACTACTAGCCACCACTAGCCACTACTAGCCACTAGTAGACACTAGCCACCACTAGCCACCACTAGCTACCGCTAGCCACTACTAGCCACTACTAGCCACCACTAGCTACTACTAGCCACCACTAGCCACTACTATCTACTAATAGCCACTAATTACTAATAGCTACAATCTACTACTTATAATGAGCTACTTATAATACCGTCTACTAAAAATCACATCTAAAATTTCTATTAACCAACTGATAACGCCACTCACTAATCCCCCTTGAATAATATTAATATCCATGGGTTCCGTTAGCTAATGACTCACTATGACCTTTCGTCGAACCCCATTAATTATTATTATCCCATGCTCCTAGGGACCGCCAATAATATCCACTGTGATGAGCACATAGACTACTGCACTTAACTCCTACTGCACTTAACTACTACTGCACTTAACTCCTAATACCCGCTACCATAGATGAACTTTACTAAACCCCGACACTGAACCCCGACACTGAACCCCGACACTGAACCCCGACACTGAACCCCGACACTACCTTCTGATATCATTCTACATCCCTGTTCACTATTCACAAAGATGTGCTACCCCTTATTAACCACATTGGCACTTATCCCACTCATTTACCCCATTAACATACCTTATTTACCCATTTGCTCCATTTCCCCCCATTTGCCCCATTTACCACATTTACCCCATTTACCACATTTACCCCATTTACCACATTTACCCAATTTACCATATTAAACCCATTTACCCCATTAACCCCATCAACTAAATCAACTCCATTTACCCCATTTACCCCATTTACCATATTTACCCCATTAACCCCATTAACCCCATTAACCCCATTAACCCCATTAACCCCATTAACCCCATTAACCCCATTAACCCCATTAACCCCATTAACCCCATTAACCCCATTAACCCCATTAACCCCATTAACCCCATTAACCCCATTAACCCCATTTACCCCATTGACATCACGATCCTTCCCCAACTCTACTGGCCACATCACGTAAACAACGAAGCTAGCGACTATTGCTAAACTCGCGTTACCACGGACATGCCTTGACCCCAATGGATGGTTTACGGTATGCGGGCCGACATCGACATCGTCATCCAATCATCTTATTTATTGATCCGTACACGGATAACGCGGTCCCGTGTCGACCCGTTATGTAATGCGTAGACTAGCTACGAAGACAGCCACTACTTAGTATAGACGTATAAGAGCTATGCGCGGTGTGTCCAAGGGACAATGTAGCCTGGCGACGGATGCCGGCGAAATGTCAACTATTATAGGAGTGACATTCGTTAGTATATAGAAGGGTCCTACTGGCAGTATCGGCTTCAAGGAAATATACACATGTTATGTCAAATATGATACATGTATAATATGCGAAATCGATAGTGTAACGGGATAGACGCATATCCATGGATATATTTCATATACGATGGGAGTAATAGATATCAGTAGTAGAAATTTTGATTAGCTTTTAAATTAACAATCACTGATGGCTTGGAGGAATACGGACATGCTTCAATTAAATGTTAAAAGAGGGATGGAAGGAGGGAGGGAGGGAGAGATGGTGGGATTGAGTGAGGGAAGGAGGGGGTGGAGGGAGAGAGGGAGGGTTGGTGGGAGGGAAGGAGGGAAGGAGGGAGGGAGGGAGGGAGGGAGTGAGGGAGGGAGAGAGGGTGAGATGGTGAGATAGAGGGAGGGAGGGAGTTAGTGAGGGAGTGAGTTAGTGAGGGAGTGAGTTAGTGAGGGAGTGAGTTAGTGAGGGAGTGAGTTAGTGAGGGAGTGAGTTAGTGAGGGAGTGAGTTAGTGAGGGAGAGTTAGGATGAAAGAAGGGAGGGAAGGAGGGAGGGTGAGAGAAAGAGAGAGAGAGAGAGAGAGAGAGAGAGAGAGAGAGAGAGAAAGAGAGAGGTAGTGAGAGAGAGAGAGAGAGAGAGAGAGAGAGAGAGAGAGAGAGAGAGAGAGAGAGAGATAGAGAGAGATCATACTATAATATGTATGCATGTATTTTTGTATATTTGTGTGTTCATATGTTATTCTTCGAAAAATAAGAAGTGTAACTTAACATATTTATATTCCTTATCTTCATACCTTTGTGTATCTTTATCCTTATCCTTATCTTTATCTTTATCTTTATCGTTATCCTTATATTTATCCTTATCTTTATCCTAATATGTATCCTTATCCTTATCTTTATCCTTATATTTAGTCTTATCCTTATCCTTATTATTATCATCATATTTATGCTTAACCTTAAGAATATCCTTATTATCATCTTTAATATTATCTTTATCCTTATCTTTATCCTTATCTGTATCCTTATATTTATCCTTATCTGTATCCTTATCTTTATCCTTATCTTTACCCTTATCTTTATCCTTATCTTTATCCTTATCTTTATCCTTATCGTTATCCTTATATTTATCCTTATCTTTATCCTTATCTTTATCCTTATCTTTACCCTTATCGCTACCCTTATCTTTATCCTTATCGTTATCGTTATCTTTATCCTTATCTTTATCCTTATCCTTATCTTTATCCTTATCTTTATCCTTATCTTTATCCTTATCTTTATCCTTATCTTTATCCTTATATTTATCCTTATCTTTATCCTTATCTTTATCCTTATCTTTATCCTTATCTTTATCCTTATCTTTATCCTTATCTTTATCCTTATCTTTATCCTTATATTTATCCTTATCTTTATCCTTATCGTTATCCTTATCTTTATCCTTATCCTTATCCTTATCTTTATCCTTATCTTTATCCTTATATTTATCCTTATATTTATCCTTATATTTATCCTTATCTTTATCCTTATCTTTATCCTTATCTTTATCCTTATCTTTATCCTTATCTTTATCCTTATCTTTATCCTTATCTTTATCCTTATCTTTATCCTTATCTTTATCCTTATCTTTATCCTTATCTTTATCCTTATCTTTATCCTTATCTTTATCCTTATCTTTATCTTTATCCTTATCTTTATCCTTATCTTTATCCTTATCTTTATCCTTATCTTTATCCTTATCTTTATCCTTATCTTTATCCTTATCTTTATCCTTATCTTTATCCTTATCTTTATCCTTATCTGAATCCTTATCTTTATCCTTATCTTTATCCTTATCTTTATCCTTATCTTTATCCTTATCTTTATCCTTATCTTTATCATTATCTTTATCCTTATCTTTATCCTTATCTTTATCCTTATCTTTATCCTTATCTTTATCCTTATCTTTATCCTTATCTTTATCCTTATCTTTATCCTTATCTTTATCCTTATCTTTATCCTTATCCTTATCCTTATTATCATCTTTAATATTATCTTTTTTACTTATTATTAAGAATATAAGTTGATTTGTATACAGAATATATATATTAACCGTATCCTGTAATACTTGCAGTGATTGGCATACACATGAAGGATCATATTTTTATACTAGTTGCAATTACCTAATGCTCGGAATTAAGTAATATTTATTTATATATACGATTTCTGACAAACGTTACGAACCAGACATTACCCAGTGTACTCCAAACCCCGTGTACCGTACACTATTTGTATGTTGATATAAGTAAAACTAATCTATCGACTACTCAAACTCATAATAATTATTACGCAATAACCGGTAGTCAAGTTACGAGTGCAAGCCATACGATATTACCTAACGCACATCGGTTTCATTCCTAATCATTAATGACGTATTTACTAAATCTATTATAATTATTAATATTATATATATTAATATATATATATATATATATATATTTATGTATAGATTTGTGTGTTTAT
>OZ038315.1:20439246-20491115 GCA_964035775.1 Osedax frankpressi | reverse complement strand
TTATCTTATTAAAATATATAAAATGTACTTTTTTTTAGATATTTTAATTATTTTAAATATAAAAATACATTATATAAATGGAAAGAAATATATAATTTATATTTTGTATAATAATTACATCACTCTGTTTACTGAATACTGCCATCAATAAGTAAAATACCCATTCCTTTATGTCAAATATGAAAACTGTGGATAATCTGATTCCCTTAATAGCTTTAATTAAAATATCTCGTATTATTAAATTATAATATAATATATATATAGGATTAATATTTGTCAATCATATAAAATAAATCACTGTGTCTAGATACACATATAAGAGAAATGGTATATTTAAATAAATATATATCAATAAATGTTAGACATGTTAATCTCTGATAGTAGTTTGAAATAATTTAATGTTCTACTATTATGTATATTGATGTACATATGAACATCGACTATCTATTATATGCCTCTATACCTATGGATTGTTGCATTTCCAAGGTATTCGGTAGTACATTGTAATTTCACTATTTATATTTTTGAATTTCATCTTATATCTAAAAGTTCATATGTAGCTTACAGTATAGTATACATACTTAACTCATATTTATTCATTTATTTATAAATATGACTTTCTAATCAATGACATTTAATATTTTAATTTAGTTCCTTTATCTATCCTGTTAAATTCTGATTTTTTTGTGACATTACAATCAGTCTAGTTCAATTAATGTATACTTTTGTAAATGCATATTCCCAACTTGCCTTGAAATTATTTTAGCATATTTATAATTAAATGAATTAAAACTTGATATATTTTGTTTGTATTGTTACTATAATATAATCGGTGATGTGTGTGTGTGTGTGTGTGTGTGTGTGTGTGTGTACAATATAGTAGTACAATGTAGTACAATGTAGTACAATGTAGTACAATATAGTAGTGAACATTTTTATTACTCAGATGTTTGTCCTGTATGATCATATATAATACTGTCATAAATATATTGTAAATAAACCATAAATATTACTACATGGATACATTTAGTTATTGTTAACCAATAATCCAGTTACGACGCAATTGTCTCAATATATATATATAAGAAATATTTTGTATATAAAATAAGTATTTATTTAAGTTTTGATATGATTGGATAGTAATAATATAATTTATGATAAAACGCGAATATATCAAATTGTTATACAATTACATTTTTATCTGAAATCTAGATTTTCTTCTAATAGATATTTTCTCGAAGATTGTGTATCTCGGATGGAATTCATTTCATTGGTTGACACATTTAAATACGAAGATAAACGAGTTAATGATTTTGTTTTTTGAATTTTCTTTGGACTGACACTTGGTTCACTAAAATACAATGAAATGTAATATGGTAAATATAATATCTATAATATGTAATTTTATCTATTTGAAAGTGAATTTTTTTTTAATATAATCCTTATATTAAAATATCTATATTATTAATTACAAGGAGCAGTGCTACATTTCTATAAGTAAAAAATAAATTAGTTTTATTGTAAAATTATTACTTGTAATTAAATTTATTAAATTTATAACATTATTTTATTAAGATTATTTTACTTTTATATTTATATATTGTAATTAACTATATTCACCTTTGACCGGCAATTTCATTCAACGCTACATATTCTCCCACATTTTCATCGTCTGAGAATTCTTTTGAAAACTATGTGTAATTTTTAACGTAATATAGCAATATATATCTAATAATGTGTACATTATATATACATATATGTATATACGTATATTTTAAAGTAATATTCTCTAATAATAATATTAAATATGGGTTGCATAGGAAATGGATAACTAATATTATACGAAATCGTAAACATGCATACTATGTTATCCAAAGATCATACGATTAAATTAAATATATAAGTAATTATGAATAGTGATTATAACGTTGTCTAAAATGTATTTAACTGGACTAAATGTATCGGTTAGTTATAATAAACCAGCATCGACAAATCGTTTATATATGCCAATAAATTTGAATCCTCTCCCTCTCCCTCTCCCTCTCCCTCTCCCTCTCCCTCTCCCTCTCCCTCTCCTCTCCCTCTCCCTCTCCCTCTCCCTCTCCCTCTCCCTCTCCCTCTCCCTCTCCCTCTCCCTCTCCCTCTCCCTCTCCCTCTCCCTCTCCCTCTCCCTCTCCCTCTCCCTCTCCCTCTCCCTCTCCCTCTCCCTCTCCCTCTCCCTCTCCCTCTCCCTCTCCCTCTCCCTCTCCCTCTCCCTCTCCCTCTCCCTCTCCCTATCCCTCTCCCTCACACTCACCCTCTCCCTCTCCTTCTCCTTCTCACTCTCACTCTCACTCTCCCTCTCCCACTCCATCTCCCTCTCCCTTTTGCACTAACGTAAGCAGATTCACTATTGTACATTGTAAATACTGCATTTCGTTTCTTACAAGCGATTAACAGCGACATGGTTAGCACCACAGTACAGGTAAAGAAAACAGCGGTCAGCACTAGAATCATGGTGAATGACTGACCATTGGATACCTTATTGTGCCGGATGTGTAGATATAATAAGAGAAATATTAATAATAACCTTATTAGGATATATTTATATATACACAAATATATGAGAATTATAAGATTGCGGTAATTATTATTATCTAATCACCATGTAATATTAGTTAATATGGTTACTTATGTGTACTATATATATATTAAAAACAATTGTATATGTTATAAACATAAAATGCTATTTAATATCTCAATATGATTTACTATAGAGTCATTGTTCGTATTTTTTGATAAAATCGAATTGTGCTGAGATAATTAAAAAAAAACATAAATTAATTTAATATTAGTTTTACAATTTGTACTTCAGATGATATTCTTTGAACCTCTTTTTTATCGCGTTGTCTTGAGAGTTTATCGTATCCCCTGTACTCTGTGTTCACGTGTCTGGCATGCGCTAGGTTGTCAAGGTGTTGCATGGTGGACTGCGATGTTACTACCTCGATAATCTGGTTGTCAGCATTATTGCATAACTATCTAATTAGGTAAGCCGCTGTCTAGGCCTATTTATATATTTTGCAGAGAATAACTACCCGGAATACAATCCAGGTAATTACATTTTTTCATCGCATAATTTCTTCTATGTTAGCCAATATTATTGTAACACATGAAAGGTTTTATAAATCTATAACATCACTCGGTTTAACGCTTTTATCTCTATATACTTCTGTTCAATTCATATTTATGTTATAGATAATCATACATAGATAATATTAAGGTAACCGAAAACTAAAGAGAATTGACCACTACATTTTTGAATAATACATCCATTTGCCTTATAAGATTTTATTACAAATTATATTATATATGATTATGACATATTAATATGAACTTCAAATAACAAAATCTTATATTATACGTAGATTACATAACATACTTCATAAATTACATTATTTTATTCTATGGAATTTGTTTATTCTCATAATTTAATTTGTGCGATTTTTAAAAGGAAGATATTACAAAATAATATTCAATTAATATGAAATACATATTGATTTATTATGTATTATATATTATGTATACGATGAATATCTACGTACCATTTAATATAATCCATGAATTATTACATGCTACTTTATAACATATTATCGTATTAATCAACAAGAATATGCATTCAATGACTTAGATGCATCATATATTAGTGTATGTATCATATATTAGCATCGTAATCTGTATGTAGATTTACTATAAAACTATACTATTTTAAAATTAGATGTTATCAATGAATATATGTTATTAAGTCACCAATTAACGTATGTTATCTAATATATGCAGAATAAGTGATTATCACCATTTAACTGAGCTGTTACTGGACAATAGCGGTACACAATGGTAAAGAGATAATATCAGTTAACGTTATATTATATTATTATACATATACGTATTTATATATATATATATATATATATATATATATATATATATATATATATATATATATACGTATAATTTGAGAGTTTTACATAAATGAATATAAGCTAGAGATTATTACATAATAACCAGTAGGACCGTTGATGAACAATTTAGTTATCGCTAACGGATGGCATTCCAACTGATTATATCATCATATAGCTATTCAATGGAATACATACGTCGATGGTGACTCGAATGATGTTATCTAGAAACTACTGAACATTTTGACCACTTATTAGTTATTAGTAATTGTAAATAGTAATCAGTTGCGACTTTAGAGGTCAGATTTGATTAAATATATTTATTTATAGCTACTAGCTAGTATCTACTACTAGCCAATACTAGCCACTACTAGCCACTACTAACTACTACTAGCCACTACTAGCTACCAATAGCCCCTACTAGCCACTACTAGACACTACTAACTACTACTAGACACTACTAACTACTACTAGCCACTACTAGCTACTACTAGCCACTACTAGCGACTACTAGCCACTACTAGCTACTACTAGCCATTACTAGACACTACTAACTACTAATAGCCACTAATTACTAGTAGCTACAATCTACTACTTATAATGAGCTACTTATAATACCGTCTACTAAAAATCACATCTAAAATTTCTATTAACCAACTGATAACGCCACTCACTAATCCCTCTTGAATAATATTAATATCCATGGGTTCCGTTAGCTAATGACTCACTATGACCTTTCGTCGACCCCCATTAATTATTATTATCCCATGCTCCTAGGGACCGCCAATAATATCCACGGGATGAGCATAGATACTACTGCACTTAACTCCTACTGCACTTAACTACTACTGCACTTAACTCCTAATACCCGCTGCCATAGATGAACTTTACTGAACCCCAACACTGAACCCCGACACTGAACCCCGACACTAGCTTCTGATATCATTCTACATCCCTGTTCACTATTCACAAAGATGTGCTACCCCTTAGTAATCACATTGGCACTTATCCCACTCATTTACCCCATTAACATACCTTATTTACCCATTTGCCCCATTTCCCCCCATTTGCCCCATTTACCACATTTACCCAATTTACCATATTAAACCCATTTACCCCATTTACCCCATCAACTCAATCAACTCCATTTACCCCATTTACCCCATTTACCATATTTACCCCATTAACCCCATTAACCCCATTAACTCCATTAACCCATTAACCCAATTGACCCCATTAACCCCATTAACCCCATTTACCCCATTGACATCACGATCCTTCCCCAACTCTGCCTGCCACAGCACGTAAACAACGAAGCTAGCGACTATTGCTAAACTCGCGTTACCACGGACATGCCTTGACCCCAATGGATGGTTTACGGGCCGACATCGACATCGTCATCCAATCATCTTATTTATTGATCCGTACACGGATAACGCGGTCCCGAGCCGACCCGTTATGTAATGCGTAGACTAGCTACGAAGACAGCCACTACTTAGTATAGACGTATAAGAGCTATGCCCGGTGTGTCCAAGGGACAATGTAGCCTGGCGACGGATGCCGGCGAAATGTCAACTATTATAGGAGTGACATTCGTTAGTATATAGAAGGGTCCTACTGGCAGTATCGGCTTCAAGGAAATATACACATGTTATGTCAAATATGATACATGTATAATATGCGAAATCGATAGTGTAACGGGATAGACGCATTTCCACGGATATATTTCATATACGATGGGAGTAATAGATATCAGTAGTAGACATTTTGATTAGCTTTTAAATTATCAATCACTGACGGCTTGGAGGAATATGGACATGCTTCAATTAAATGTTAAAAGAGGGATGGAGGGAGGGAGGGAGGGAGAGATGGTGGGATGGAGTGAGGGAAGGAGGGGGTGGAGGGAGAGAGAGAGAGAGAGAGAGAGAGAGAGAGAGAGAGAGAGAGAGAGAGAGAGAGAGAGAGTGTTCATATGTTATTCTTCGAAAAATAAGAAGTGTAACTTAACATATTTATATTCCTTATCTTCATACCTTTGTGTGTCTTTATCCTTATCTTTATCTTTATCTTTATCGTTATCCTTATATTTATCCTTATCTTTATCCTAATCTGTATCCTTATCCTTATATTTATCCTTATATTTAGTCTTATCCTTATCCTTATTATTATCATCATATTTATGCTTAACCTTAAGAATATCCTTATTATCATCTTTAATATTATCTTTATCCTTATCTTTATCCTTATCTTTATCCTTATCTGTATCCTTATATTTATCCTTATCTGTATCCTTATCTGTATCCTTATCTTTATCCTTATCTTTACCCTTATCTTTATCCTTATCTTTATCCTTATCTTTATCCTTATCGTTATCCTTATATTTATCCTTATCTTTATCCTTATCTTTATCCTTATATTTACCCTTATCGCTACCCTTATCTTTATCCTTATCGTTATCTTTATCCTTATCTTTATCCTTATCTTTATCCTTATCTTTATCCTTATATTTATCCTTATCGTTATCCCTATCTTTATCCTTATCTTTATCCTTATCTTTATCCTTATCTTTATCCTTATCTTTATCCTTATCTTTATCCTTATCTTTATCCTTATCTTTATCCTTATCTTTATCCTTATCTTTATCCTTATATTTATCCTTATCTTTATCCTTATCCTTATATTTATCCTTATCTTTATCCTTATCTTTATCCTTATCTTTATCATTATCTTTATCCTTATCTTTATCCTTATCTTTATCCTTATCTTTATCCTTATCTTTATCCTTATATTAATCCTTATCTTTATCCTTATCTTTATCCTTATCTTTATCCTTATCTTTATCCTTATCTGAATCCTTATCTTTATCCTTATCTTTATCCTTATCTTTATCCTTATCTTTATCCTTATCTTTATCCTTATCTTTATCATTATCTTTATCCTTATCTTTATCCTTATCTTTATCCTTATCTTTATCCTTATCTTTATCCTTATCTTTATCCTTATCTTTATCCTTATCTTTATCCTTATCTTTATCCTTATCTTTATCCTTATCCTTATCCTTATTATCATCTTTAATATTATCTTTTTTACTTATTATTAAGAATATAAGTTGATTTGTATACAGAATATATATATTAACCGTATCCTGTAATACTTGCAGTGATTGGCATACACATGAAGGATCATATTTTTATACTAGTTGCAATTACCTAATGCTCGGAATTAAGTAATATTTATTTATATATACGATTTCTGACAAACGTTACGAACCAGACATTACCCAGTGTACTCCAAACCCCGTGTACCGTACACTATTTGTATGTTGATATAAGTAAAACTAATCTATCGACTACTCAAACTCATAATAATTATTACGCAATAACCGGTAGTCAAGTTACGAGTGCAAGCCATACGATATTACCTAACGCACATCGGTTTCATTCCTAATCATTAATGACGTATTTACTAAATCTATTATAATTATTAATATTATATATATTAATATATATATATATATATATATATTTATGTATAGATTTGTGTGTTTATGTATACGCGTGAATTTATCAATATTTTCTACATGTATGAATGTCATACACTTAGCGTATATAAATAATTTACGATATAACAAATAATTAATATGATATTTCCTACAATTTATCAATGCCAATTCGCGTATCCATATTTAAGTGGTAATCGATGGAGCGCGGACGGTAGTGGTCAGTAGTGGTCAGTAGTGGTCAGTAATTGCACTACGGGTCTCTTTATCAAGGCCATTTATTGCCTCGTACACTGCTAGCCTAGTGTAACCCTCCGATAAATAAACAATTAGTAGAATTTGATGAATCAACCGCGAAATTATAAATAACCAATTAATTTATTTCATTAAAATTAGCCGATGCTACTCCGGATAGGCGTAGTTTGAGGTGTTAACTTCTTAAAATGCCATTAAAACAACTTCTATACGAATAGTTATATCGAATACAAGAAACTAAATAATAAATATTATTATTTTCTCAGGACTCTCATTTTAGATTCCACAAATTAATATTCGCTATTAATAAATAAACATCTAACTAAGGTATATATAGTTATCGTATCTTATATGTATTGCTGTATAATATATATATATATATATATATAAATTATGTTCTTTATAACACATAAGCTTATGATTATGAATTTATTATGATAATAGCAAACAGATCTATTAGATGATCAATGCTAATTGAGCATACACTTATTATAAAAAAATAAACTTTTACGTTATCAAATAAAAATATTTTTATCACTAAAGTTATCATAAACTCAACATTTTCACTAAATGATTTTATTAGGTTATGATGATTAAATAAAGAGTTAATAAATTATATAATTAATAATTTAATAAAATTAATTATTTTAATAATATTATATTAATTAATCTATAGATTAATTAAAACTTTATATTGTTTAATATATGTATATAGTAAAACATCATATTATATAAACATCATATTGTTAGTATATTAATTTATTTATTGTATAATTAAGTCATACATAACGACACGCCGATACTAGCCATTTCTCCGTGACCTGTCATCTAGGAATATTCGAGAATAACTGACCAGAATTCCTAGAAATGACCATCACGTGATGTGATGGCGTTAGTGTTCAGATGGCAGAGTCGTAAATAAGCGCATAGTTGTTGATTGGTGGATTTTTAGAGCAACGGGTTATTTGGATGGTGAAGTGGGTTGAGTTGTTGAGAATGTAATGTAGGGGGGTTGGTTTTAACATTAGTGTACTCTAGTGTATTAATGTATGCATAGTAATAATGTAATATCGAAAGTATAGTATAGTAATATGTATATATGTGTAGCGGAGAATAACTCATTTGGTAGAAAGTTACTTTAAGTGCAACTATAAAAGAACATCTCTTCGTGCTATATTGTTTTTGTAGCAGGTAGTATCGGTAGAGTTATGTTAGAAGTCGGTAAAGGACTATTGTTAGTTTTTAAATTAAGTAGTTATCATATTATCGTCCGTTAAAAAACTATAATTTGTATTTAATTGAGTTGTTATTATAAATGATCTTTATCATTCAATATTAATCATTGATATCAATATTTCGTGGCAATAATATATTATTCTAGGTAAATTCTAGGTATATTCTAGGTACATTATAGTTATACATTATAGTTATACATTATAGTTATACATTATAGTTATACATTATACATTACCTAGTACCATTTATGTATTGATGATAATTGAATTGTTATTATATATAATAACAATTCAATTAACTACAAATTATAGTTTGTTAACTAACTTTTCTGAATTCAAACATCTGTTTGTTCGTGTGTGTTTGTGGATATTTATATATTTTCGATATACAATATAGAATGGTAGTTTTGTAATCATTTCATGGGATAGCCAATTGACCATTACATAGTATCACCGCATACACTCCATTAATTGTTACTACTTCTAACGCAGCGGTCAGTGTTTGATAACTATTATTATGGTGACCACTCTAATCATTAGAGATCTACACATTCGGCATCACTATTATGTAATGCAATATATTTAAACAATAATATGTGTAGATGTATTATAGATGGATGTGATATTATAAAGTGCGGTTCATTATGATGTTCACTTTAAGTTAGTAGAGATAAGAGATCTTATTATATAACACATTATATGAAAACTTTAATTCATATCTTATTTATTTATACGAATACTTATTGATATGAATTGATGGTTGTCATTAACCAATGTATGTACATTTGTTTTTTTGATATTTATTAATATTATAAATTAACTTATTCCAGAAATTAATTAGTAAATGTATAATTATAAATTAACTATATCATTCAATATTAATCATTGCTATAAATATAACGTGGCAATAATATCTTATTATAGGTATATTCAGTGTATACATAGTACGATATATGTATTGATGATATATATATTTTCAATTATATTCCAATCAAGTAATACTGAAAAATTATTAAGATAAAATACTATTTAAGCAGACTATTTAAAAACTACCTCATACTTAGGTTGCGGATATATGGAAACTCTGAGTAAATATCAGTCAAAGAATTTCGTAATGAAATTAATAAGATTATATAATGAATTAACATAGCCACATCTTGTTAAAATTGTTAGAAAAGTTTCTGATACACACTTAATAAATTTATCAAAATGTAACGAAAATAAACTTTCTGACGATAATAATGTTGGAAAAAGTTATTTGTATTTATCAACAAAATCAAAAAAAATTATTTTAAATTTTCGTACTCTTAGTAATTATTTAAATAATATCTATTCTTCTAAATATATTTCAAATTTGACCATTTTAAAAATATTTGATATTTATATATCTTTTAGTATAATATCATCTGTTTATGAGAATATATTTTAGTAACATACTGTTATCAATTATTTAAATATCTATACCATTACTATTATTCCCATAGTATACTATAGTATAATATATTATTATTATATTTATTTACATATATCCACACACACACGTACACATTATAAATTACCAAATAAAAAAGAAAATATTACACTAGTAGATGAAACCCCTTTACAGACTAATTAAAGGAGACTGGAGAACTTAATTAATACGGACTAGCAAACCCCTATGTCATTTGGCTCCATATCTTACAGAGTATAAAAAAGAATAAGGGCGTGATATATATATATATTAATAATTGCATAATATGTCTTTATGTTTTCGTTTTATAATTATACGCAATGTTTACACTATATGAATTATTTTTGCTATTTTTATCATTCATTTTTATAAATCATATATTTAGTCTATATATACAGTAATAGGACACACTGATATGCGTGTGATTAATAATTATATATGTATAATTATATATTAAATAAATTATATATATATATATATATACATACATATATATATATATATATATATATATATATAATACTTCTAATTATGAGGTTTTATATCAAAGTTAATGTAACTATTATACCAACTAATTTGGTATACCTATAAATGTAGTATATAATATGAATTTATTGAAGTCAATATCATCAGATCTAGAACAGCAAATAAAATATAGACTATATAATATAGCCTATATATAGGATATATAGACTATATAGACTTATATACAGTTCATAATAAATGAAATACAAATTATACCGTTTAATTATACAATGTACTAAGATATGTTTACATCGTACCTTTACAACGTACACCGTACATTAAACGTCGTACAACATACGACATATAACGTACAACATATTTTATCACACATTACCATAACAATGAACGGTTAATATTCTTAAATATTCATAAATATTCTAGGCCGCAACATTATTTAGTAATCTTAAGACATTGTCAGATCTATACTTTATGGTCGATATTGGTAAATATGGACTGTATACAGTTATTAATAATTAGGAGTATAGTTAATATATACAACTGATTTGGTTAAATAAAGAAATATAATTGAAATAGTTCGTTAATTTAATATCATGGTCTAGATAATATCGAATCTTTCGGATGACGAGTTTTGGCGAGGAGCAATATTATCTGGTTTTGTTACTAAATCACCAACATAAATAATAGACGTAGAAAGTCTCTGTAAGTATTTTACTTATCGTATGCAATTAGAAATAAGTTGTAACCATGCGCCCTTTTCAGTTCAATATAATGGTATTACTACTAAAACCCGTTATTGTCATATTTTAATCTGATGTGTGTTCTTCAAGCGCAATGTTGATATTATAAATTAATATGTACATAAATAATTCATTATAAAAATATCGTACTTGATAAAATACCTAAAAAATAGTAGATAACTATATATTCATTATTCATTATAACGCTAACAATACAATGTATTATTAGCGTTATAGAAATGTATGTATTGAATACATACATTTCTAAACCATAAATATTGATATATTATAAAATATTAACTTAATATATTTGAATACATTTTATTAAATAATGAATATTTATATATTACAAACTATTAACTTTATACATTTAAATAATGAATTATTTTTAAAAGCATATTCTAAGAAATAAACGAGTGTGGGATTTATCTAGGCACGGTATCATCTTGACCTTCGACCTGAGTTATAAACCCACAACACTAACCAGTAACCCTGATACTAAACACTAACCCGGAACGATAACGTAGTGCATCGTAGCGTATATAACTCTAGGAGAATGTTATGAGACCTCGATCCGGTGATCAGTGACCTGTGAACTCGTTATGCGATTATATGGCATGCGTGTAACGAGATAATGATAATGTGATAACCAACCAGACGACATGACATTATTTGTGATAATATCAATAATTTTGATAGATGTATATATTTATTATGATATACACTTTAAATCAAATATAGTTTACAATATACATTATATGTTGTCATTACTAGTTCATATATATTGTAACGTATTACAATAGTTGCATGTGATATATAGTTAATACGTATACTTACTAGACATGGGGATTAATTTAATAAAATATAATATTTATTTACAATTGATATACACATTGAAATCATGTTTGCCATTATATTTACCTATTATATACTTGCTATATACTTGTTATTTACCTATTATATACTTGCTATATACTTGTTATTTACCTATTATATACTTGATATATACTTGTTATTTACCTATTATATACTTGATATATACTTGTTATTTACCTATTATATACTTGCTATATACCTATTATATACTTGCTATATACTTGTTATTTACCTATTATATACTTGATATATACTTGTTATTTACCTATTATATACTTGCTATATACTAGTTATTTACCTATTATATACTTGATATATACTTGTTATTTACCTATTATATACTTGCTATATACTTGTTATTTGCCTATTATATACTTGCTATATACTTGTTATTTACCTATTATATACTTGCTTCTATATAGTTAAAAATTATATCAATTTTATTCAAACATTCATCAGGTACCACTGTAAAATAATAATACACATTTGACATATATACTATTATAATCCCACACAGATTACTTTAGTAAGTATATATATATAGATGTATTACATATACTATAGATTCTACAGTGTACATCGTGATAGTGGAGTAACTCGACTCACAATTAGTAGACAATGTACAAAGTAGTTCATAGTGGAGATGTTTCGTGTACCGCTTAAGTAGAACAGTGTATTTACAGTTGATAGAATATGTACATATGTACACTGTATAGTGTACATTGTACAGTGTACACTGTACAATATACAGTGTATAGTAAACATCATACAATTATACACTATGGTGTATACAATATACATCGATCCCTATATGGGGGGTATTGTATACACTTTATTTAATGAGAAATCATAATTTATACTTTATATATGAAAAATAGTATAATACAAATGTGTACTCTACGATTGGTATTTGTTAATTATACTTAAGATAACTATATAACGAAATAATATCATCTCATTGTATATGAAGTCCATAGTAGTCTCGTTTAAATTATGCTAGGAATGCTTTTTATAGTTGCTATCAAGTTTTGACAAGATCAAAGTAACGCCTTCATGCAATTCGATTAAATACAACTAATCTACCCTAATCTACCCTTTATTGAAATGTCGTTCAATATATGATATAAATACCCGATAAATACTAAGTACTACTGGTAGGTATACTCTAGAGGTTTAATCTATGTAAACATTCACATCTGTCGAAGTTTCTAATTAATTAGCATATTAAATTAATATAGATCATTAATGAGACATATAATAAGTTATCCATATACATTGATGTAATATTTATTGGAATAACCCAACATCTATAAATTTAAGATGGTCTACATATCTAAAGTATAACTAAAGATTAATTCTTGGGTATGCTAAATTATTACCTTGGTAATCTTGGATATAACTTATTGGGTATAACTTATTATATATATATATATATATATATATTGTTTTACCAATAAAAAAAACTATTATTTATTAAGATTTATTTAAGATTTATTTAAGGGAAATGAGTTAATTACGTTTGAAATAAAAGTTATTATATTATATTATTATAAAAGTTAGTTGATCCAATTTATATACAATTTAAATATTATCATGTATTTACGTATACAATTATACTATAATACATAAGTTGTTATATAACACTTGATGTATAATTATTGCATAACTATTGCATAATTAAATTTATATTGTATAGTATATAGTATTTTTATGGTATAATGTGAATTGAAAATAGCTGATCAGCGATAATCAGCTGATTATGGATAATCAATTAAAAAAGTTTAAATGTAAGTGTAAATAATGAATATACACCGAAAGTTATAGCGTTGTCAACAAGACTATTCAAAATTTTAATTCTGTAAACACATTCTTTACAATTCTTTTTTGTATGTGTTATATTATTTATAAAATTAAAAAGTTTGTCAAATACAAATATATACATAGTTATATTATTTATTATGAATACTAATTTAATTTTAATAGAATTTACATTGATATAAATGAATATTTTAAAATATTAAATTATACTTTTTAATTTGAGATTATAATTAAATTAAATATTACATAATTCTATTATTTTAAAGATAGTTTATACTTATCCAGTTAATATGGTGTTAATACTACATTGCTAACTATTATTATACAATAAATATTTTAATGAAAATTTTAATTTATAAATAAAAAATACTATTGATAAGCGTATCTACTTTGTATGGTTTATCGTAACTAAATAATACAGTAATGCAAAGTATTACATATATTAATTCATATATATTAATTATTAGTAAGTGTTATATTATTAGCAATTTATATATCATATATTTATAATTAGAATTTTATATTATTTTCACCTACTTTACAAGATGATAGAGAGTACTGTGATTAGACGCAATGGAGCATACGATTTCATTACGCACTATGAAAATCTATGTGCATTACAAAGTTCCTGCCCAGTTGCGGTAATAAAAGCTTGCGTCAAAGAAAATCAACTTATCATCAATGGAAATCAAATACGGTCGGAATAAGTATTCTTTACTTGTTTTTCATAGTGAATGATATTGATATTTAATACAGGTCTAAATTTATTGATTTTTAATAGTTTTTAAAAATTATTATTTAACAAATGTATTAAATTTAAACTTTTATTATTAATATTCTCATTTTTATAATAAAACTATTGACACTATTTGTAATAATTAAACAAAATATATGTATTGTAAAATATAAATAATGAAATCACCTCTTTTAGGTCTAACGACTGGATGCCGATCCTCAATACCTTACGAATAAATAAAACTCTGCATTCTATTGTGATAATTAGCGATACTGACAAAGGTGACGTCAGTTTGTAATAAATATCATCGGCATATACGTATTGTCAACAATGCAATTTTATGCAATGGCATCAATTAAATTATTTACTATTTATAATTTTAAAAAGATCATCGGCTCATTTCACATTCTAAAGAACCATCATGCCTTAATGATTCACATTTCTATTATTTTATTTCAGTTCGTAGGAGCGTTCCAGCGATTCGCAAAGCAGATCTCGTCCTTCGATTCTGTAAGTCTCTCAAGGAATGTCTGGTGATCTCACAGCATCTTAAAGTCATTGAAATCAAAGGACTACCACTGCAGGGAAAGAGTGTAGCCGCACTGGCTAAGGTCGGTACTACTGTAATAACTATCTAAGTGTCGTATTAATTTAGACTGAACTGCTGTGATCTAGATAGAGATAAGTTTTTTATAAATTGTAGATAAGCTGAAAATATAAATGCTATGTTTATTTATTTTAATATTATATAACTGTTTATAAATTAACTTATTCATTTATTTTAATATAAATTCTATACCACAGGGTATAAAATGTAGTGCAACTCTACAATATCTTTCACTCGAAGGAATCCATTTGTCCCCAGAATGTGTTGAAGGTAACTTTTCGCTGGCTTTATCTCTTGCGCTTTTTCATGTAGAAGATTTTAATGTTAAGATTTATAATTTTCATTGAACACTCTTTGTGCATTTTATTTATGCTAATCCAGTAAACAATGAAATGTTATTGTTATTGTAAGTAAATCGTAAAATGATAGCAATCGTAAAATTTACCAAGAATTTACTTATCATAATAAGAATTTAGTTATCATAATAGGGAATGTATCAGAATTATGTAAAAGTATATCATAATTTCATATAAAGAATAACTCTATTCAAGGATTTAATATGTATTTATATTTCATTTAGTTTATTTAATTACTTCCATTTATAATTTAGGGTATCTAATTATTTCTTTCAAAGTAATTTTGAATAGTCGATTCCATAAATAACATTCATTAAATTTCAATTAATCTTTGATTCGAAAAAGTTATTTGAATATAGCTTATTTTGATTATTTCATAACATTTATGTAATCGACTATTCACATGTAAATATATTTATTTTTCACCTCTTCAGTATTATGTCGAGGCGTGCGACAATCTTTGACCTTGAAGTATTTGACCTTGCATTCGTGTAACCTCGGAGTTCGCTGTGCCGAATCCATCTCGAAACTTATTAAGGTTTATGTCCGATAATAAAAACAGTTAATCCGCATATTTTGTGAAGTGAAAATAGGCTTTAAATTAATTAATAATGCTTAAACATTCATATTTTAATATTGTTCATATAAATAACAATAAAAGTTAATTGTCATATTAAAAACATATGTTTATAATATTACAAATTCATTTACCAAATGATGCACTTTATTTATTTAATTCTCACTTAAAATAATTATAATAGAAATAATCAAAATATGTAATAGTCATTTGATTTCTTGGCTTTATTTATTTATTTCATATATATTTATTTACTAGCTCACTCACCTATTATCACTCACCAATTTATATATATATATTTATAAGCTATTTTTATTATAATAAATATTGATCATCCTTTAATTTTCCGATTTTTTACAAACCATTTGTAATAACGTAGAGTACTATTTTGTGTACATTCAATAGCTCATAATATATTACAACTTATTTTATTATCATCTTATTATAGTGTTGATCCTTTATATATACAATAGGAAAACATCAATTGTATTTTATCAGCAGATATTATATTATATCAGATATATAATATAATATAATGATATTATATCAGCAGATAATGCTATTATATCAGCAGATGATGTATTTTATCAGCAGATGATGATATAATATCAACAAAAACTGATTTTATATCAGCAGAGATTATATATAATATAATATATCATAATAGAGTTTTTTTACACATGTTTTTTCTTATCACATAATTACATTGTTACTAGTGAACAATTTATGTATATATATTTTAATAGTATATAAATATAAAATAGACACATAATATATTAATAATGGCTAAAATAACAAATTTAGGAATATTAATACCCGTTAAAAAACATAAATTGGAAATATGGACAATTATACAAAGTATGTTTATGTTGATATTATAACAACAAATTTAGAACAAATTATTTAGTGAAATCAAATATGAATAAAGTGAATTATAATTATATCAAAAAAATCAATAATTTTATAATATTTATCATGAATTATTAATGATGAAATAAAATCTAAATTTAATTCTGAAGCTTGTAAATAATATAATTAAAACTTTATTTGATATGCTTTGATATGATAACATATATCAATTGTAAGAAAAAACCTGACGATTAAAAATAGTTTAGAAGAAAATAATATAGTTTAGATAATATCTTAATTTAAAAAACTCTAACCTTAAAAATATCAATTACTCAAGAATTCATAAAATATGAGCTAAATAATGAAAAAATAAATGATAGCTGAAGGTCAAATAAAATTCAATAAATCAAAATATTCAGAATAAATATATATTTGGTAGTTTATAATATTTTCATATAAAATCCTACATCAAACTCTTAATGAATACATTTAATGACAATTCTAATAATACTCCATTATATTATAATATTACAGAACATCAATATATATACAATGATATTGATAATTTACATATAAGAAGTTTTAACAAAAATATTTTTAGAAACTTAAAATAAAACCAGATATAATTATTTTTATAGAAACCTGTCAACACCAACCAATAACTGTCATTGAATTTTCAACCTAAGTTTATTAAAAAACAATTAAGAGGTGATTTTGGTTAGATTAAATTTTAATTGTTTAGCATTAAATTGAAATAATTAATGATTGTCGTTGCAGATAATTTTGAAATCAAGCATTATTATATAATACAAGAATACAAATAAAACTAATATCATATTAGAATTATAAATATCACAAAATTTTGTTTTAATTTTTTTAATAATTTTTTAATAATTTTCCCCGATATACACAAATAATAAGGATATCTAATATTATGTGGGGATTAATATTCATTTTTTCGATACTTTATATAATTCTACATATAAATTTACAAATAATTTACATTCATTTGTACTTGTTTGTGTAATCAATATTTTTTTTGGCAAAATTTACGTTATTTATTTAAAAAAATAAATAACGTAAATAATCATTGAATTAATTTCTACTAAATTTAGCATTAATTAAGAAATATCCTACAATTTAAAAATGATTAATATTAAAGAAGAAATAAATATTAACTTTTCAAAATGATTTTCCAATTAAAATATCATTTTGATTGTACACATGCAAATATCTAAACAAAATATTCACAACGTATACACATACATTACTTTAAACTTATTATTATACACACCACTCTAAACCTCCTTTACACTCCGCAGTACCAGGCTACCCAGAGTCATAATGAAGCTTGGCAGACATCCCTACGCTATAGGAGACCTCCATTGGATAGCATGCCGGGTGTCAGACGTATAACTTTGAACTCAAACCCCGAACTCGGCGATGTAGGCTTTCAACACCTCTCCGAAGCATTGAAAGATGACCTTTGGTTAAAAGGTTATTTGAAAATATAATTCATGATCATATACTGTATAATTTATTTATTTATACGATAATAAATTAATATAATTTGTTTTTTAAATGTTTTATAGTTATTATTATTGATAAAATTAAAAATATAAATAGAGTCGGATATATTAAATTAAATCTAGGTATAGTTTGTATCTAATATAAAGTCATTTTCATTATTTACTTTATAATTATTATAAAATATATATAATAATTCTAAAATGACATGTAAATATAAAATGTCATTTCTATGTTGAGCGATGTAAATGTCATATATGGAAATGATTGAGTTAATTTAATATATTGTTACTATTTGTAATGATTTTTAAAAGTACCTTAAATATGTATTGTTATTATATATCGTAAACATGGTAATAACAATAGTAATAGGAGATACAATCTAATGAGTCTAACTAAATTTTCTAATGATATAGTCTAACTAAAGTTTCTATTGATATAGAATAACTAAGTTACTAATGATATAGTTTAACTAAATTTATAATATAATTGAACTAATCTCAACTCCGCAATAGCCCTAGACTTGCAGGAGTGTAGCATAGGAGATGCTGGAGCAGCTCTGGCACTCGACGTTCTCAACTATAACAATAACATTGTTATCATTGATTTGAGGCAAAATAACATTGGTATGTTTGTAAATGTATAGACACTACACCTTTATATACCCACTACACCTTTATATACCCACTACACCTTTATATACCCACTACACCTTTATATACCCACTACACCTTTATATACCCACTACACCTTTATATACCCACTACACCTTTATATACCCACTACACCTTTATATACCCACTACACCTTTATATACCCACTACACCTTTATATACCCACTACACCTTTATATACCCACTACACCTTTATATACCCACTACACCTTTATATACCCACTACACCTTTATATACCCACTACACCTTTATATACCCACTACACCTTTATATACCCACTACACCTTTATATACCCACTATACCTTTATATACCCACTACACCTTTATATACCCACTACACCTTTATATACCCACTACACCTTTATATACCCACTACACCTTTATATACCCACTACACCTTTATATACCCACTACACCTTTATATACCCACTACACCTTTATATACCCTTTATACACCTCACACAATAACGCTACACTATTTCACACCTTTATAGATCTCACTACACCCTCTAAATGTCACAACTTCTTAAGCTTTTATTATTTACACCACTTTTTACCTAACAACACCATATCATACACCACATCTGCATACTTATCAACATGTCCAAATTGTCCCAGCTGTCTTAACCCTTTTAGCTTTAAACACTTAGATTTAAACACATCCCTTCTTTTCTTATCCTATAAATAATATTATGAACCAATATCAATTTCGCTATAAATTCTGGTCTGACTTTGGAATTGCAGAGGAACACAATTTAGAATATTTATTATTGTATAATAAATATATTGACTTATTTACAGAATCCCATCTTCTCAAGAAAATTGAGGAGGGACTAAATAAAGAGAAGAATTACTGCGATACACAGGTAGGGCTAATACCAGGTAGGGCTAATACCAGGTAAGGCTAATACCAGGTAGGGCTAATACCAGGTAGGGCTAATACCAGGTAGGGCTAATACCAGGTAGGGCTAATACCAGGTAGGGCTAATACTAGGTAGGGCTACTACCAGGTAGGGCTAATACCAGGTAGGGCCTATACCAGGTAGGGCTAATACCAGGTAGGTCTAATACCAGGTAGGGCTAATACCAGGTAGGGCTAATACCAGGTAGGGCTATTACCAGGTAGGGCTATTACCAGGTAGAGCTAATACCAGGTAGGGCTAATACCAGGTAGGGCTAATACCAGGTAGGGCTAATACCAGTTAGGGCTATTACCAGGTAGGGCTAATACCAGGTATTAGGGCTATTACCAGATAGGGCTAATACCAGGTAGGGCTAATACCAGGTAGGGCTAATACCAGTTAGGACTAATACCAGTTAGGGCTAATAACAGGTAGGGCTAATACCAGGTAGGGCTAATACCTGGTAGGGCTAATACCAGGTAGGGCTATTACCAGGTAGGGCTATTACCAGGTAGAGCTAATACCAGGTAGGGCTAATACCAGGTAGGGCTAATACCAGTTAGGGCTATTACCAGATAGGGCTAATACCAGGTAGTACCTATACCAGGTAATACCTATACTAGTTAGTACCTGGTATACCTGGTAGGTGTAATATTCTTGATATTCTAATTCTATATAATTTCATATGATTATTGACTTTATTCACATTATAGTACGACTGGATGCCGATTGAGAAAAAAGATATTTTTAAAACTCCGACGAAATCGAGAACTCCGAAAAAAATCTTCCGAAAACTTCAATACAATATTATAGGAAAAAGTACAGCGATTGTAAGTAATTATGATTTTTATTATTTGTTCCCAGCTACATTCTATACTCAATAAATATACAGTATATATACTATAGATTAATAAATAGTATATATATAGTATAACAGTATATATACTATAGGCCTAATAAATTAGAAAATGTTGTTTATATGGTTTTTAAAAACAATATTTAATGCTTCTATTCCAGTTTTATATTTCAAGTGAATTTACAAATTATTTAACAGCTTTATGCAAAATAACAAGATACAATTTTGCTGGATACATTTTCAATATTTTATTTCTGTTTTTATATTCGCAATAAAAATGGAACTTTTCTATATTCGCAATAAAAATGGAACTTTTCTAATATTTCTAACTTTATTCGGTGTAGAAAAAAGTTTATTTTTCACTAATTGATATGAGGTTTAATTGATATAGGTTTAGCGGTATTTTGGGAATTTCGCCAATCACAAAATAATTTTTAAAATGGATAATAAAGAAATTATTTTATGGTGAATGTAATTTTTAAATTAAAATTAAATATTTACTTATTTATATAGACATATGATTTAAATACATTTTATTTATAATTTATTTATAAATCAAAGACCATAACATTTTCAATACAATATTTTAATATAAACAATACTCTTATTATCTTCTTATCATTAATGACCTTAACGGTATTATGATACAGATGACCATTGTATACTTGTAAGTATCTCACTGATCTTGGATTCAATGCTAGCTGTTTATTACAATAGTAGATCTAGATGTAAATGCGGACAGCACGAAATTGATACTTCAATTATTGCCTCAGAAGTCATTTTCTCCGCGCCGCGGCATACCCTGGAGGACTGCTCAACGAGCAGCCAAACAATCCGGTCAGCAGATCGCCGGTTGCGGAGACGACGGTGGTCGCGGCGGTATCTTGGCCGCTCCGGAGTGCATCGAGTACGTGACCCCGAGACACGGCTCCCATCGACCTCCTACTCCGTCCCCGGCGGATAAAGCGAAACCCGATACAAATCCGGAACATTCGCGAGTTCTTCGCAAACTCGAACTGCAACTGAAGATGGTTGGCCAATACGTTGTGGTTGGAGTTGTTTGGTCGTACGATTAACTGCAGTTTATAATTCAATACCTATTTATGTTAAATCTGAATTAGATTTGATTTCTTTAATTATATTTCCAAAAATAATAATTAGTAATATTTTATAATATTAATATTTATCATTTTTGATATTATTTTATTGTAGGAACGCGATAATAAAATGATTTTAATTAAAGAAATTGAACGTCTAAATAATGAAAGTCTAAATAGAGAAGAACTTGGAAATCATTTTTCTAAACTATCTAAATTTATTGACATTTTAAATGAAGCCGGGTTAGTTGATAATTCAATTATTTATTTACAAATTTATATAAAATAATGTAATAAAATAAATTTCGTATTTCAGATTAAGTGAACTTGTCGATTATTCCGGGATTACAAATGTTTTATCATCTAATTTGGCAAAATCACTTAACATTTCTTAATTTTTTACCCATTTATTTATTTCAATTATAGTATTATATAATATGCAAATTTATATTTTTGTTAAAATGCCTAAGAGTTATTATGGAAATATATAATAATTTATTTTTAACAATTTATTTAATAACAAATAACAATTATATACAAATATATAAATAATATGAAAAATATTATTATTTTCAATCGTTATTTGTAATCTTCTAATTTGGCTTCCGGAATTGCTTGATTCTCACAAATAAAATCTTCAACATTCAGATCACTCGACTTGATTTCATTTCGACTATAATCATTTGTATTATAATATAGTTTATTATGGATTCTTTTGCTAATATTTATATATTTTTGAAGTATTCAAACTAATTTTAATACATCCACAAAATAAAAATATTATTCCCACCTGAAAAAATAAGTTCCGACGATTAGGAAGATTATTACAAAGCTAGCAGCTGCCACAATCACGTGAAACATGTAATTTGAGTTATCTGTCAAACAAATGAATGTATTCACGAGTAAATGGGATTCGATAGTTTCAAGGAAAATATTATGAATTAACTGTTTGTGTATAGATTTTCAGAGTAATATGATTATTTATAATATAATATATTCTTATATATCTTTTAATAGTGTACTGATCTCGGATATATAATTAAATTATTATTTCGCTACATTGGTAACTACCATCGGGAACAGTAGCTTCCGGAAGTACATCACCTCTACTCCTATTGAACACCATAACAATTAGAACACATTCTGTGAGGTATGAGTTTTCGTTGTACACGGACGAATAGCCAGTAATGCATCGACAATTGTTTGTATCCTGGTTACGTAATATGAGGGTAGTGGGTGTAGTGCGAGGGTAGTGGGTGTTGTGCGAGGGTAGTGGGTGTGGTGTGAAGGTAGTGTGTTTAGTGCGAGGATAGTGGGTGTAGTGCGAGAGTAGGTGGTGTAGTGCGAGAGTAGTGGGTATAGTGCGAGAGTTGTGGGTATAGTGCGAGAGTAGGGGGTGTAGTGCGAGAGTAGTGGGTATAGTGCGAGAGTAGTGGGTATAGTGCGAAGGTAGTGGGTGTAGTGCGAGATCAGTGGGTGTAGTGCGAAAGTAGTGAGGGTAGTGGATGTAGTGCGAGGGTAGTGGGTGTAGTGCGAGAGTTGTGGGTATAGTGCGAGAGTAGGGGGTGTAGTGCGAGAGTAGTGGGTATAGTGCGAGAGTAGTGGGTATAGTGCGAAGGTAGTGGGTGTAGTGCGAGATCAGTGGGTGTAGTGCGAAAGTAGTGAGGGTAGTGGATGTAGTGCGAGGGTAGTGGGTGTAGTGCGAGGGTAGTGGATGTAGTGCGAGGGTAGTGGGTGTAGTGCGAAGGTAGTGGGTGTAGTGCTAGAGTACATACTTCTAAAGTTTGAGAATAGTTACAAGCGTAAAATCAAACCTGACAATAAGAATTATTTACTCTGCCCTTACAAGGAGGGTCGCATATTTTTAAGGTGGTCGGTTTCGGAAGATTTTTGCATCCGCCTATAAAATTAGATCGATAAAATAACTTGAGAAAATAAATATACAATCTACATTTTACATTGTTATAATTATATGTTATGAGATAATAATATGAGTATTATATAAATAGACTCCATTATTCCTGGGAGTCTGTTTATTTTAGTGTATATGATTGTAGTCATGTAGTTATATAATACACCACCCACTATAACCAACCGATGACCGGAAGTCCATCGCTTCGTTGACACCATACAGCACGCCGAGCACCGAACCAATACGACGTGTGCCAACTGTAGGTAGGACAGTAGTCGGCATGTGTGACATCGTAGTCGGCCGAGAAACGACCTTTGCACTTCCTGTTCTGGTATAGACGCTCCGGACAGGGTTCACGACCGTTCACCGGGTCAGCTATAATGCTACGACTTCTTGTCTGAGATCCATCTTTAAATATAAAGTTTTGTTTTAAGCTAATAAAATCTATTATATATATTTTGTAATGTTCCCTTATATACCTAATCTATTCTATTTAATAATTGATGATACATTTTGAAATTTAATAGTGCTCCATCTTTAGTTACTTACGCTGATAATATATATTATTATTAAATATATATTTATATTCTTAATTATTATATATTAAAAAAATTATATTTCAAGTAAAACTTATAAATTAAATTAAACTAAAATAGATATTTTCACCTAGAGTGAATCCTTGTTTACATGGTCTTTCACATGGTGTCCATTCCGTCCACAGCGAAAGTATACAATCTCCAGGGCAGGCTATAAAACATTCTCTTTTGATCTGTCATTGTTAATTTATATATATACATATATTTAAATTTTATAATTAAACTACTAAAATATAAAAATGGATATTAGTATATTAAAGTATATAATAGAATATATATATTTTTTGTCGGTGTTTATAATATTATATTATAATATTTATTAAAACGAAATAGATATTAATAATAACACAAATATTACATAAACAAGGTCATTTCAGAGTCTTTTTACATTAACATGTGTAGAATCAGTAAATTCCAACACTTCAAGAACGCAAGTCACACATCTCTGGTTTCCGTGATATTTTGTAATATATTATATAACTTATGTTTAGTGTACATATTGTATAGAATGCAGGTCATATTATCAGAATAATCAGCGCATAAAAATAACTGTAATAAATAATACTAAGGCATTAGAACCTAATATGAATGTATAGAGTGTATATTAGTATGGACGACTGTGAAAGCTGCTGCTTTATAACAAATGTAAAGCATAATCCAAGATCTTCAATAAATAACAACACATATGAATTTAATTAAATAATAATAATCAGGACAACATCTAGGGATGTCACTAAAGGACAACATCTAGGGATATCATTAAAGGACAACATCTAGGGATATCACTAAAGGACAACACATAGGGTCATCACTAAAGGAAAACACCTAGGGATATCATTAAAGGACAACATCTAGGGATGTAACTAAAGGACAATATCTAGGGATATCATTAAAGACAACATCTAGGGTCATCACTAAAGGACAACATCTAGGGATATCATTAAAGGACAACATCTAGGGATATCATTAAAGGACAACATCTAGGGATGTTACTCAAGGACAACATCTAGGGATATCACTAAAGGACACCATCTATGGATGTCACTAAAGGACAACATCTAGGGTTATCACTAAAGGACAACATCTAGGGATGTTACTCAAGGACAACATCTAGGGATATCACTAAAGGACAACATCTAGGGATATCACTAAAGGACACCATCTATGGTAACACATAATCACATCACTTACATGATACACTCTTTCTGATCTGCACAGACTATCTCCGACTACAATACCATCGTGTCGTAGACAAGATATGTTTCTTGATTGGCTGCCGTATCCGCAGGCTCCTTTCTGAAAGTTAGAAAAACTCAAGGTACTAAGTTCGCAATTCAAACGTAGTCTAATTATAGAATCTTTTATTTGCACTAGCTATTTAAACTGATAACAATAATATCTAAATTAACTTGCTATCGGCGAAAACTGTATATATTTCATGAGATATACCATAAGATATATATACATGTATTAGTTGTAGCAGTAGTGGTAATATCCGATTGTTTATTTAATTTTGTAGGATTTTCAGTAACTTACCAGTTTTTATAACTTAATGTTTTTTGCATTTAATTATCATTTTCAATAGTTTCCGGTGTATAATTGTAGTCAAGTTGTATTCATTTTATTTACGGACCTCGATATCGCAAGTTGACCAGTGTCCGATGGTCCATTCGTAACACTCCCGATAGGCACATGGGCGACTTTGTTCCATGGCACGGTCGCACGGACGTCCATTATGGTGACCTTTAACTTTGACCTGTCGTGACCTTTTAGACTCGGCTACGCCGCAACTGCGGTCACACCTTGACCACGACGTCCACTCCTTATAGAGGCAATCCAGTGGGCAGATTACTTGACACCGCTTTTCTTCGGTCAGTGGTTCCGTTCGCTGGGACTAGGTAGTACGATATCATTAGTTTTTATTTAATACATTAAAGTTAATTTGAAGTTTAAGATATTTAGTTTCAACTATAGTTCAACTATAGCAGCATACGAAAATGTAGGCCACAATAACATCATTATACAGTTAAAATTATAATTTAAACTTAATTCGTAGAATAAATAATTAATAATAATTATAATATAGTAGCAAAATAATTTCAAAGATACAATTTATTTCTAATACGAATATGTAGTTAAGGAATTATAATATATATATATATATATATATATATATATATATATATATATATTATGTAATATAATTCAGGACATTTAATAGTTTACATAATTTATTTATTTTACTTATTAAAATACTTATTCACATCAATTAAGATAATAAATTATTACATAACATTATTTTATAAAAAATAAAGTTATGCGGTAAGTTTGAAATTATCAAAATAATTATATTTAAAAATAATTAAGTCAGACCGTATCGTAAAATAAACCTATTAGTCTATTATAAAGAAATGATCTCACCTGCGAACATCTACTCTCATCCGTTGGCTGTCTGTCGATGAGGATGCATTGTTTAGCTCGCCGACTACTTCCGTTACCGCATTCAATGTCCCCAGGTAGCTCGCAGTCACCCCACGAAGACCTGGTAGTAGAGATATATTGAGGTTGGCTGGGATTGGTAGAGGTTTATAGATATTTGGGGAGATATTTGTTTAGAATTTATATATAGGTGACGTTGAACTAATTAAATCAATTGTGCATACTGCTATGTATTAAAACAATACATATTATGATTTCTAGCCATTGTATAAAATGAAATTGCTGTTTGTAAACTCATACTAACCGTAAACTCTAGATTTAGCTTATGTTATTTATTATACCATGGTATTATTGCAATCCATAGACTTTATGTGAAAATTAACATATTCTAACACACATTGTTGACTATTTACTATATTTGTGTTATGATTATTTATGGATATAGCTTTAGCGATTGTTTATGGAGATGGTTTTATTGGGTGAGGGATTCTAGGTAGTAGATGTTGAGAGATGGGTTTTGCTCGAATGGCTAATTGAATATATACTAGTGACTAGGAATATGTGGTACACTCGAGTAGCGTGGAGTATTGCAATGGGAGTAGGTTAGGATTGACAAGATACTAATGTGTACGGTGCAACTGGCTTTAATAAGATTAATAGTGTAGTGTATCAGATATCCCGATGGAATTGTTGTAGTAGGCAATGAGACGATGAGAGACTGAGTGAATGCAATGTAGTTAGTGAGTAGTGTAATTGAGTGTTGTACGGGAAGCGACTATGTAAAAAATAGGTATGATAGTATGATAGGGTTATCCCTACTTCAATCTCTGTATATATAAAGGATGGTGTTATGTAGTAATGATGGTATAGTGATGGAGTAATGATGAAATAGTCATGGAGTAGTGTTGGAGTAGTGATGTAGTAGTGATGGGTAGTTATAGAGTAGTTATGAAGTAGTTATGGAGTAGTTATGGAGTAGTGATGGAGTAGTGATGTAGTAGTGATGGAGTAGTTACGGAGTAGTTATGAAGTAGTTATGGAGTAGTTATGGAGTAGTGATGGAGTAGTGATGGAGTAGTGATGGAGTAGTTATAGAGTAGTTATGAAGTAGTTATGTAGTAGTTATGGAGTAGTGATGGAGTAGTGATGAAGTAGTTATTGAATAGTTATGGAGTAGTTATGGAGTAGTGATGAAGTAGTTATGGAGTAGTTATGGAGTTGTTATGGAGTAGTTATGGAGTAGTGATGGAGTAGTGATGAAGTAGTTATGGAGTAGGTATGGAGTAGTTATGGAGTAGTTATGGAGTAGTGAAGAAGTAGTTATGGAGTAGTGATGGAGTAGTGATGAAGTAGTTATGGAGTAATGATGGAGTAATTATGAAGTAGTTATGGAATAGTTATGGAGTAGTGATGGAGTAGTGATGAAGTAGTTATGGAGTAGTTATGGAGTAGTTATGGAGTAGTAATGAAGTAGTTATGGAGTAGTGATGGAGTAGTGATGAATTAGTTATGGAGTAATGATGGAGTAGTTATGGAGTAGTTATGGACTAGTGATGGAGTAGTGATGAAGTAGTTATGAAGTAATGATGAAGTAGTTATGGAGTAGTTATGGAGTAGTTATGGAGTAGTTATGGAGTAGTTATGGAGTAGTTATGGAGTAGTGATGGAGTAGTTATGGAGTAGTTATGGAGTAGTTATGGAGTAGTGATGGAGTAGTGATGAAGTAGTTATTGAATAGTTATGGAGTAGTTATGGAGTAGTGATGAAGTAGTTATGGAGTAGTTATGGAGTTGTTATGGAGTAGTTATGGAGTAGTGATGGAGTAGTGATGAAGTAGTGATGGAGTAGTGATGGAGTAGTTATGGAGTAGTGATGGAGTAGTGATGAAGTAGTTATGGAGTAATGATGGAGTAGTTATGAAGTAGTTATAGAGTAGTTATGGAGTAGTGATGGAGTAGTGATGAAGTAGTTATTGAATAGTTATGGAGTAGTTATGGAGTAGTGATGAAGTAGTTATGGAGTAGTTATGGAGTTGTTATGGAGTTGTTATGGAGTAGTTATGGAGTAGTGATGGAGTAGTGATGAAGTAGTTATGGAGTAGTTATGGAGTAGTTATGGAGTAGTGATGAAGTAGTTATGGAGTAGTGATGGAGTAGTGATGAAGTAGTTATGGAGTAATGATGGAGTAATTATGAAGTAGTTATGGAATAGTTATGGAGTAGTGATGGAGTAATGATGAAGTAGTTATTGAGTAGTTATGGATTAGTTATGGAGTAGTGATGAAGTAGTTATGGAGTAATGATGGAGTAGTGATGAAGTAGTTATGGAGTAATGATGGAGTAGTTATGGAGTAGTTATGAAGAAGTGATGGAGTAGTGATGAAGTAGTTATGAAGTAATGATGAAGTAGTTATGGAGTAGTTATGGAGTAGTTATGGAGTAGTTATGGAGTAGTTATGGAGTAGTTATGGAATAGTTATGGAGTAGTTATGGAGTAGTGATGAAGTAGTGATGGAGTAGTGATGGAGTAATTATGGAGTAGTTATGGAGTAGTGGTGGAGTAGTGGTGGAGTAGTTATGGAGTAGTTATGGAGTAGTTATGGAGTAGTTATGGAGTAGTTATGGAGTAGTAATGGAGTAGTTATGGAGTAGTGATGGAGTAGTGATGGAGTAGTTATAGAATAGGATACTTATATGTTTATAAATGTGACTGACTAAAATAAGATGCGTATTGAAATATAAACTTCTGATATATAGAGTTACGTAAATAGATAACAGAAAGCCGAGTAATCTCAATTCCGCCCTTATTGATATAAAAAATGATATTACGAGGAAGCTACCACAATAATACGCCCACAATTGAAACCATTCCCAGATAGGGCTATCGCAGTTGACTCCCGGGTTGCAGATTTCATTTTCGTTCGTGTGAGCGCATCTTATCATACTGCCCTTTGCCGGAAAACGTAAAATATCGCGAGTTCTCGTAATTCTTGCACCTTCGTTACACTCCTAAAGGAGTATCAGGTGTTGGGGCATAGTTAATAATATAAATAACTATACAATACTCATTAGAATCACTTCGAAGTTTAAACATTACTTGTGTAGTAAACCTGACATTTCGACCACTGCGACCATTGGCTGACCACGCACTGACCGGCGCACGATACCTGGCAATAGTTGACCATATCCGGTTTGCTCTTCGGATCACAATCATCATCTTCCGCTGAAACCCATGTTAATTTCATCTTGCGTTTACATCTGAGGGAATATGTGATAACCATGTGTATTATATATATATATATATATATAATCAATTCACATTATTCTATACATATAAGCATTACATTATAATAAATACAATTGTATGTAATATACATATTTAATTATAATTGTATTCATCTTGTTTTTTAATAATATATAATTTTTTATCATAAATCATCAAACTAAGAGAATCATGTACATATACTTTATAGTATTTTAAAAAGCATGGTTATGTAGCAATAGGCCTGTGTAAATATACACATAGTGGGTGTTGTAGAACACATAGTCCTGTTTATAGAAGAACATGGGTGTGTTTGAAACCTCACAACTCGCGACCGTATACCGGATCCACAACTAGAAACCACCATACGCGATAATGACGAACAAGAAGTCCAGGGATCCGTTTGCCACCGGAAATGATGACAAGGTCTCGTACAAGGTTTATTTTGAAAATCCTGTTTCAATTGTTATCTTATTTATTAATTCTTAACATTCATATTAATCATTATTTTATATTTATATATTATCATATGTTTTATATGCAATATCATTAATTCTTAACAATTCATAAATAACGATTTTTTCAAATTTTAAACATATTAAAATTACATGAATTAAAAAATATTTATCTAATTCAAAATAATAATAATTTACAAGAACTTATTTTTTATAAATTCATTAAATCTAATTTCAGATATTTGATCGAAGGTACAACATATCAGAATTGTCATAATCTATTGTTCTATTGTTCATATATACTTCTCTGTGACAAATACCTCGATATATGTATTGTTATAATCTATTGTTCTATTGTTCATACATACTTCTCTGTGACAAATACCTCGATATATGTATTGCAAGGCATACATGTATTACTTGGAATATATTTTACCTGTGTAAATACTAATAAGTATAACCCATTCGTTACTAATGTCTACTTAGGAAAGTAGAAATTGTCTGTTATAAGTTGCTGACCTCTCCGAGTGTCAATAGGGGGCATTCTCGTCCGCCGTCCATGGCGTCGTTGATGACGTGTCTGGATCTGGTCATCTCTCCCAGGCCGCATCGCGTGGTTACGTAACACGGACTCCATTTGCTCCACTGACTTAAAAGGCAGTCTCGAGCGCATGGCTGAAAACACATCTCCTCGCCGAATTCTTTACGAATTGAATGGGATGAGGTTAGGGGTTATCGAGTTAGACATATTCTAATGGTAATGGAATAACCCAGAAAACAACTCGGGTAATTTAATATTATAAATCACATAATTTGATATATTATATTTTATTTTGTTAGCAGACAAATTAGCATACAAAACTCTTATAGTGTGAGTGTGCTTCTGGTTATTAATATTTAAATTTATGCACTTAAAATTGTTTACTTAGATATTAAAAAGTTATTAGTTAATTATTTACTACTAAGTAACTACTTATTACCTACTTAGCCTACAGACAGCTATAAGCTAAGTATTACGTACTAGTTGACCACAACAAAGTGAGTTGATAACCAAGATATATACTTCACAACGGTGAGAAAGTAATATTTGATGTAACTTTAAAATTGAAAAATTTGTTAGGCCTTATTTATTTTAGTTTTATTTTCATTAAATAGCGTATTGTTATCTATGGAGTTAGTTTACTTGGTAATTAGAATAACAATGTATTCAAATTAATTTTGAAAATATATTTGGATTCAGTAAATTTTAATTATTCTAATAGAAATTATACAAAAAGGAAATTAAAATAAAAAATGTAAATAGGAGACTGAAATTCTACATAAAGATATACAATATGGTATGCATGGTATACATTATAGGGTAATATATATATATATATATATATATATATATATATTATATAAGAACTTTCGTATATATATTTGTTATAACGTTTATCTTATCACATACATCAAATGAATCCCCTGTTTATATTATACTTATTATTGAAGTCTAAAGAATTGTATACATATTCTAATATCATAATAAATAATATTAGATTATTTTAAGTTTGATAAGAATATTGAATATCTGGATGGAATTCTGTAAGCCCAACTTATTTATGTTATTTTGATGTCGATGTAGAGGAATGTTATGATAGTATGTGTTTAATTATTAAGTTGGCATTTTTGTGTTTTACATTTTATAATTAATTTATCTTGAAAACAAATAATTATTCTAGTTAAAGACGATAGACATGGAATAACAATGTATACAAATTATATATCGATTCATCTAATACAATGGAATTGATTAGACTTTTTTATTTAATTAGTACTTCTAATAAGAGAAAATAATTAAACCTAAATAATAATATTAATAATAATAATGATGATTAATAATGATTAATAATGATGACCTCTTATAATAATGATGCTATTACTATTAATAGATAAGGTTGTTAATTGTATTATTTTCAATTTTCCAAAGTAATTATTGTGATCATATATTTTATATATTTATATATCTAATGATATTCTATATTATTATATGTTAGATATTGTTTAAATAGAATTTATACTAGATAATTTTCTTTGTTTCTTAACAGTACAAAAAGTAACATCATATTTTTCAAGAGTTCTATTTTTACTTACCGAAGTGACACATGCCATATTAAAATCTGACACTATGTATATCTAATAGGAAGTGTCTATACCTCATATAAACACCTCTCACCGTATTGCCACATAACGCTGGTAACCTCGAGATTCGCAAACTCCCGGATGTACGTTGCTGGTGTATTCGTTGGAACAGACGAGGGTTTGACTTCTGACCCCTACACCGCATTCCACTTCGTTTTTGACGATACACTGTAGAGTGTAGTACTACGTCGTACTACTTTCAACTATAGTTTGTAATCTATAGATTCTCAAGCACGTAAAGGACATACAATATACGTGAATAATGCAATTATTAAATAGCTATTCAATGTCCGAATAAAACATAATACATACATATTAGGTATAATATAATATTTACTATGTTTATTAAATGATCTTAAATATTCAGTTATATCGTTCTCCTATACACTTCTTTTGATTTTAAATATGAGTTTATAATGTACGGTATATTTAATACCAGGTTATAATATATGGTAAGTCTATTTAATAATCGGTTATAAAGTACGGTATGTCTATTTAATACCTGGTTATAAAGTACGGTATGTCTATTTAATACTCGGTTATAAAGTACGGTATGTCTATTTAATACCCGGTTATAAAGTACAGTATGTCTATTTAATACCTGGTTATAAAGTACGGTATGTCTATTTAATACCTGGTTATAACGTACGCAATTATTGTTATACTAACGCTGGACCAGCTACCGATTGAGTGTACGGTGTAAGGAAAGCAAACACACCCCTTTTCTTCTAATGTTGGATATTTCAAATCGTCAAAACAAGCTGTGATTTTATTCGTTTCCCCCTTTAAGACAGTTAGGAATAATAATGACATTTCTTTGTGGATATTTATTAAATATCATTATTATTAATAAATATCATTATTTATTAAATATTATTTAACTCAAATATATATAGATTGTTATCTAGGTTTATATCATCTATACTTGTCAATCTTTCTAATTTGAGGAAAATTGACTATATATTGAATGTTTCTGTTGTCACAGTAAATGGAATCATTATATATATATGTATATATATATATATATATATATATATATATATATATATATTGTATTGATAACATATTAAAGTTTAAAGACAATAAGATTTAATAACATTCTTATGACGTAAATTAAACATATAAAGGTAATAAACTCATATATCTGCACTATACAAAAAAGTAGAATCAACATATCAACGGATATCAATAATTACAGGTCAATATATTTATCTAATGTATTTTTTACAATATTAGACAATAAATAGTCGACAACACTCTCATATAAAGACTGTAGATATTCAATTTGACTTTAAACCCGAACACGGTATAGATTTAGTACGTATCTTCTCAGTACAACGTATTATTTGTGATTATTTACAGTTTAATTCTAATGCTCATATCACTTTTTAGATGCAAATTATATATTCTATTAGATTAATCATAACTCACTATATCACTATATTTCGATACACTTTACATAGGAAAATTATATATATTTAAGCTACTTTTCATTTGTACAGAAATCATCAAATCTGCGTATGATGAAACAAAACTTTAACCAATGAGCTCACTTGTAAACATGGTATTCAGCAATGTGGTATCTTATCGCAGATGCTTTTCAATATATATATATATATATATATATATATATATATATATATATAACCCGTTATTAGTCAATCTAAATAATTTAATTATAGGTTGTATAGTGGGAGATGTTTTTGTAAATAATATTATGCTGATGATCTAACTTTATTTTCGTCATTTCCAAAAGGACTAAAAAATTATAAACTTATAAATGCAGTTGCATTCGTTAAAGAAAATAATATTTTATTTAATAATCGCACCATTTTTATCATTTTGTTTATTTTGATAACTATAGTCCATAACGTCTGATAATAAATTTATTAAAAAAAAAAATTAAAAAAATACATATATGGAAAAACCATTATAATTTAAGACAATACGACTCTACTATTGGTATTAACTTAATACTATTAAGTTAATACAAGGTATGACAATAACACATTTGGTTTTCTCTCAGTAAGATAAGTATAGCAACTATTGATTGATATTAACAATGCCGTTTTATGATCTCATAATAATAAGACTACTAGAATTTAATTCTATTACAAAATAATTGATATAAAGTTTATGAGACTTGTCCTTTCTCTATATATATATATATATATATATATATATATATATATATATATTACAAAGTAGATCCATATATTATAGTAAAATATAATCTAACCTGCATAATCCTTTGCCGGGAGGTGACACCTCTGCAACCGTGGTCGCATATTGACCACTCTGTCCAGTCGGACAATCGGCACAAGGGCAACAGCTGCGTACTCACTTCTACGTCCGTATTATCACCGTCGGATAGGCCGTGATCACACTCTACGGAACACGGTAGTACGGTGGTAGGCATCCCACCCAACTGAGATACGCAGAACTCCTTGGGGAGCAGGTCGGACTTATCTCCAACGCAAGAAACCTCTATTTCGGTGACGGGTGCATGTGATGGGTTAATGGAGGGTTAATGGAGGTTAGGTTAATGGAGGTTAGGTAGGGTTAATGGGGGCGAGGAAGGTTTCGCCGTGGTTAGATAGTATGGGGTTAGGTGTGCGGTGAACGCGCGGAAACATATGAGTGGGGAGTGTACGAGATATTGTTAGTACGATATTGTTGTACGAAACCATGTCGTAAAACCTACGTCATACACATTTCTGTATACCACTACCATCCCTTACATCGTAGGGTATGAGCATAAGTATATGGATGTATGAATTAGTGTGTGGGTATGTGTTTAGTAAATACATAAATATGTTGGTTTATTTATAATAATAATATGTTTACATTCCTCCGAAATGAAAGTCGTGAACATCGTGGAAGATGTTGAAAGTGTAAAAGTTATTGAAGTTGTTGAAGGTGTTGAAGGTGTAAAAGTTATTGAAATTGTTGAAAGTGTAAAAGTTATTGAAGTTGTTGAAGGTGTTGAAGGTGTAAAAGTTATTGAAGTTGTTGAAGGTGTTGAAAGTGTAAAAGTTATTGAAGTTATTGAAGGTATTGAAAGTGTAAAAGTTATTGAAGTTGTTGAAGGTGTTGAAGGTATAAAATTAATGAAGATGTTGAAGTAGTAAAAGTTAATGAATATGTAAAAAGTGGAAGTTGAGGAAATTATTGAAGTTGTTGAAATTATGGAAGTAGTAGAAGTAGTTGATATTGTGGATGTTGTGAAAGTTATGAATGTTGTGAAAGTTATGAAGGTTATGGAAGTTATGGGAGTTATGGGAGTAATGGGAGTTATGAGAGGTACGAGAGTTATGGGAGTTATGGGAGTTATGTGAGTTATAGGAGTTATGGGTGTAAAGGGAGTTATAGGAGGTATGGTAGCTATGGGTATAAAGGGAGTTATGGGAGCTATGGGAGGTATGGTAATTATGGGTGTAAAGGGAGTTATGGGAGTTATGGGAGCAATGGAAGACATTAAAGACGTGCGAGACACGTAAGTAGAAATGAACAATTTTATTTAATTATTTCATTAATAATTTATTTTGTAACTTTATCGTATGTAAGTATGTAATATACACTCTAAATTACTTAATGTTTACTATGTACAATGTATTGCATATATATTGTACGATGTACGGTGTACACTGTACAGTATACTCCGTACACTGTAAAAAGTAAATGCTAAACTAGCATTATGCCACCCGCACCTATGGTTGATATCATGCCGACCTCTTTGCATAAGTCCTCTCCCGCACCTGCCGTATATGAACCGACAAGTGGACCAGAGTGCAATCCGCCATCCGTACCGCGCACACTTGCCCAGCATCTCGATGCATTGTCTGCTCTGCTCGGTTTCGGGGCAGGATTCTCCGCCGGCCCGTTCTCGGTGTATTTCATAGCGGTAGCGTCGCTGGGGGTTCGACTGGTAACGAAGCCAGGTGTTGAGATGAGGGGTTGTTGAGGGGAATATAGGGTTATGTTTAGGGATGGTGGGAGGTGTGGCGATGAGGTGACGGGGTGATATGGGACACATGATGTAGGAGTTGGGTGATGAATTAGTATGTTGAGTGACAGGTTGAGGTCATAATAAAGGGTCAGGATAATATGCAGGGTGAGACGCGGTTATGATTAGAAAAGTGTGTGAGACGGATTAGGAAGTTTGAAAGGGTTATGGAGATGTAAGAGGTAGGTGTTATCTAGAGGTAAGATAGAGGAGTAATACGATTAAATTAAGATTTAGCAAGAACATATATAAGTTGCTAAGCGAATATTAAAATAAGTTAGATTTTAGGCAAAATCATCTTCTGTCAGCATGATATTTTAACAATTCTAGTACGATGTTTTTGACAAGCATTGTATGAGTACATCTTATGAATCCAAATACCAATATTTATAGTTAAATACTATAGTAGTTATAGCTAATTTATATCGTCAAGTAATATAGTATCTCAAGAAATTATCCCGGTCATTTTTGTTTTTTTTTGTTATATAATAAAAGTGAAAATATATTTTATCTTAAAAATAAATATGGTTTACATTTTGTTTAAAATAATTATATAATATTATATAATAGTTATATTATCTTATTACTTAAGATGTTATACGCTAAATGGATTTGATTAGTTTAGAATTTTGTATTACAAATGATGAAATAATAATCAGAATAGTAAAACTTAGTTTTAGATTATTGTATCCGTTTATATTAGAGTATTGCGTAACACATATTAATATAGTACTATATATTCGAGGAATTAGATTATTTATTTACATATAGTATATTTACTAACATTAGCGGAGTACTTGTCCGGCCGGCATTGGTATGGGCAATCTGACCACTCAGACCATTCGCTTATTACGCAATCTATAGCACAGGGCACCACACATTCACGTCGGGAGATTGGTCTTTTAGAGGCGATACACCTATTGGGGCCATGGTGGGAATACTAGGGGGTGTTATTCCTATAGCATACACTTTATAGATGCGATATATCAAGTATGGTGGGGGAGAATTAATATTATTTGGTCTATGGCATCGGGAAGGAAAGTTTGGAGTATTTTATCGTGTAGGAATTTATTTATATAGAAATATTTATATTTAAGAAATAATTATTTCTATAATAAGTTTTAATTGGGAAGTGAAGAGAAGTTGACTTTAGTATATATATATATATATATACATATATATATATATTTATATATATATCTATATTCACTATTTGATCCTCGTGTACCTTTTTATGGCTGTTTTATGACCGGTGTGTCTGTAACAAGTGACCTGCCTGAATTGTTGACCTTGACCACACAACCGTGACCTACGCGCCCTGCACACCGTCCATTCGCCGCTTGACCAATGGTACCACGCGCAATGACCACGTTTACTGCATGGCCGACTATCGGTTAGATCAGTAGGGCAAGGTACACCACCTGTTAACAATACGAATAACATTATGTGGGACAAGGTACACCGACTATTTAGTGGCTTATATACTTGAACTATTAATTGGTTACGGTACATAGTAACGGCATACCCGATGTTTAGTGGGCTAATTAATAATACCTTTAAGGTATAAATATAACTACATTAACCATCAAAAGCGACAAACACGCAAACATAATCCGCTATACTCTATATACCCAAACTAATACGCTATACTCTATATACCCAAACATAATCCGCTATACTCTATATACTCAAACTAATACGCTCTGATTTAATTCGGACATTAGCAGAATAATAAACTCATATTTATATACATATATAATTACACAATATATATATATATATATATATATATATATATATATATATATATATGTATTTACATATTCTTGATATACCTAGATATAATAGATATTTCAGTAATGACAGTAATTCACTCCAAATCTGCCCATTACACTCAATCTTACACATCCAACCACACTCTCGCATGTTCGACCTATTTACTAAATATATATAAATTATTAAAAATCCTAAATATATTTATATACATGCAAAATCTACACTACCTGAATATCTAACAACTATTACATAATAATTGCACTCTTTCAAAATTAAAATTACTAGTAAAACCGTTCTAAAGCCACTTATTGCTACACTTTTATGATATCAGAAAACATATTCAAGTAATATTCCTGATATCTTTGTTTCTTTCTATATATAAACTTATACTTATGAGATTAACGGACTGATAGAAATATGAATATCAAATACATTCCTAAAATGGTTTTCTAGCTCAGAATGGTGGACCACAAGAGAGTAGACACCACCAATGGTGGTACTTACTCTTTTGAAATCAAACATTCAATATCCAAACCCCATAAAACCTATTTTCGTATTCAATATAAATCAGTTATTTCACCACTAATCAAATATCTTAAATTATATTAAATTTAATATTTGGTATATGACAAAACAAATAAATTAAAAAAACTACATTAAACTATCAATGAAACTAACATATGGCAATTATATATATATGTATATATATATATATATATATATATATATATATATATATATATATATATATATCTATATCAACTACGATATATCTATATCTATAGAATACGATAGAATACGATAGAATATCGATAGCAGAATATCGATAGAATACGATATCGGGTAGATTTTGCTAAATTAAAGTAGAATATGATAACTATACACTTGAACTTCCCCGCCTAGTATAACTTAATATCTACCGATAATAACATTTATATTATTACTTTATTAACATTTATATCATAATTTGATTAACATTTATATTATAACTTTATTAACATTTACAAATATCAAACATATAATCAATGGGCAATCGCATACAATGGGAGGCAATACAAATTGTAAGTTTAGTTGGAAAATGTACGCAGTGTCATTGTAGCTTATTATATAATTAACTTCATATAATTAGCCGATTCCCCCGATCTATAGATGAATTATTCTTTAAATTAATATTACAATTTATATTTATATATACACTATAATGTTATGTTTCAGTGTGTTACTATCGATACATTACTATATATATAGTAATGCATATATATATATATATACATATATATATATATATATATATATATATATATATATATATATGTGTGATCATTTATTATTTACTGTACATTGAGACATTATCATAAGACTTTAATAGATATGGAATATGACATATGTTCAATAAGAAATATTATATTTACATGACATTATCTCTAGAACAAATAAATACATTGGCATATACGTGTAGAAGGAATACTATTCATGTATAGCTTTCATATACACATTCACTAACTTACATATATATACACTCACTAACACACTCATAACACATACATTACACACACACTACTCCCTCACTAACACACACATTACACACTCACTAACACACACATTACACACTCATAACACACACATTAAACACTCACTAACACACACATTACATAATCACTAATATACACATTACACACTCACTGATACATATACCACACACTCACTAATACACACATAACCTACTCACTAATACACACATTAAACACTCACTAATACACACATTACACACTCACTAATACACACATTACACACTCACTAACACACACATTACACACTCACAAACACACACATTACATACTCACTAATATAAATACCACACACTCGCTAATACACACATAACAGACTCATTAATAAATAAACCACACACTCACTACGCATTAATATACACACACTATTTACTTATATACTCACCCAATATTCATTAATAATTTAGTTCATTCTTGCACTCTTTCTCTCAGCACTTCAACCCCGTATCCGCACACCTACACACTTGCACACCGACACATTTACACACTTGCACACCGACACATTTACACACTTGCACACCGACACATTTACACACCAATACATCAATACGTCCATTCATTTATAAATTATCGCATCCGCATATCTGCGAAAACGCGAATATTTCTCACCGTTTCCGTTATTTGCGACCACAGACCGCGACCTCGAACTGCTCTCTTGACCACATGGTCCATCGCACTGCGCCCACTCAGTCCAACTGCTGACCACGCAATCCAATGGACAAGGCACGGTGCAGGGAAGTTTCGTGGCCGGTCTACGATCATTGCAGAGCTTACTTTGTACGGTATGCTGTCATGAGGGGATTATTTAGATATCCGGAGGTAAAATGTGTACGTAATAATACAGAATTTGGTGTGTGTACCGCACATTGTGCGATATTAGTGTGTTATTTACTGAGAAAAGTTAGGTATTTCACGATAGTAACGATGTCTTAATTTGATATCATGTACTTAACATAGGTACAGTATTTAATGCAAGTACCGAGTGGTTTGACTTCTGTAAATTGTATTCCTTTTAAAAAATAAATTCTGTTTTATATTTCTGTTTTACGTATTTGTGATTATTTGTATGTAGTTTATTATTTAAGTTTATTAAATATAGTAAAGTATTTCCGATGGTTTGTAAAAATAAACTAACTAAGATATATTAATCAACTGTTAAAATTACAATTTAGAAATCATTAAAAATGCCAAAAAAAAGTTTCAATCTCATGAAATTTGTTATATTTTCACTATAAATTAATAAGTATATCATCTACATCTTGATTGAAGATAAATTGGTCATTTCCGTCATCAGAGAATCACGTAACAAGATAAAAAACGAAAACAACACGGTCATCGTTAGCTTAGAAAATATAAATGAAATCATAAAGAATTCTAAAAGTACGATCTGTAAGAAATTTTATATAACAAAGGCAATGGTTTACATTTTTCTATTAGTATAATAATACAATAATAATTGCTTAATATAATAATTATAAAATAATCAATAATCGATATATATCCATTTATGTTATAAACAAATATTAAAATGGTATTTGAACAATGTAATATAGTCTTTGAGAAATCAGGTAAAGACTTACAAGTGAACGGGAACGTTTGATTTGGTTGGTTATGTTATCAATTATAGATTTATAGAATATATGTTTTTGTAGAGATATGATAACAGTAATTAGTGAAAATTAATATTATTTCCTACTTTGACTACTTACAGTAGTCCAAGTATACAGCCAATCTAAATATAGCTTTATATCGATGTTTCCGGTACCTGTTTAAGGTCTTTACAGACGACAACGGCATTCTTGGTTCCTACGCCACATTCCATGTCTTCGTAGGATAGTTGACAGGGGGCGTATCTGATATGCCAGCGGTAACAAGCTGGCAGATGACACTGCCTACTCTCCAAACTGTGAGGACAGCCATCTTGTTTGGCAGATGACGTCAGAATTACCCGTGTTCGTATTCGATAAGCTGTCAACGGGATTTTTATCATTTCATTTTCATTTTCGTATATGTATTTATATTTATTACATTATTATTATTTTTGTAATTGTTTCTTCAGATCTTCATAATAAATGGTTTTTTGGTAGAGGATTAAAACATTAGTTATTATTAACACAATACATTTCAATAATAATAATCAAGTATAATGAATTTAAAATAAAATATAGAAACTATAGCTTTTATCTTCATAATAATATGTTAATATAAATTAAGACATGTTATAACTGACACGCTAATTATATAAATAACTTTTATTGATAACTTATTATTTGATTGAAAATAATTATTTTTGCTTTTATACTGGTTTCGAGTAATGTTATTAATAAGGACAGCTTGGTTGATCAATATTGACAACATCCACTAACAGAGTATGTTCTTCTGCACTCTGCAGTTATGGGGTGTACAGTCAGACCAGCTTGACCACTGACTCATCACGCATGGGTGATCGCACCATAATCTACACACTTCGATATCATCGGGAACCTTCTTCCCGCAGTACCTGGACTCTACGGGAACTCTGTCTGTTTGATGAATGTTATATAGCTGCAGATACAAATAGTCTTCCCTTTGTCCTTGATAATATATAGTTTAACTATTGTTATAATATGTTACAACTATTTTTATAATATCTAGTTTAACAATTTTTATAATATCCAGTATCAATTTTACTCTAATAGTATAAATATTGTTATAATAGATTGTATAACAATTATTCTAATATATAATATAACTATTGTTATAATAGATAGTATAACTATTGTTTTAATATATAATATACATATTGTTATAATATATAGTATAACTATTGTTACATACCTGATTTCCTAAGACACAATACTGTTCTGTTCCTAATCCCATTTGAGCATTTAGTTCTGAAAGGTGACATTGGCAGACATTGGTTCCAGCTTCCTAATTTCCAGGCATACCTAAATATTATCAAACTTTGGGATATATTCTGCTTTACAGATAAAAACTTATTTATAAATATAAATATTACATAATTAATAATATACAATATCGAGTATTCTGCACATATTCTGTTATATATTGTTTTCCTTATATTTATAATGAAATCAATTATATGTATGTGCATATGTGCGTATGTGTATGCGTGTGTTTGTATGTGTGTGTATATGTATGAATAGTTATATAAATAATAAAATATTATTATTAGTTATACATAATAAAATGAAGATATTTCAATATATAGGTGACATAATCAAAGAAGGACAGTTATTACTAATTGGTAATAACAATAGCTAATAATAAAATGTAGGAACAATAAAAGTAGTATGCAATAATTAAATAAATATTTGATAGAACAAATTGTTTAGGGAAATTTGATAATATTTTCAGTATATGAATAACAGAAGTATTAACATTTCCCTAACAAAAGTTCAATATTTGAGAAATATTGAATTGCATATAGATTTGTTTTATCCCGTGAAATTGTAAGTTATTTTTTTATTGCTTGAACAGTTTTGATATTTAATATTAATTAAGTCAAATATGTATATAAACCGATAAGCTGAACTTGAATATGTTTAATTGTAAGTAGTCTTATTTTAGTTAAATTATATTTAGTCGATAGTATATTAATTATGTTAATAATAGAACTATGAAATATTGTAGTATTCTTAAAATTAATCTAGTTCATTATTTAATTATTCTGTCAAATTTAGTATAATATGAAATATTAATGTAGTAATAATAATATCCGTATTTTAATTAATTAAGTTAATTAAGTTACTTAAGTTACTTTAAAGTGTATTAGTTTCTATGTGGATTTATTTTTTAGTTAGTCGATTTTTTATGTTATATTAAGTAGTAAGAGTTATAATAAAAGGTCATAGTTTTATTTAGGTACACCTAAATATACATTCTATTGAATTTATACATTATCATATTGAAACTACTAACTGTCTTACTTATATAACAGGATGATAACTAATTATCTACATATAAATGATTATTCACCATTAATAAATATCTCACTTAAATCATTTGAATTTATGATCTTATAAAGATCAACTTATATTTAGTAAGTGTGTTATTTAGTAATGATGTTTTGTAATCATTTATATATAGATAATCAGTAATCATCCTGTTATATAAGTAAGACACTTAGTAGTTCCAGTATGATACATGTTATTATGTTTATATATAAATATTCATATACATATAAGATACAATCTCAACGAAGTATCTTCTAGGTTAAAAAAGAATATATATTTTAAATAGGGTCATTATTATATTATATACACACGTATATATATAAATATATATATATATATATATTTATGTATAAATATACTTTATTATATCTCGTTAAATAATCATTATATAACTACAGTTATATAAATAGTATAATATAACTTGTAACTCGACAATGTTAACGACTTCAAATAACCTACGTGATTATATACATATCATGACACGATTACATATCAAATATAGTTATATATCAACTATATATATATATAAATATATATATATATATATATATATATCAACTATATATATATATATATATATATATACACTGTATATTACAAATTATACACCGGTCAATGTCAAAGAAAATATTCATTATTAATATATAAATGTATGCATATATTGTAATAATGATTATAGTATTAAATAATTTCAAATAACACTCAAATGTATAATTATTTACAAGTATTTTACTTTAATATATAAAATAGTTAATTAATGATGCGATATATAATATCTAAAACATAATCAGATATGCTACTATAAAATTGCAGGAATGAAGAACTTTCTCTAACGACATTCCAAATCCGACCTCAAACGTATGACTTACATGTAGCATTTAGTTTCATCCTCGCTCAAGCTGATCTTCTTTTCTTTTAGTTCCGGACACTTTTTCCCGGTACCTCGCGAGATTTTGATGATATTACGTAATCGTACCAATCTCGTACTGCTCAACTCTCCAATATTAGGTTTCTAGAGGTTGGGTTGTAATTACGTCATATCTGATGTCGACTCTATACTATATATAATAGGTAATCATAAAGGTATATATGCACAGCAATATAAGTTTATTATAATTAAGAGATAATAGAGTTTCGACTTTAGCAGAGAATAAGACATGCTTACTTAATTATTTGTTATTAATATGGAATTCCATTTAATAAGGTTGATAATATAGGATATTTGATTATTTCACTTGTTAGTATCATGCGATAACTATATGAATCTTGTGAAAATTTCTTATATTTGTAAAGTCTTTCTACTAGAAATTAACAACTCAATGAAGATAAATACTTTTTAAGCTTATGAATTTATATTAATTTACATTCCCAATAATTATTAATATATTATAATTTAGATGTATTAGAAAATTGTGATGAACTGTAACAAAAGTTGAAATTCATATTACTTGAAAACCTCATATTTCCAATTGCTCCATGTGGTGACTAGACAATCTTGGGCGATAATACACAATTCAGCGGATATCGGCATCTTCAAGTGGGCGCAGAGCCTGGATTAATGAAGTTATAATCAAGTTTTTTCAAAAAATTAATATATTGATTTATAACAATGTATAACATATAAAAATTATAAATTTGTAAAGAAAATGATTTAACGTATAAGCGTATTATTCGTATTTAGTTCTATTTTTTATAAAATCAAATATTAAATATAATATACATAATAACAATCTACAATTAAAACGACTTCAAAATAAAGAAGTATTTAATGTATAAACTAAAACACTAAATATGGTTTGTATTGTATACAAAAAATACCGTATACAGAATGTATTGTATATTATAAATCGTGAAATGAGTAGAATAGAATTGATAACAAGAAATACATATATCTTTTTAAACTGATCTTAACGCGTTATCTATAAGTGTTCCCATGTTATCGGTGCAATCTACGCTCCTTCTCCGGTGTCCTATTACGTCACTGGTCGGATATTCCGGACCGCTATGTATCGACATACAGTGTGACCAGGCTCCCAAACGGTATTTGCGGTAAATTCGCTGAAATAAGTCATTAAGTTACACCAGATGAGTATATAGACTTAATGACTTCATTAAGTCATATCATTAATTTCTACTATTATTATACCCACTTTTATTATCGGTGTAGACATTTTTAATTTATAAACACATAGTAAATTGGCATACTAATAGGTTTTTGGTTAAGTTGCTTATTTTAATAATTAGAAGATTAATTTAATTCAATTTAAGTTTTAAATAAGCTATTCCAAATATAGTTTATAATAGGTTATTATTAACATATTATTATTATAAATTAAATTCATTGTTTAAATACATTCATTGTTTCTAACGAATCATTTAAAACCACACGTTTTTATTTTCTATTCTATATATATATAATTATATATATATATATATATATATATATATAATATAGAATATAGTTATATACATATATATATATATATATATATATATATATATATATACATATATTAGAACTGGGTATATGTGTACGAATATACTAGTAGGTATGTGTAATAATCGACCTTGTCGATGTAGCAGTACTTGGGTGTTACGCAGCGTTGACTTTCACGAACTGGGATGCAAGACTCACCGCCGAACTTCTCAGGAATTAGAATAGCTCTACGAACGATATGGTCAACAAAGAATGTATTACTTTGTTTAGTTTACGATGGATAATATGTTTACAGATTAGGTACAGTCATTATTATCTCTTATAAGTGCTTCTAGTTTCTTATTATTTTATTTTTTATTTTACATATAATTATACAAATTAAACATAATATCCTTACAAGTCATTATACTTTTTTGATATATCATGTATATATATATATATATATATATATATATATATATATATATATATATATGTATATAATATACATAGATAATATATATAGTATTTTATAATTTAATATCTAAATGGACATATAAAAGGAAATATGGCTTTTTATCTATAACTTTATAATAAAGTATATACTACTCGCAGAATTCGATTACATTGCTATCTCTTGATTAGTGAACAAATCGCGAATAGCGATAAGATTTACAGAATTATTTTCAGAACTCCCAACTCTTCCCGCGCCAACTATTCTGTAAGCCGGCAGCGTATCGCTTACAAACAACCGACGTCGCAACCTACCCTCGCAACCAACCGGTGCCTGGTACGAATGGGAAGCACGCACGTATCGCATGTCGACCACTCGCCGAACTCCCCAACCACGCAGTCCTGCGAACAGTTTAACCAACATTGCTTCTTCTCGACTGGTCTCGCCTCGAATCTGCGGACGTCGATGTAATAACGTGAGTTATGAGAACCTGGACGTGGCGTGTATTTTATAGGCGGCGCATCTATAACGCTCGACTGGCTCGGGTATTCCGTTTTGAGATCAGCTATACTGGGTATTTTATACCCTATTCAACATATCAGTCTATGCATTGTACTATTTCGGTATCGTGTAATCACTTTATAAGTGCTAGTAGTTCTGGAAAGAAATTAATAACAGTTGCATTGACAGTAACATCAAATCATAATTATTGTATCGCAGTACACATTAATATAGGTATAAGCAGGAACTTCTTTTTATCGTATCATAAATAGGAAGTGTAACAAGTGTAACCTTAGTTACAAAAACAGTAATTAGAGGTTACAAGTGTAACCTTAGTTACAAGAACAGTAGTTAGAGATTATAACTTGTTATGAGAAGATATTTTAAAATTATATTTTAACAAATAAATATATATGATTAGATAATATTGTAATATATTAATAAATTAATAGTAGAATACTATAATTAACATATATTATATGATTAATATATAATATATGATTATTATTTTAATTATGAATAATTTCAGTGATATATAAATATATTATGATTATTGTATAAAACAATTGTTGTATATTTATATTTTAATTGCAAGAAATTAATATGGAAACTCAATTTACTGAATTGTAAAATTGAAAATGAAATGAACCATTTTGAATATTTCAATTAACAAATATTTCATAAATTCTCTTAGTTCATTTAATTTTAAACAAATTCATATTAAGTTTGACAGGTATGACGATTTTTGACGATTGGTAGGTAAAGGGTTAATAATATTAATATTAATTAAAAAGGAAAATATATATTTGATGTACATATAATTAACTGTTAATAAACTATATAGAATTTATTTAAACATAAATAAAGTTATATGTAAATAATGCCAGAATACTTTATTTATATTTAACTATTTTTCAATGGGTAATTATTTGTCGAGAATAAACCTAGCACATATCTCTTCGTGAACCGTCATACTTTCATTATGATTGCACCTCGGTCTACATCTTACACGACGAGTCTGTTCTCCGTACGCTAGGTGCCCGCAATGGTTAGGCTCCAAGGCATCGCAATCGGACCATGGTTCGCTCTGCCAGTTGTACTCGTAACGGTGATGGTCGCAGATCCGGAAACATTCCTGTTATTCTCCATAATATATAATAATATATATTTATATAATATATAATAATTAATCCATTAATACTAGAAATGAGAGGCAAACTATAGTTTTAATATAATATATTAGTTTTATTATTTAAAATGTAATAAAGATATTTCGAAAAATTATTAAGAATAGTCAAGTTTAACTATCTGGTCTAAATATCATCGAGGTAATTTATAATTGAGTTTTAGTATTTTAGAATTATTTAATTATAATGATATTATTACAGGGTGTTCTTTTATATGTTAGATTTTTATTTGCATTATTATTTAGGTATTTATTTAGGTTACTATTCAAATCATTATTTATATCATTTTCTAGATCGTTATTCAGGTTGTTATTTAAGTCGCTATTTATGTCATTATTTAGATCGTTATTTAGGTTGTTATTATGTCGTTATTTAGTTTGTTATCTAGGTAGTTATTTAGGTTATTATATAGATTTTTATTTAAGTTATTATTAAAGTTGTTATATAGGTTGTTATTTAAGTCATTATTTAGGATGTTTTTTATATTATTATTTAGATTATTATTTAGGTTATTATTTAGGTTATTATTTAGGTTATTATTTAGATTATTATTTAGGTTATTGTTTAGGTTGTTATATAGGTTGTGATTGAAGTCTCTATTCATGTCGTTATTTAACTAGTTATTTAGATAGTTATATAGGTTGTTATTTATGTCGTTATTTAGGATATTTTTAGGATATTTTTTATATTATATTAGTATTTAGGTTATTGTTTAGGTAGTTATATATGTTTTTATTTATGTCGTTATTTAGGTTTTATTTAGGTTATTGTATAAATAGTTATTTATATCGTTATTTAGCTTTTTATTTAGGCAGTTATATATACTTATATAAGTTATTATTTAGGTTATTATTTAGGCCGTTAATTATATTGTTATTTATGTTGTTATTTAGATTATTATTTAGATTATTATTTAGTCTGTTATTTAGGTTGTTTTAAGTTGTTATTTAGGTTATTATTTTGATTGTTATTTTGGTTGTTATTTAAGTTGTGTTTTAGATTATTATTTAGGTTGTAACTTAGATTGTTATTTATGTTATTGTTATTTAGGTTGTTATTTAAATTATTATTTATGTTGTTATTTAGTTTATCATTTAGATTGTTATTTAGTTTATCATTTAGATTGTTATTTAGGTTATTATTTTGATTGTTATTTTGGTTATTATTTAAGTTGTGTTTTAGATTATTATTTAGGTTGTAACTTAGATTGTTATTTATGTTATTGTTATTTAGGTTGTTATTTAAATTATTATTTATGTTGTTATTTAGTTTATCATTTAGATTGTTATTTAGGTTATAATTTAGATTGTTATTTATGTTATTATTTAGATTGTTATTTAGATAGTTATTTAGATTTTTTATTTAGGTTGTTGTTTAGGCTGTTATTTATCATACGTTAATTGTATCGTATACCTTGATTGATTTATCCTTAATATTATGGTGTTATTTTAGATTAAGTTAATTATAAATAATATACATCTACACAAGTAATAACGAAAAGTAATACTCATAGCTATACAATTTGCTTTCTGAAACTTTGATATTAGGTCATATATGGTCTATATCTGTAATAGTTGTTAATTAGAATCAAAACCAAACCCAAACTAAATCTATTAAATCGCGAAAATTAGGACATTTTCCCATAAGCAACGAATTACATTGAACAGTGTACATTGTACACTGTACACTGTACAATGTACACCCGTGCTTAGTACCCCGTGTGCTGTTGGCGTGCCGACCTGGGTGTGTTTAGGTTTGCGGAAGCGGTTGCAGTTCACGTCGATAGTCGACCAACCGGCCTTGTGTTCGCACCAGATATTCCTGTACTGTTGTCCACCTTCACCGCATCCCGGATAGTCGCACTCGCCCCACTCACCTGCACGATACAGCGGTTGAGATTACAGGTCATGTTATAATTTACACATACACGAAGTATGGACGAATATAGAATTATAGGATTTGATCGTTTTGAAATTACGCTTTATAGGAAAACATATTTAACAAATGTTATATAAACCTCTTTACATAAAATAATCATAAATAAATTAATATTACATTAACAAAAACTAACTCATTGTTTAAAATTATTATTTAAATATAAAAATATAATTTCATACTCAAAATACATTTTATATATGCCATAATACTATGTATTCTATATTTTCCAAATGATACTTAAAATATAATAAAATAAATTAAAATGCATTAATGAATTAATATTAATATATTATAATAGATATAAAATGCAAATTGAGATTTAATATTCTCATAAATCTTATAAATTTATTAAACGAACATGAGAAATTAGCTAATATTAAAAATAATGAAGTGTATTATTTATGCAACTAAGATACAATCAACATAATTGGTATGTATAAAATTTATTACACTTATGTCTAGACATATTTTCAATATATGTTCACTTTTATTATATAGCAAAATAACTATATTAGCTTGCAAGATTTTTTTTTGGATACCCACCAAACAATTTTATACCTTCATTATATGCAATTTTTATAAAATAATTATATTTGTTAATAATATAATATAACATATAAAAAATAATATAAATATCACATGTATTGATTGTTTATTATTAACTATTTCATATAAAATATAATATATTATCTATATGTTTATATATTCAATCTATGTATTTTAATTTCATATTATGTAATAATGCA
>OZ038315.1:20401813-20439046 GCA_964035775.1 Osedax frankpressi | reverse complement strand
TAGAGAGCATTTTGTACTGCTGCGTAAATTGTATGGGGTTCATGATTTAGACTATTTTCTGTGTAAATATATGCTAAAAATGATTATAAAATATAACATATATACTCGAAGATTATTAATACATTTTACAATTATTATGTTCTGTAAAAGATTTCTGTGAAATTTAAATAAATTATTATATTGTATGAATAAATTATATTCATATGCGGGTATATTTAGGGAGTGTCAATTATAATAATGTACATATTTATATTTTATACACATGTAAGTTTCTACTCAACATAAGATATTATTTATATTGTATATAACTAGTATAACCAATATTTAATAACAATTATTTTAAAATTAGAATGTGTGATAAATAGTCTATACCATGCATTTAGTCACAACACACACAAACTAACATACATACTCACACACATGTATAAACACATACAAACACACACATACATATATATATATATATATATAATTATTACATATATGAGAATATATTATTATTAAACAAAGTATGTATTTGTATTTGCTTATTTTACCGGTGAGAACATATATTTACTATATATATATTAGATATATGGACCAGATAATATATGTATTTGTACTAATTAGTTATTACATTTGTAATATATATATAATTTAAAAACAAAATATCTTTTTAGATTTGAAATAATAATATTTATAATAGTAGTAGTAGTAGTAGTAGTAGTAGTAGTAGTAGTAGTAGTAGTAGTAGTAGTAGTAGTAGTAGTAGTAGTAGTAGTAGTAGTAGTAGTAGTAGTAGTAGTAGTAGTAGTAGTAGTAGTAGTAGTAGTAGTAGTAGTAGTAGTAGTAGTAGTAGTAGTAGTAGTAGTAGTAGTAGTAGTAGTAGTAGTAGTAGTAGTAGTAGTAGTAGTAGTAGTAGTAGTAGTAGTAGTAGTAGTAGTAGTAGTAGTAGTAGTAGTAGTAGTAGTAGTAGTAGTAGTAGTAGTAGTAGTAGTAGTAGTAGTAGTAGTGTGGTGGTGGTGGTGGTGGTGGTGGTGGTGGTGGTGGTGGTGGTGGTGGTGGTGGTAGTAGTAGTAGTAGTAGTAGTAGTAGTGGTGGTGGTGGTGGTGGTGGTGGTGGTGGTGGTGGTGGTGGTAGTAGTAGTAGTAGTAGTAGTAGTAGTAGTAGTAGTAGTAGTAGTAGTAGTAGTAGTAGTAGTAGTAGTAGTAGTAGTAGTAGTAGTAGTAGTAGTAGTAGTAGTAGTAGTAGTAGTAGTAGTAGTAGTAGTAGTAGTAGTAGTAGTAGTAGTAGTAGTAGTTGTAGTAGTAGAATAGTAGTAGTAGTAGTAGTAGTAGTAGTAGTAGTAGTAGTAGTAGTAGTAGTAGTAGTAGTAGTAGTAGTAGTAGTAGTAGTAGTAGTAGTAGTAGTAGTAGTAGTAGTAGTAGTAGTAGTAGTAGTAGTAGTAGTAGTAGTAGTAGTAGTAGTAGTAGTAGTAGTAGTAGTAGTAGTAGTAGTAGTAGTAGTAGTAGTAGTAGTAGTAGTAGTAGTAGTAGTAGTAGTAGTAGTAGTAGTAGTAGTAGTAGTAGTAGTAGTAGTAGTAGTAGTAGTAGTAGTAGTAGTAGTAGTAGTAGTAGTAGTAGTAGTAGTAGTAGTAGTAGTAGTAGTAGTAGTAGTAGTAGTAGTAGTAGTAGTAGTAGTAGTAGTAGTAGTAGTATTAGTAGTAATAGTAGTAGTAGCAGTGTTTGTATGTGTGTGTTTGTTTATGCATATATATGTGTATGTGCGTGCGTGTATGTGTATATTTGTGTATGTGGGTATGTGGGTATGCGTATGCTTGAGTGCATGTGTGTATGTGCATATGCGTGTTTATGTGTGCATGTGTGGATATATGTGTATGTGTGTGTGTGCGTGCATGTGTATATATATGTGCGTATGCGTGTGTGTGTCCATATATGGATGTGTGAATAATTACACTAAATGAACCAATGCAAGGTAATTCTAATAAACTCATCGAGTCCCCGTGGGGAGTTTACAATAAAAATTACGCAATCACAGTATATCCGGTATCGCATATTCTACAGAAATCCAGAATTTATACGCGTCGTGTACACGCGCATAATTTAGCAGAACTCGTTGACCGAAATACTCACAGAGCTGGTGCGGACAATAGATAAACAGGACAATCAGTTCCGAGTAAGTTCAGACAATACATTCGGAATCCGCATCGTAACGGCCAGACGTCGGTATCAAAACTATTAATATTAATTCGCGTACCAACCGCTACGCATTCGATTCCTAATTAATTAATAGCCGTTTAGCGATCGGGCCGATCGAGTTATCGAACCGAAGCCGCCGCCGCCAGGGGTGTATCGATTCTACGAATAACCGGAAGTACTCGTAGGTGCCGCCATCGCGTGACCCTAGAACTTATTAATGCTAAGAGCAAGTGACGCGTATAACTCCGAATGCAAAATATGAATTTGTACGCGCTCTAATTGGGCGGGGCTTAGATGTGTTGTTGGTAACTGGGCGGAGCTTATTAAAACGGGAATCATATAAATGATGATTTACGAGTAGGGCTTAACTGGATGGTGCTCAATTTAGCATATCTAACCAGCGTGGGGTTTATATAGACAGGCTACGGGGAGAGTTACTTTAAATAATAGTGGTACTATGTAATATATATATATATATACATATATATATATATATATATATATATATATGTGAGTGTGAAACTATACTTATATTTACTGCATATATACCATATATTGTGGCGAGATCATATATTATAGACCTATTCTATCCTATTAGCTCGTATTAGCCTATACAGTAACCCACCGGCCGTAATAGCTATTAATCTAGTAATTCCATAGGCTGAGTAATTAGTAATAACACCACCCACATTAAAACTTATATCCAAATATAAAGAAATATAAACCTATACATTATACTATATATTATATTATACCTTTTTCTGTATATATTGTACTACGTATTAATTTATATTATGATATATATTATACCATGTGTATTATTATATTATTATATATTATACTATAGTATAATATAAATATATATATATATATATATATATATATATATATACATATTATATTATAATCAATATAATATGCTATTTTATACAACAGATTATGATCTTTATTATACTATATATTATATAGAATATTTATAACATATTTAACTTGTAATTTCTATAGGTACACAGTAAAGTATATACTATAATAAAGAATATATAATAGAGTGTATTTATAATATCACATATGATATTATATCACTAATTACAGGTATTTATATTTAATTATATTGTAAGATACAAAAGTCTATGGTTTGTGAATATTATCACGTGATTACAACTTTTATTAACATGCGCGTATTTTTATTGTTGTGGATATTGTTCAAAATAGTATTAAGACAGTCATATCGACAACAGTTTATTTGTACTAAATATATATATGAATCGCAAGTAAATGATATATAATGGTGAGTATATAATGTATCTGTATATATAAATATATATATAAATATATATATATATATATATATATATATATATATTTATATATATATATTTATATTTATATATATATATTGTTGTGTGTATGTGAATAACTATACATTATATACATATAATTTGTAGATTCCAAATTTTAAAATCCATTGTTTTATTAATACTAATCAGGTTATGATATACTATCGACCAATATGAATTCTATAAACAAATCCGCAATACTAACATTATTAATTACAGTATTATTTCAATTGGAGGCACTAGAGAATACGAACATTGCAAGAGAGAACTCTAAGACGTATATGTATGTGTGTGTATTAACTAAATAGATTTACTAGGTCATCTTGCAATAAGAATTGATTGCGTTGACCGCTGTGCTTCTACTGTCTATCGAGTAGCCGCCGGTGGCCGCCGCTAGGGCTATTACGCAATGTGTTGACATCGAATTCGATTACTCAATCGACCGAATGGGTATCACCTCGACACTGGTTATCTTGTCGTACCGACGAGGCCCGGGGAGCCATCGTCTCGTACCCTGGGAGATTGCCTCCTCGAATAAGTCTATACGGACAACAGCGGAATATCATTCTCCGTGCTATAACGTAATTGTTCAGAAGTACGGTAAGATCTGCTACTATTACCTCACAACCAACCCTGTCATCGAAGTCTTATTTTGTTTGTTGCATAGGTATTGTGGACAGTATCGTCTTTAATTGCGCAATTGCTTTATGATGCAAATAGTATGTAGCATATTTATAATATAAATAAATTCTAGAATTTTAATACAATATAAAAAATATTTTTATTATTATCGTTTTAACCATTCAATTATTTTATATTTATGAATAATCCACAAATGTTTATCTAATTTGTGAATTTATAGTAAAATGTGTATTGTCTTAATATATTTATTTTAAGAATATTCACCTTTATAGATATGTTTTATTGTTGAAATAGAGAATATATCAACCTGATCTTGAATCAAATAATTTATATATATATATATATATATATATATATATATATAATATTATTAAATACATACTTATTAATTACTTACTATTAAATATTGAAATTAAAAATAATATCTAAGAAATAAAAAAATTCACAAACAATCTGACTTTTATTCTGTGCTATTATCTTCTACTGTTGCTTATATCATGTTATACTGTTGTTTATATCATGTTATACTATCTATTGGATAATATGTGTAATTTAACCCTTTACTAACCCTTTAATTTAAATAACTGAAAACAATACCATATCGTCGTTTCAGTTGTAATTATTATTCAGTTAATATTGAATATATATTATTACTAATTATTAATTTTAATTTATTTACTACTTGTCGGATAGTTTTTGTTATTTATTTATAATATTACATTTTAATTCAACCATAATTAATTATTTTGAGTAATTGTAAAAAAAAAATATTATATTATTTTTTATATTAGTATTTTATACCGACATAGTCGCATACACAAATGTATACATATATTTATTTCATTTTTATTTATACATATATATATATTATTTAAGAGTAGAACTTATAAGTAACCACTTTTCTAACCTTAATTACGTAATGACGAGTTCAATTTACATAACACCCGTAATAGGTTCATCTCGGCTTCGAACTGTCAAATGCTTGCGGAGATGTACACGAAACTAGAATCTCATCTCAGAACTACACACACGGAGTCCGAGAACTCGAGTATCGTAACAAAGTCATCACTTGGTATATCGACATGTACTGACATCTACGAATGTTGTTGATTGGTCAATCGAAGGTCTTTGCATATTTCGCTTACATTATTTAATGGTATTATTTTATATGGTAGCGTTTACGTATTAGTAGAATTTACATGTATACATTTTTTTATAAAGAATAAAGTATAAAGATTTAATATGTTTTAATGTTTATCCTACACAATACTGATATATTTCAGATATATTATAAAATTGTATATAATAAGGCATTTAATATATCATGTATAAATATCATGTATATATATCATGAATATAAGTTTGTCTTGATAACTCATAGCCAATTGTTATTTCAGAATGTGTTTACAGATAAATTTAAAAGATTCCTTTTTTAATTTGCATGTGGAAATGACAGACATGACTATAGACATGTTTGAATATCTATAGACATATCTGTCGTTTTTAAATAATACTTTGAAAAATTGTAACTTCTAACTAAAGTTGTAATAGATTATTTGTATTTAGATACATATAATTCAAATATTATTATTTATTAACTATCGTTTTATTTATATATGATACTGTATAATATATATGATACTGTACAATACACATGATACTGTATAATATATATGATACTTAATATATTAATACATAATAATATTTTAATTATAATATATATATATCTCAATACAAATAATCCATTACAGTTTTAGTTATATTTCTTGTATCTTAAGATACACATATTAAAGTACTTATTTAGCAAATTAGTACATTTATTCTTAAGAGACAGAATGATCTACAATTATTAATTAGTTGTATGGTGCAATTTTACAGAGTGAGCATTATGTTTCAATACTCAATCTACATATTTAGAATTATAATACACGATATTACATCTTTTAGTCTGTAAAGTTATATATTATAACAAATAGAGGGTATCTATTACGGATATGTAGATGCAATTCTAAAATGTGTGTAGACTTCTGAATTATAGGGATTACGTAATTATATATTGCACCGCATCAAACGAATCCTTATATGTACATATTTATATAATAAGTGAAATTGTCATGAAAAAGAGTGGTATTTATGTCATCATTTTAATATATTTTCAATTAATCGTAGTTTTATATGTTTATTTATATTGTAAATTAAAAACTGATACTTTGGATGCATTTTATTTGCATTAACGGTAAATTCTTGACCTCGTTTCACTGATTATGAAAATAACTAAATAACGGAAATACATTTTGGAACAATTACATCTCCAATGAAAGTAAATTAAACCACCTAGAAAGATATCAATAGGAATTACAATAGTGTAGCGTAGTGTAATTATAGCGTATACACTATTCTATAGAACATTTAGAATTCCTAAATTCCTTCTTAAATATAAACGCCTTTATGTATGTTTATATATGTTTATTATAATGCAATAGACAAACATAAATAAATTAAAAACATATTTTTAAGAAAACGAGCTTATTAGCTAATTAATAAAAAATAAATAAAAATAAATGTATATATTTAATTTAATATATAAAAAATCGCATTCGTTTGTTGGTCCTCTATTATTACTCATTAAACGATTAACATATTCATATATTAATTATTATTAATATAACTTATGCTCCCCTCAATGTTTACAATAGAAATATAGAATATTAAAGTGAATCGTCATCGATAATTAAAAAGATGGTATTTAAGATATTTAATGATAGAAATTATTCATTTGTCACCATATTCTATGGAGTCCGTTAATATTATGACAATATAGAACTACAAATATAGTTGAATTAGGTAATGCTATAGCATTACATTAATACACAAAATCATGCTTGTTGAATATGGTTTATAACTTAAATAATTGTCATTACAATTTATTTTAATTTAACAATATATATATAATATGACACCAATTATATAATATATATATCTATATCAAATTATGATATCATAACTTATCCTATTCACTGCAGATTTGCGGTAATAATATCGATTATTTTTAAAATTATAATCGAACATATTTTGTCTAGGACAAAATTAGATGTAAATAATATAATATAAATACGTATTATAATTAAATAAAATTATTAACATATGTTATAAACGAAGTAATTACTTTTTAACACATTGAAAATAATATAATAATAAATATATTTAATATATTATTATATCTACAATTTATATAAATATTAAAAAATATATTGTTTTATATTGTATATATAGCAATGCTTTTATAGAACATAATTAGTATACGTATGCATTACATTATGTTATATGCATTATATTTTAGTGGTAGTAAATTAAATAATACTAAATACATGTCATATTTACAATATACAATATATTGCGTAAGAATTATTAAAAATATTATTTAAAAAGAAAATAATTTGTTTTTATATATTGAAGGTGATATATATTATGAATACAATTTTATAGTGCACACATAAATTGGATTAACGATTACTTAAATAATTATAATCAAATATTGCTCTTGAATAATTATTTAATGGAAAACAATGAACTTTATTTCATAATTACATTTCATAAAGTGGATAATAATCACCTTAGGTATTTAAATTAAATTCAAAGGATTGTATTTGTTAAATAAATAAATGTATTTGAATAAAAAAATACTATAAATATTAATTAAATAAATAATTATAGCATTGAAAAATTAATAGAATAAGTTTATAATATTTATGAGAAAAATGGATAAATATTTATAAATAACTTAAATTAATATTTTAAACGATTTATTAATTTCTTTTGAATATATATAGTATATATAGTCAACTAAATATATACAAGTAATTTAATATATGTATATAATTTCTTAATGCTTTCGGTAAAATATATAAAGAAGTATATTATGTATTTAGATATATCACATGCATGTAATAATCTTTAGAATTTTGGAAAATATATTGAATATAAATTGATGCGTAATTATTTGTTTTTCAAACTTTCTAAACTATTAATATTTAAAAACGTACTTTAAAAATTATCCATTAAACTATAAATGATTTTATATAATATGCTTAATCAACTAATTTCAAGTGCTGTAATAATGTTTTATTTACTATAAATTATGTAATGAAAATATTAATGTACATTTATTTTTTGCTAGGATTTGATTCTTCTTTATTATATAACATAAATAGTATAGTAGTCTTCCTTACCAACAGAAATTAAAATATCTTCTTTGCAAATTTATTATTTTATTAATTTAAATCATTTAAAATCATTAAAAAAGATACAAATAATACTATGCAAATTTATTATTTGTTATTAAATGATGATGATAGGAAAGCCATAAGTTTATAGACAAGTAATCTGAAACTGGTACGATTACATTATCACTTTTAAAAAAGATTTCATATATCAAGCATGTACTTAAAACATATTTAAACCTACAAACAAATTCTAGAAGCCACACTAACTCTATAAATACATAACTATATATAACAACATGACTACATATAACAACATACAAAGTTATAACAATATAACTACATCATCTAATGTATGTTACTACATATTATTCAACTTTATAGTCTAAATATATAGTTATTTGCTACTTTCAATACAAAACCATTTATAGTAATCCATAGCACTGATTATTTCATGTACTCATTCAATCGCAATTATTATTATCAAATATGATATTGTAGAAAATATACGAAAAATTCTTAGGTAATTACTATATTTCTTATTTAGATACTTGCTATATTTCTTACTTAGATAATTACTATATTTCTTATTAAAATACTTACTATATTTCTTACTTAGATACTTACTATATTTCTTATTTAGATACTTACTATCTATCTTACTTAGATAATTACTATATTTCTTACTTTGATACTAATTATATTTCTTATTTAGATACTTACTAAATTTCTTATTTAGATACTTACTTTATTTCTTACTTAAATACTTACTTTATTTCTTATTTAGATATTTACTATATTTCTTATTTAGATACTTACTATATTTTATACTTTGATACTTACCATATTTCTTATTTAGATACTTTCTATATTTCTTACTTTGATACTAATTATATTTCTTACATAGATACTTACTTTATTTCTTACTTAAATACTTACTATATTTCTTATTTAGATATTTACTATATATCTTATTTAGATACTTACTATATTTCATTCTTTGATACTTATTATATTTCTTATTTAGATACTTACTATATTTCCTATTTAGATACTTACAATATTTCTTATTTAGATACTTTCTATATTTCTTACTTAGATACTTACTATATTTCTTACTTAGATACTTACTATATTTCTTACTAAGATAATTACTTAATTTCTTATTTAGATACTTACTATATTTCTTACTTGGATACTTACGTTTTTTCTTATTTAGATACTTACTATATTTCTTACTTTGATACTCACTAAATTTTTTATTTAGATACTTACTATATTTCTTATTTAGATACTTACTATATTTCTTACTAAGATAATTACTTAATTTCTTATTTAGATACTTACTATATTTCTTACTTAGATACTTACTTTATTTCGTATTTAGATACTCACTATATTTCTTACTTTGATACTCACTAAATTTCTTATTTAGATACTTACTATATTTCTTATTTAGATACTTACTATATTTCTTATTTAGATATTTACTTTATTTCTTACTTAGATACTTACTATATTTCTGATTTAGATACTTACTATATTTCTTACTTAGATACTTACTATATTACTTATTTAGATACTTACTATATTTCTGATTTAGATACTTACTTTATTTCTGATTTAGATACTTACTATATCTCTTATTTAGATACTTACTATATTTCTTACTTAGATACTTACTATATTTCTTATTTAGATACTTACTATATTTCTTACTTAGATACTTACTATATTTCTTACTTTGATACTCACTAAATTTCTTATTTAGATACTAACTATATTTCTTATTTAGATACTTACTATATTTCTTACTAAGATAATTACTTAATTTCTTATTTAGATACTACTATATGTCTTACTTTGATACTGACTAAATTTCTTATTTAGATACTTACTATATTTCTTACTTAGATACTTACTATATTTCTTATTTAGATACTTAATATATTACTTATTTAGATACTTACTATATCTCTTATTTAGATACTTACTATATTTCTTACTTAGATACTTACTATATCTCTTATTTAGATACTTACTATATTTCTTACTTAGATACTTACTATATTTCTTATTTAGATACTTACTATATTTCTTACTTAGATACTTACTATATTTCTTACTTTGATACTCACTAAATTTCTTATTTAGATACTTACTATATTTCTTATTTAGATACTTACTATATTTCTTACTAAGATAATTACTTAATTTCTTATTTAGATACTTACTATATTTCTTACTTAGATACTTACTTTATTTCGTATTTAGATACTTACTATATTTCTTATTTAGATACTTACTATATTTCTTACTTTGATACTCACTAAATTTCTTATTTAGATAATTACTATATTTCTTACTTAGATACTTACTTTATTTTGTATTTAGATACTTACTATATTTCTTATTTAGATACTTACTATATTTCTTACTTTGATACTCACTAAATTTTTCTTATTTAGATACTTACTATATTTCTTACTTAGATACTTACTTTATTTCGTATTTAGATACTTACTATATTTCTTATTTAGATACTTACTATATTTCTTATTTAGATACTTACTATATTTCTTACTTTGATACTGACTAAATTTCTTATTTAGATACTTACTATATTTCTTACTTAGATACTTACTATATTACTTATTTAGATACTTACTATATTACTTATTTAGATACTTACTATATTTCTTATTTAGATACTTACTTTATTTCTGATTTAGATACTTACTATATCTCTTATTTAGATACTTACTATATTTCTTACTTAGATACTTACTATATTTCTTATTTAGATACTTACTATATTTCTTACTTAGATACTTACTATATTTCTTACTTTGATACTCACTAAATTTCTTATTTAGATACTTACTATATTTCTTATTTAGATACTTACTATATTTCTTACTAAGATAATTACTTAATTTCTTATTTAGATACTTACTATATTTCTTACTTAGATACTTACTTTATTTCGTATTTAGATACTTACTATATTTCTTATTTAGATACTTACTATATTTCTTACTTTGATACTCACTAAATTTATTATTTAGATACTTACTTTATTTCATACTAAGATAATTACTATATTTCTTATTTAGATACTTACTATATTTCTTACTAAGCTACTCACTAAATTTCTTATTTAGATACTTACTATATTTCTTATTTAGATACTTACTATATTTCTTACTAAGATAATTACTTAATTTCTTATTTAGATACTTACTATATTTCTTACTTAGATACTTACTATATTTCTTATTTAGATACTTACTATCTATCTTACTTAGATAATTACTATATTTCTTACTTTGATACTAATTATATTTCTTATTTAGATACTTACTAAATTTCTTATTTAGATACTTACTTTATTTCTTACTTAAATACTTACTTTATTTCTTATTTAGATATTTACTATATTTCTTATTTAGATACTTACTATATTTTATACTTTGATACTTGCCATATTTCTTATTTAGATACTTTCTATATTTCTTACTTTGATACTAATTATATTTCTTACATAGATACTTACTTTATTTCTTACTTAAATACTTACTATATTTCTTATTTAGATATTTACTATATATCTTATTTAGATACTTACTATATTTCATTCTTTGATACTTATTATATTTCTTATTTAGATACTTACTATATTTCCTATTTAGATACTTACAATATTTCTTATTTAGATACTTTCTATATTTCTTACTTAGATACTTACTATATTTCTTACTTAGATACTTACTATATTTCTTACTAAGATAATTACTTAATTTCTTATTTAGATACTTACTATATTTCTTACTTGGATACTTACGTTTTTTCTTATTTAGATACTTACTATATTTCTTACTTTGATACTCACTAAATTTTTTATTTAGATACTTACTATATTTCTTATTTAGATACTTACTATATTTCTTACTAAGATAATTACTTAATTTCTTATTTAGATACTTACTATATTTCTTACTTAGATACTTACTTTATTTCGTATTTAGATACTCACTATATTTCTTACTTTGATACTCACTAAATTTCTTATTTAGATACTTACTATATTTCTTACTAAGATAATTACTTAATTTCTTATTTAGATACTTACTATATTTCTTACTTAGATATTTACTTTATTTCGTATTTAGATACTCGCTATATTTCTTACTTTGATACTCACTAAATTTCTTATTTAGATACTTACTATATTTCTTATTTAGATACTTACTATATTTCTTATTTAGATATTTACTTTATTTCTTACTTAGATACTTACTATATTTCTGATTTAGATACTTACTATATTTCTTACTTAGATACTTACTATATTACTTATTTAGATACTTACTATATTTCTGATTTAGATACTTACTTTATTTCTGATTTAGATACTTACTATATCTCTTATTTAGATACTTACTATATTTCTTACTTAGATACTTACTATATTTCTTATTTAGATACTTACTATATTTCTTACTTAGATACTTACTATATTTCTTACTTTGATACTCACTAAATTTCTTATTTAGATACTAACTATATTTCTTATTTAGATACTTACTATATTTCTTACTAAGATAATTACTTAATTTCTTATTTAGATACTACTATATTTCTTACTTTGATACTGACTAAATTTCTTATTTAGATACTTACTATATTTCTTACTTAGATACTTACTATATTTCTTATTTAGATACTTAATATATTACTTATTTAGATACTTACTATATCTCTTATTTAGATACTTACTATATTTCTTACTTAGATACTTACTATATCTCTTATTTAGATACTTACTATATTTCTTACTTAGATACTTACTATATTTCTTATTTAGATACTTACTATATTTCTTACTTAGATACTTACTATATTTCTTACTTTGATACTCACTAAATTTCTTATTTAGATACTTACTATATTTCTTATTTAGATACTTACTATATTTCTTACTAAGATAATTACTTAATTTCTTATTTAGATACTTACTATATTTCTTACTTAGATACTTACTTTATTTCGTATTTAGATACTTACTATATTTCTTATTTAGATACTTACTATATTTCTTACTTTGATACTCACTAAATTTCTTATTTAGATAATTACTATATTTCTTACTTAGATACTTACTTTATTTTGTATTTAGATACTTACTATATTTCTTATTTAGATACTTACTATATTTCTTACTTTGATACTCACTAAATTTTTCTTATTTAGATACTTACTATATTTCTTACTTAGATACTTACTTTATTTCGTATTTAGATACTTACTATATTTCTTATTTAGATACTTACTATATTTCTTAATTATATACTTACTATATTTCTTACTTTGATACTGACTAAATTTCTTATTTAGATACTTACTATATTTCTTACTTAGATACTTACTATATTACTTATTTAGATACTTACTATATTACTTATTTAGATACTTACTATATTTCTTATTTAGATACTTACTTTATTTCTGATTTAGATACTTACTATATCTCTTATTTAGATACTTACTATATTTCTTACTTAGATACTTACTATATTTCTTATTTAGATACTTACTATATTTCTTACTTAGCTACTTACTATATTTCTTACTTTGATACTCACTAAATTTCTTATTTAGATACTTACTATATTTCTTATTTAGATACTTACTATATTTCTTACTAAGATAATTACTTACTTTCTTATTTAGATACTTACTATATTTCTTACTTAGATACTTACTTTATTTCGTATTTAGATACTTACTATATTTCTTATTTAGATACTTACTATATTTCTTACTTTGATACTCACTAAATTTATTATTTAGATACTTACTTTATTTCATACTAAGATAATTACTATATTTCTTATTTAGATACTTACTATATTTTTTACTAAGATAATTACTTAATTTCTTATTTAGATACTTACTATATTTCTTACTAAGATAATTACTTAATTTCTTATTTAGATACTTACTATATTTCTTACTTAGATACTTACGTTTTTTCTTATTTAGATACTTACTATATTTCTTACTTTGATACTCACTAAATTTTTTATTTAGATACTTACTATATTTCTTATTTAGATACTTACTATATTTCTTACTTAGATACTTACTATATTACTTATTTAGATACTTACTATATTACTTATTTAGATACTTACTATATTTCTTATTTAGATACTTACTTTATTTCTGATTTAGATACTTACTATATCTCTTATTTAGATACTTACTATATTTCTTACTTAGATACTTACTATATTTCTTATTTAGATACTTACTATATTTCTTACTTAGCTACTTACTATATTTCTTACTTTGATACTCACTAAATTTCTTATTTAGATACTTACTATATTTCTTATTTAGATACTTACTATATTTCTTACTAAGATAATTACTTACTTTCTTATTTAGATACTTACTATATTTCTTACTTAGATACTTACTTTATTTCGTATTTAGATACTTACTATATTTCTTATTTAGATACTTACTATATTTCTTACTTTGATACTCACTAAATTTATTATTTAGATACTTACTTTATTTCATACTAAGATAATTACTATATTTCTTATTTAGATACTTACTATATTTTTTACTAAGATAATTACTTAATTTCTTATTTAGATACTTACTATATTTCTTACTAAGATAATTACTTAATTTCTTATTTAGATACTTACTATATTTCTTACTTAGATACTTACTTTATTTTGTATTTAGATACTCACTATATTTCTTACTTTGATACTCACTAAATTTCTTATTTAGATACTTAGTACATTTCTTACTTTGATACTTACATTATTTCGTATTTAGATACTCAGTATATTTCTTACTTTGATACTCACTAAATTTCTTATTTAGATACTTACTATATTTCTTATTTAGATACTTACTATATTTCTCACTAAGCTAATTACTTAATTTCTTATTTAGATACTTACTATATTTCTTATTTAGATACTTACTATATTTCTTATTTAGATAATTACTATATTTCTTATTTAGATACTTACTTTATTTCTGATTTAGATACTTACTATATTTCTTACTTAGATACTTACTATATTTCTTATTTAGATACTTACTATATTACTTATTTAGATACTTACTTTATTTCTGATTTAGATACTTACTATATCTCTTATTTAGATACTTACTAAATTTTTTACTTAGATACTTACTATATTTCTTATTTAGATACTTCTGGTTATTTCACCGATAATTGAATACCACGATTAGAAGTAAACCGCTATATAAGTTTCATTTTTCAGATAAAATAAAAGCTTTAATCTGTATATAATATTTGTTGTTTCTTAATAAAAAATACAATAAAAATTCTTCATTCCTCCATACTTTATTTTATTGATTACTGTAAAACACTATTTATTAATTCTTTCAATACATCTACCTATAACATTTGCATGTTATAAAGTATTGTAGTCAGAGCTCTATGCAAAATAACAAAATATTCTAATCATTATATTTCCTTTCATATGAAATAACTTCTCCGGATTACTCTACGTTAATGAATACAGTATATAAAATATTACTTACTATAAACCCATTCAACAATAAAATATACCTCGATGATATTCATTATAAAAAAGAAATAGCCGAGAGATAACATTATTTATATAATACAAAAATCGAATTATTTGCATTCCAATCTACTGAAAGCAAAATTCTCTTTATGTTATGTACCCCAACAAAACCCATCTTCAAAGAACGACTAAAATATATATTTATAAATATTCTTTACCAAAGAATATTACTGCCGAATAAAATGATGATAAATAGTTATTAATAGAGAAGATAAAACGTAAATATAAAAGTGATATGTTAAAAATATAATATGATGTATAAGAATACATAGATCTATAAAAAGGTGATTTATTCAACATTATCCTAAGAGGATGATATCCCACATCGATTATAAAGAAGTAATTCCATAAAAGCTAAGCATTCAAATGTAAGACAGAACATACTTTTGTTAACTAAAGACTTCGGTGAATAGCTACCAACATAGGCTGATTAAAGTGATTTGTTTTAATACAATCACATCTACAAATACATAAATAATGAGTAACTTATGTTAGAGTTATGCGAGATAATATTAGATTATTATATGCACTCCAGGCTAAATGTCACTCTACTTTAATACAATTAATACAATAACATATTTAATGCTATATAAATTATTATGCTATTTTTATTATTAATTTTAATTAGCATATTATATGTTTGTACTAATGATTTGATATTTCTGTCTAAACAAGTATTTATATTATATTGGTGAATTTCACTCTTACCACATATATAAAATGATATCAATATAGTACAATTTACCCAAACCTAAGTTAAGTTATTATTGGAAATCGTTCTTATGAAATCGTGAAACTTCATCTCAGTTTATTTAATCGATAAAATACAAATGTCTCAAAAACGTTTACATTTTTTTTATATCAAATAGAACAAAAGACATGAAATTATTTTTAAAACAAGTAAACAATCTTTAATAATCTTTAATATTTAGACTAAATAAATAAATTTTATGAACACAAATTTATTATTAATAAATATGAATATAATATAACACAGGATATAATAATTTATAATGGTATTCAATACAAATGACTACAAATGAACTAAACATCTTCTGATAGGTTATCTGTAAATATAAACGAACCACTTTTAGTATATGTTACTTGGCAAATAAAGCAGATCATTTCTTATTGAAAGTAAGAAGGAATTGAAAAATTAATTACAAAAATTAATAAATCAGTATTATTGAGATAAATATAAGTAATTAAATATACGATGTTAAAAAGATATTCCATCACTAGGATAATGTCCTTGACACACTAACCTTTGGGAATGAGTGATTTAACTAGGTCGTTACCCACCAAAGGGTCAGCATCAGTTAGCATGCTCTGCAATAGATTGTGCTGACTCATCTCATTAAGTTTACTCTCCTAGAGTTTAATGATGTAGCAAAATTGACAGTTGTCTTAGTTTGTAGGATGCTCAATGAATTGGTATTTAAATTGAAATGATTACTAAAAGGCGATTCAAATCTAACTTTCTTATTATTGACATTAAGCGAAACACAATAATTTTAATTAGAATTTATTAGTTTTAAGAGATTATAACCAATACGATTTTTATAGTAGTATTAGAATAAATATAATATAAATTATGCAGAGCAATACGTAAATCATGGAGTTTAATACTTATTTTAATTATTTAGATACACTGATATTGACGAATTATGGATTTAAATCCAAGTATTTAATAATATATAAACCTAAACAAAATAATAAAAATACATTTTTAATAATTGCAAATTTTGAAAAATTTAACGAAATTCCATGTTTATTTATTTTATACAATAAATCAACTGTTACAATGAAGTAATTGTGTAACTATCTTCTACCTCAAATAAGATAATTGTCAATTAATGAAGCAAACCTCGTGCAGACGAATTTCTAAATCATCAGGAAGATCTTCAACTTTGATTATGTCCTCCACTAGACTAGTGTTAATCTCTGAAATTATCATACACATAAATATATGTAGAAATATATATATATATATATATATTTATATATATATATATATATATATATATATGAATAAATATATATATGTATAAGAATACATAGATGTTAATGTATATAGAATATATTTGGTGTAGAATTTAAATTAACTATACAATATCTTTAGATCTAACTGGGAATTCAAATAACCTAGAAAGGTAATCGTGCTTGGGTATTTAATATCCAGGTATTAATAGTATTAATTATTCATTAAATCCTAGATTACAATATCGTTTGGTGTATAGAATTTTGTGTCCTTTCATCAAATTAGTGAAGTAAAATTGTATAAATTTGAGAATCTCAAATCTGAGAATACATTCAAACATTAGTTCAATCGACATACAAATTAAATCTCACCATTTTGGAGGTCGTGTGCAACTGCAGTGTCTAACAGACATTCGAGGTTCTGATCGATGGTATCATCAACTTCATCGTCTTCATCTGACCCAATTCTGGTTTAGAACAATGGAGAGTGTATTGGAAAAAAGTAAAATTTGATATTTGAGCCTCAATACAGATCTACAAGAGAACTTATTTACAATGACATCATCTAGTCGGCTATACATTATTATTTACGATGATATCATCTTGTATTAAATTAGTTGCATATATGACAATTTGTTAAAATCCCGAGTCCGTTATACATTATAATAGCAACTGCTAATGCAATACATATTATATACACGCAATGCATGTTTAAATTCTAACCGATTATAAGGTTTTATTTCAGATGGAACCAGTTGTATATACTCATCATCAAATTCGGAATCAATTGATACTGTGAAGTTGTTTTGAATAAGGTTAATAATATTTGTTAATTACGTTATCAATTGATTTGTTTTAGTAATTTTGAAAGAATTAATTTTATCCCATAATTCATAATTCATAATTCATTCTTTAACCTTTTTCGTCTTCCGTATCTTCTTCAGTTAAAAGCTAATGGATATTATATAATGAATATTATATTTATTAAAAGATTGTGTTCGCTATAATAAAGTGAAATAAATACAGATATCTTAACAGATATAAACATAACAAATGATGTAATAAATTAATTTAAAATTATTCCGAGATATTGATGGGAAATATTGATTTAATAATCATATTATAACATTCTGCTTATCCCGTTAGGGTTATCACAACTAGCTTACCATTAACTAACTTCTCTAAATCCATCTGCTTAATACCTAACCCTACTTCACTAAAATCTTTAACCATACTAACCTAATGCAAACTAACTTTCACATACATGACACAGAACACAACAATCTACTAAATAGTTATTGCAAACCGTATTCCCAAATCAAGCCAAAAGCAAGTCCAGCGTTAACCTACCCAAACATTCTTGTCTAAACAGAAAATAACACATCCAAATCTTACTCCGGAATATCTCCACGTTCGTCTCAACCCAAGTAACTAGATCATGTAACTATTATTGAATCTTACACAATTAGTATTTTCAATAAGGCATTTTAAATAAATACATTTTAACTTTTATTATATAGCAGGTACTCCCCAATCCCACGGCACCTGAACATGGACAAGGCCTACCCCCGACGCCTCAATAATGCCCTGACCTCAACGGTTTGCACGCAGGTGGAAAGCTCTTCGTACAGTAGATCAGACAATAGGTTGTAAACCAGCTCTCCATTGTTGAGGAACGCCATTGTCTTGCCGATGCAGGAGAGCAGATTGCTTCGAATGTTAGCGGACAGTCCGTCGACGTGGGGAGTCATATTTTCGACGACGTCGATAATAGAGTCGATGTGTTGAGATGTTATTGCGTCTGGTGAGGAGGAGGGAGATGAAAACTGCCAAATCGGCTAGCAAAACAATAATTGAGAATGAGGACGAGTTAATAAACCAACTATTAAGACAAATTAAATCTAACAGCCACAGAAGACAGAATAATAATCAATAACTAACTAAATAATGAATGAAAGGAAGGAAGAATAAATATGATAAGGAAGAATTAATCAATAATTTCTGTTGAAATAATAATAATATAAATTGACAAATAAAATGAAAATAAATAAAATTATTAATATTATTTTTTTATTAAACTTTATAAAGTTGAGAATATAATTTTAGTAAAATGAGAAACTGACCATGCACTTTCAGTTTAATTAGAGGAGCCATTGCAGTTTCCACAATGGGTTTCACGAGGGAAGTGATATCTGATTTTGTGACAATCACTACATCCTATTCAATTATAATAAGTAAGTTACATAAATATTAGACACATTTTAATGCTGTGTAAGAATATGTATTCACAATTACTTTGAATTAAGAACATAAATTTCTACAACTACAAATATTACAAACAATTTTTTCGCTGGTTACAGATTGTTGTTGATTTTCGGATTCCGTCGATATTACGCTAGCATCGAGTTTAGATAAGTTGTTGTTACGAAGGGTCTGAAGAGCCTGAAATAACAGGGAGAAATTACTCGAGTCTTAGAAAATAAGCAAATACTAAAATTTAAATTAATAACATAAAGGTAAACATCCAGTGAACAATAACAACATTGATGTGAGATATGCAATCATATCATTATTTGATTATAAAATATAATACATGATAACATATATAACATATTATGTGAGATAAAATCAAAGAATCTTTTAAGATCAATTATAAAATTTCAATAATTATTCTTTATCAAACAACAATCTATACAAAATTTAAATTCAAATGAGACATTATATTATCTACATGTATTTTAATAAACTACAAAAACAAAGAGAATACTATATTCTAAAATGAACATGCAAACATAGATATACCTTCTTAAGCTGTGAAAATATAATATTTAAACATTAAACAAAATAATTTCTAAATAAAAGTCATTAGTTTTAGAAAAATGAATTTTCTTACAGGAAACCCGACAAATAATCTGAGTTTATTTTTTACATCGCATAATTTATTTTAATTAAACAAATAATTTGTTAACGACAGCATTTTATAAAACAATTACATTACTACGTGTGCCGGATAATTGAATATAACAAAATTAATGATTTTGGTTGAAGTTTAACAAAAAATAAAATATAACAAATTAGCTTTGATTAATTAATCATATATTTGGCTAGAAGTCATATGTGACTTTACTAAAGTAAGCGAATACAAAGTAGTTTTGTTAAAACATTTGAGTAACAGAACATTTTTATCCAGGCCGATAGGAGAGTAGAATATATTTGCCAACAGGGTGGGCATAGTTAGGCTTCAGACGTTGCAACTTCAACGCGAAACAAACCTCGTCGTAGTGGATGACAGTTTCTCCAAGAGATTCGTTGGCAAAGAAGTCTTCGCAGGCATCTCCGGCGGTCGCGAGTGAAGACGTAGACGCCTGCTCGGAGTAATCGTATTTCTTGGACTGCGAAACAAAGGGATTCATTTAGTGCAATGTGACAATGTGGTGTTTATAGCGAATATAGTCAAAAAAAATAACTAACAAGAATTAATCTCAGAATTATTAAATATATAAATTACACTACAAATTGTATAAATAGGGAAATAATAACAAAGAACATAAATAATAACAAAACAATAATTAGGATGAATTGTTATAATTTATTTCTGATAAAATATCAAATAACTTCTTTAGAATTATCTCCATTCGCATACTTGGTAACACATGATTGAACTGCATAAAGAGCTCTTTGTCTCGTGTAATCGGTATTCAACATCTGCATATTATATAAGGGGTCAGTATCCTTCACGACATCGGCCTCCCTTTAGTTTAATGCTTGGTCGAACGAACGTAATCGTATAATTTGCAACTTTGCAAACAAATAATAATTTAATATACTATTGTTATTAAAAAGTCAAGTTTGGTGTAGAACTGAATTTAGATTTGTGAAAGTATTTTGAGTATAACACGCATTTCACAGCAACACTAATAACGTGCCTGTAAATCTCTGAACAGTTCGATAAGATAGTGAGGACGTTGTTCATTCTGCGAGATCAAAGTCGCAACCTCCGAATAGATTGTCTCCCGGAGAGAGTCGAAGAGTTCACCGGAGGCGTTGTTCCTGGGGTTCATGGGTCATTAGTCACATACACCGATAATAAAACTACGAATCAAACTGTCAATCGAAACGTAATCGATTATCATTCCAATAGAGTTATTGACCTTATTACCAATCTACCGTGAACATAAACTACTAGCAAACCCTAGACTTGAAGGCTGACTAGCGGATGACATCATGCTAGTAGTGGTCGAAGCAAAAGACGTGCCGCTGATGCCTGCAGATAAACCAATATAGTTTTTATGTCCTGTATTTGTAAAAGGGACGGTATGTATGTGTACAGGGCGCGAGAGGAGGAGAGTGAGTTGGGCAAAGTACGAGATTAAGGAATTAGATGGGAGGGGAAACGGGAGGGGTTTGAGAGGAGAAGTGTTTAAACCGCTCATTCTTTCTTTAAATCCGACTAAAGGTTTGACAGACGCTCCCACGGTTTTAGTCTCACTCCGGATACTGTCATAAGTAGAGTCACTACTTCGGTGATAGGTAGGGGGACCAGACTTCCATTTGTGTCTGAAATACATCAAAGTTTGTATGTAAGCAAATGAATTACAAATAATTAGTTTGTAGGAAATACATTTTTAATTGGTAATACTTAAATCTTTTATATTTACTCACTTACTAACTCACTCACTGACTCACTCACTCATACATTTACTCATACACTTACTCACTCACTCACTCACTTACTCACTTACTATCTCACTCACTCACTCACTTTAATACACGTACATTTATATCTGACTTATTTTCTCTACACACTATCCCCTATACAGTTCTCCCATATGTATAATGTGCATTGCACACTTCCCTCACATGCAATTTACTCTCACGTAACTTCCTTACACATATTACCACAATTATTATCTCAATTATTTTTGATTTATGTATTTATTTATTTTTAAAACTTCTTATTTACTATATTAATTTTGTTATATTTCGTTAACTCAACTTCGAACAATATAAAAATTGGATTTTCGTGAATAAACATATACACTGACACAAAGACAGACAGACACACACTCACTCACACCCTCACTCGCTGGTTCACACACTCACACACAAATTCCCTCCCGACCTGTTACTGGAAGTCAGTAGTTGAAGAGGAGGTACAATCGTAGATTGCGGTTCTGGTTCATTGAAGTCTCGAGCGTGAACAGTTTCAATGGCAATGGTGGCGACTTTGTTAGCGTGATCTTGGGACTCGTCGAGGTCGCTGTCCCTCATAGGCACCACCTGGTGAGTAATCGGGAGGCGAGAGGGGAAGCTATAGATATTAATAGCGTCGATGGTAATTACACGTAACTAGTAAATAATGTAAACTAAATGGTACGTAATATTATCTTTTAAATTTGAACCAAATAATTAATAATATTAGTGGTACCCAAAGCAATTCAAAGGTTAGTCAATAGTTCTTACCTTATTACTTTTATCTGTATCATTTACCATGTCGATGTAGTAGAGCTGTAGTGTGTGAAGAAACAATAAGTAGAGGATGAGCAATAGGTCAAGAGGATAATAGGTCAAGAGGATACGGTCAAGAGGATACGGTCAAGAGGATACGGTCAAGAGGATACGGTCAAGAGGATACGGTCAAGAGGATACGGTCAAGAGGATACGGTCAAGAGGATACGGTCAAGAGGATACGGTCAAAAGGATACGGTCAAGAGGATAAGAGGTCAAGAGGATAAGAGGTCAAGAGGATAAGAGGTCAAGAGGATAAGAGGTCAAGAGGATAAGAGGTCAAGAGGATAAGAGGTCAAGAGGATAAGAGGTCAAGAGAATAAGAGGTCAAGAGGATACGGTCAAGAGGATACGGTCAAGAGGATACGGTCAAGAGGATACGGTCAAGAGGATACGGTCAAGAGGATACGGTCAAGAGGATACGGTCAAGAGGATACGGTCAAGAGGATACGGTCAAGAGGATACGGTCAAGAGGATACGGTCAAGAGGATACGGTCAAGAGGATACGGTCAAGAGGATACGGTCAAGAGGATACGGTCAAGAGGATACAGTCAAGAGGATACGGTCAAGAGGATAAGAGGATAAGAAGGTAAGAGGATAAGAAGGTCACATTGAAACTTTGCACAAAACACTGACCGGTTGGTATTGTCTTGAACGATTGTCTGTAGTCTCAGTGCAGTTGGTCTGTTGGAACCCGATGGGGTGCATTAATAACAAGGATTCGGTAGTAAGCAGTAACTAGACATGACTTGAGTATACTAATGAGTACTCGAGTAATAAAGTAATTAAGCAAATATTTTTCACAGTTGAATAACGCAAACAATGAGGAATTGAAATAAAATATAAAATTTCAGAAACATAAATTCTTCTTAATGTTAGAGAAAATTTAATTCATAAAAATCTAAATAGATTTTTTTCGCTAATAAAATAAGACTTTTTACCGCTAAAAATTAAAAATTTGTACGATTAAAAAGATTTGCTATCTAAGCGATTATTTTGAACAAATAATACCATACTGACCGCACAGCATTTTAAATGAGCAATCTCCAGATCCAGGTTCTCGCGAACTTTAATCGAAAGCACTTGCTTCAAGCGTTCGATGATAGCCGATTGATTGATGGCTTCAGCGGAAAAGAAATCTGTTTTCGACGTTTCTCGGGAAATTGGTGATTTTTCTGAAAACATTGGAAACATAATGCATCGGAATATAATATTTCATGAAAGTTAATGGAACCAAAGTCATAAGTTTAACAACACTAGCCATTCAAAGATATGATAATCTGCGAAAAAAACAATTAAGTTTTAAATTATATTTTTTTGCTTAAACATAGAAATTTCTATTAACAATTAGGAATATTGTAAATAGGAAATTAGAAAATAATGAAACTATTTATAAAAAAAATTTTATAAATTATATTAATTATGTTAATATTACTCACTTGGTTTTGTTTTTTCCTCATCACGTTTGTTCATCAATTTCTCCACCATCAGGGTTAACCGCGACATGTTCTTTTGAAGGTCATTGACCTTATTCTCCATAATCTTCTATAGCAGATGTACAGAAATGATAATAATGAAATGATGATGAAATAAATAATTAACGCAAATAATTAAATTCGATATTGATATCATTTCAAAAGTAAGACAGAGATAATACAATAAAATATGTTACAATATCAACAAGACATTATATAGCTTACATTGTTGGCAATTGGAGAACTTGAATTTATTCTAGAACACCTCGAGTTATATTTCATCCTAGGTTGAGAACAATTGAAAGTTAAATACATCAAATTGTAGTTTATTTGTATATATTTTAATATGGAAAATATCAAATACTTATATAATATGAGGTAAGATACATTACGAATGATTGGAAGCTTATTTAGGCTAAGCACTAAAGTTATTTTTATAATAATTGTAATCAAAAAGTGACTTAGAGTAAATATGAACAATAGTTAATAATTGATTGAATTAAACATTAACGTATGATGGGTACTCTATTGTCCATACATTAACTGCATATAATGGGTACTCTATTGTCCATACATTAACTGCATATAATAAGTAAGAGAACGGTTAATGGCACAAACTCTTTGTTAGAATTAGGATTGGGACCGGACGTAAAGAAATTGTCTAATTCTTCTTCCTCCTCTTCAACCTTGGAACGTAGTGTGATGGTAATAATATCTGAACGCAGTTTATCCATAAACTCGCGTAGCCGACAATGTCTAGCGAGAGGAAACACGGGGTAAAGTTTTCGTAGAGAAGAAAATGTCAATCAAAAATGAAATATTCCAAAGTTCCAGATACTTTATAACGATTATATCGACGAATGCAAGTCAGATTATTGTTGATTAAATTCAAAAGTAAGTTGACTCGAGGTTATCGTAAATGTTTGCACGCATATTCTAGTATTTTGAGCGATTACGTGGCTTCGGCAGTAAATCACTGAAAGTGAATGTCAGGAATGCAAATCGCGAGAAATCAATTAGAAAAAACCTGTTGGTAACATTCGGCCTCGATTTCGCTGGAGTAGTTTTCTGTAAACGATAAGATAAATATGAAAACACCTTATAGCAAATGAATGAAGAATGGGAATAATTTAAAGTTTTCACTTAAGTATGTGATCACAATCTCAGTGATTTATTAATTATTAATTCTACTAATTTATTTAATAAATTTCAATATCAATATCGATTATATAATTATAGAAATTTTCAGTTGAAGAAAAAACTAAAAACAATTCGACTTTCGAACTGAACGTAAAAGATTGAAGAAGGTAGAATGAACTAATAAAGTTGTAACTATCAATACGTAAGCTATTCACCAAGAATCGTCGAAGGATTGTTGTAGGTTTTCTCACTCGAGTACGTCGAACCACCCCAGGTAGCCTGAGTGGGACAAGTACCACTGCAAAATAAATGTGGGAATAAGTGGACTAATCAAAATATTAATATTAATAAATGACAAATATCAAATGATCTACTGAAATAGGGCAAACAAATCTTACAATTAGTGGAGTAAGTAACAAACTAGTCTTACAATTAGTGGAATAATTAACAAACAAGTCTTACAATTAGTGGAATAATTAACAAACAAGTCTTACAATTAGTGGAATAATTAACAAACAAGTCTTAATATTAGTGGAGTAATTAACAAACAATTATTAACTAGTTGTAAATGGTAACAGTTACTCAAACATAAACACTCGCCCAAACAAGTCCGACTTCGTAGAGAAGGAACACTGATCGCTTGCCGGATCGTAAGATTTGCCGGCGTTGCAGGAGAACTGTTGGTTGTGTTGGCGAGTCTTGCCAAGCACCTCCTCTCGGAGCATGCGCTGTTGCCTCATACGATTGTACAGGATTTCATTTGGTACAACGCCTGCTACACGCAGAGGGTGAGGTTATTATGGTATTATATGAGAACGTGAGATGGAGCGAGCGGGGTATGGGTGTGGGTGTGGGTGTGCGGATACGGGTGTGGGTATGGGTGTGCGGGTGCAGTTATGGGATTTTGTAAGGTTATGAATTTGGAATGGGGTCGTGGGTAAACTGACTTTCCAATGGTTCCTGGAATGTAACTTGGCTGGCGTTGTTTAAATCATCGAGTATGAGCTTCTCGATACATTCATCTGTAAATTTCGGATTTACAATATTCAAATGCTAAGACTGAGAGCAATGGTGAATTTTACGAAACCAAACAATACCTCCAATTTGTTTCGTAGAACTTTTGCCTTTTTCTATGGCTGCCGAAGCCGGTCCCTGGTAAATCATGAAATCAATTTATTAAACAGCAACTCTTAAAGAGAACTTTACATACAGAATAAGCGCTATAGATAATAAACTCATGCGAATAATAGAAAATAAAAATCTCTAAGAGAAAAATATAATACCTAGTATTTAATAGTTCCATATATAAAATATACTACCTAGTATGTAGTACTTAATACTCTATAATACTCCTATATATAATTGTAGGCTATTTTTAAGAAGGATGAAGGATTTAAACAACTATAAGTTGAATTGATCACTTGTCAATCGGTCGAAGCTTTCAACCCACGACCAATCGATGACCAACGTATTTCTCTCTGTAATCATTGAGTTCGTTGAGATTCATGTAAATAATTCCTCGGAGGATGAGGTTGGCCTTCTTCAGCTCAGAGCAATCGGTTGCAGCATCTCCTTTAGCCTCGATTACCTTAGTCGGTTTGGCTTCGACGACCTTGGAAACGCCGTCCCCATCAGCTAATTGTTCTAAATCGAAGGTATTATCGGTTATTAAAGTACACTTTTGTATTCAAACTAACGATTCGATTACATTTAATTTCATTTCCCAGTCGGTGGAAATACGAAATTATTTTCATACTTTACAATAGGAGTATTTATATACGAAACAGTGCGGCGTACGTTTGATGGACTGTAGGGTCTGCAGAATCTGCGAATTATCTTCCTTGTCGACGTGGAACGCGGTGACAAGGTTTTGAAGTCGGCTGAGTTTTTCGCTGGCAGACTGTACACGTCTGTCGATGCGATTGAGGATGAGGACAGGACTTCAATATAAATTGGTAACAAATATTGAATATTTAATTGTTTAAAATATAATTATATGGCTATCGAATTATTGAAAATATGAGTTTCAATACTATATATTGTAATTATTAATTACTGATTACTAATTAATAACTCTAAAATATTCTTATGTATATCTGGGAATATTTATATATAATGTAATATAGTATTTAATAAGTATATAAATAGTATTTAATATCAGTTAATAAATATTTCTCGGAAATTAGTCAAAATTCAATTAATTTAATCTGTTCAGTTGATATCTAATGGATTTTATATCTGCAAGTCCTTAAAGCTATTATTTCATATATTTATATACTTATTAGACAAACAATATTAAATTTTAAAATTTGAAGATGCTAGATTTTAATAAATTTACATTTTAAGTATTATCCGTATATTTTTAATTCCATGTATTTTCATCTATTTATAAATATATAAGTATATTTATTTTTAAATATGTATTATAATTTTTTATTAGTAAATGTATTAATATAATAATTAATATATTAATAATTAATACAATAATTAAATGTATTATTATAAAAAAAAATATTGTTTTAAATCAATGTGTATATTGAGAATTGTGTAAATTTTATTTGATATAAATTGTTCATATTTATTAAATCTATTAATCGAAGTGAGAAATGTGATAATTAACCCTAAATATAGATATTAATATAATGTTACCTGATATAATTATTTGATTTGCCTTTAAAAACATATTATAATGCATAATAATATCAATACATTAAAATATTATTTTATGTTTGAGTTCGAAATTAAATAGCAACATTTCTGTTCTAAATAATTGTTATCGAATATAAAAACTTTGATATGTATTTGTATCAGTTATTACCATAAAAATAAGCGTTGAGTAAATATAATTCACATAACAAAAAATATCATATTTTGATTTGATATCATTCCGGTTTATTTTGAAATTCTATAAATTTAATAATATTGTGATAATATAAAAACCACAATTATGTTGTAAGATTTTCAAACGTACAGGATATGAATTTATTGCATGAATTTAAACCTGACTTTAGACGAGATATCTACGTCCAAATCATCTTCGTCGCAATCGGAAAAAGAGTACCCGGTAGTCGCGGCAACCGTCGATGGCGTTTTGTAGCGAGGGGATGTCTTCGAGGTAACCGAGGACGATACAGAAGCGACGGCGTAGTCTTGCATGCGACCTCTTTCAGTTGCCGCCGGCGACGTAGAGTTCAACTGCAAGTCGCAAGATAACCACTCGGCCTTTTCTACAAATAATTAGCATAATTTGTACCGGATTAAATAATTTTGTACATTAAATCTTCATATAAAATGACAAAATATCATATAAATCTATTTTTAAAAATGTCGAATTTATTATGATATTAAAATTAATATATCTTGATATTCTAAATATAAATAGATATTTTTAAAATACATATAATTATATTTTAAACAAATTATAAATTAGAATCTGAATGATTGAATGAATACAAAAAAATGATAAACTATTACTATTATCTCCGTCAATAATATCTACTGACCAGCAGTGTCCGGAATGTTGGTGGAATTCAAAACTTTGTTTTTTAAACTTTTCAATTCCTGGCAAAGTTTTAATTTCTTCAATTCACTGCGAAATGATTATATCTTGCAATATTGGTGAAGATAAGTTAAGATTAAACTTGTTGTGATTTAAGCAACAAGCATAAACAATTAGGCATTGAAATATGATCTATAACAATATCTTATAGCATATAGTGAAACTTAATAAATATTTAGTAAGCGATTTGATAAAAGATTTTACATAAACAGCCAAAAATCAATAATTAAATTCACCAACTCTGAAATATCTGACTCAGTCAATTTATGAACACAATTTACTTGGTCTACAAATTGAAGGTTTGAGTTACTAAAAGATGATGAACAGAAATACTTTAGATAAATACAAAATTGTATAAGTTTTACATGGACACTGTCCATGATATGTGTCAGGCATCGGATTAATCTTCATTGGACTTATTTAGAATTTAGTAGACTTCTAGTCATACAGACTCTCAAATCACGGATATCGTAAACAAAAGTACATCGCTAGAGTTAATTAGTAAACAAATAAACAACTTAGATTGCTCTACTAGTGTAAGGACACCAGCCAACCGAGGAACGGACGAGATCTACATGGTGTGGCCTTGGACTTCATGAAACCATTGTGAACTCTCCTTTCAAGAGGAGAAGCAGTACTACTGCATTTTTTCTCTGAAAGGAAACAATAGATTGTTTGTGTCATTCACATTCGCATTTAAATTGCATTTAATGTCGACTAATCAATTCTATGTCAATTTAAATTATAACTATAAAATATTAAGTGCAGAATATGAAATTGATATTATATTTTTTGATTCCAACCGAGTAAAAGTTTATTTTGCAGCAATTTCCTCTTCAGCATTTCAAGTTCTTGTTCTACGAAGTTATGGCAGGTAACGGAATTAGAGGTAAACAAGGTAGAGATTCTTTATAGGAAAGAATTATACAAATGAATACCAAATTATGACAGGTAGACTCATGTATAAAGGAATTAGAGGTAAACAAGGTAGAGTCTCATTAAAGGAAAGAATTATACAAATGAATACAAAATTATAAAAGCATAGTTGAAAATTAGATATAAAAAGAGGAGTAGATGAAACAAACCCATGATATCTGTATTCTCGCTCTGTGCATCTTCATCCGAACAATGTATATAGGGTACGAGTTCGGCAATCGAAGAGCATTGTTCGGCTGGTTGACCGCGTTGGTCAGCATCCAGGGCACGGCGGTTAGTCGGAGTGTCGCACGTGCTATTGTCGAGCTGCTCCAGGGCTTGCAGAAGGCGTTTCTTGTACTGGACAAATAGCGAAAGTGAACGGAGACGATATGTGTGAAGGTATCTAAGTGAAATATTGGAAGTTATAATCCCGAGGCAGTCATGTGCTGAGTAATTGAAGGATTGTAAATTAAATGATGTCAGGTTTAGGGAGAAGAAGGTAGATGTAGGGAGGAGAGAGAATAATTAGGAAGGTGAGAATAGATGAGGGAGGTGTAGATGTATGTATATATAAGATATAAGCACTCAAGTATAAAGATAGTATTGTTCAGGAGTTGTGGTATGTAATAGGAATCTGACCTCATATTCAATTTGAAGTTTTGCCTTTGATTCATTCAACCTTTCACTAAAATGATACACATTATATTTATTATCAGTATTAACAATATATATATATATATATATATATATACATATATATATATACATATATATTATTATTTATATATTGAGAGAAAAGATATTGACTAAAAACAAATTAAACTTATATTAGTTTTAATAAAAAAAACTATTATATAATTCAAATGCAATTTTAAATTTGCAAACAATGAAATACATATTAGATATATAGATACAGAGATAAAATAATGAGAGAATCTATTAAGTTAAGGGTTTGCCGTATTTAAATGAGATTAAATTGAATCTATTAATTTAAATGTTTGCCGTATTTGAATGAGATTAAATTTGATGTCCGTACTTAGCATTAGTTATTGGAGATAGGTGTAGGAAGATAGTAAATTAATAAATGTATAGATTAGTATGAGTTAGATATTGGTACAACGGCGTATTTAGATAGTAAGTGATTAGATAATGCCTTTAGAGGATGTGCGGGGTTAGTAGGTGTTAGGCAAGTTTCAACTTACAAGAGTTGTTCGGAGCTGGGAGTGGAACCCGATGCCTTCAAGTCCTGCAGTGAGGTCGAAGGTGAAGTATTGGCAGCGGTGTCGTCGTGGCGACCGAGATGCTCTTCGATACGGGGTCGTATGCAGGGCAACGACCTCTGCAAAGGTCGTATACACTGCATGAGTAACTAGTCGAGATTAAGGGGGTCGGGATGGTAACGAATCCACGCATTAAGTACTTGGAACAGTTGGTCAGTCGGCCAGAACTGCGTTACATGAGGACAGGATTTATTAACAAAAATGCTGGGTATTAAATGTATTCAGTAATTTGCAGTTCAAAGTTTAAGTCTAGCTCAATAAACATCGATGACAATTTGATACACGTTCATAATGTGAGAATAATATACTACTCGACATCAAACCACAATAATATGGAAATGAACAATGATTAAATATCAAAATGTATTCGAATACATTGAAATATAATTGCCGACTTTAAATGAGATTTCTTGAGGCAGATGAGGCAATACCTCGCTAGTTTCAGTGATATCATCGTCTTGTTCAGGGACGGTTTGGCTCATCGAGGAGGCTTCTGAATTTTGACTCGTAGTATCTTCTGCGTCAGTAGCTCTAGCATTCTTTTTCTATAAATACAGTTTGTAAAGAGTTCAGGAATCACATCGAATCTAAACTACGGATATTCGAATTCATTAAACAAATATCAAATAGCGTTGGATAGAGTTGCAAGTAAATGTAATGGCACATTACTAGTAGCTAAAAGTAACTGATACAATTATTATTCAGATCAGATATACTCCTACATAATATAATCTGAGTATAATGAGTGCGATTAAGTCAAATACTATTAACAAACAGTTCCAATCTCGTAGAGAAATTCAATGTACTTTTGCTTTTCACGGTTTAATTTATCGCAGACATTATCCAATTCTTTTAACATAACCTCATTTTTCTGAAATAAAAGATAACTTAATCTCATGAAATTAAGTATGATGAGAACTAATTAATGAATATACTAAGTCAGTACTCAGTGGGTACATGTGTATTGAATACTAATTAATGAATATACCAAGTACTCAGTGGGTACATGTGTGATGAGAACTAATTAATGAATATACTAAGTAAGTACTCAGTGGGTACATGTGTATTGAATACTAATTAATGAATATACCAAGTACTCAGTGGGTACATGTGTGATGACAACTAATTAATTAATATACTAAGTAAGTACTTAGTGGGTACATGAGTATTAAATTATAATTAAACAATATATTAAGTAGGTATTTAGTGGGTACATGTGTATTGGATGCTAATTAAACAATATTTTAAGTAAGTACTCAATGAGTACAAGTATTCTAAGAATCAATGATACCTCGGGTGAATGTCTTAATTTTCTTTTTAGAAGTTTACCCTGGCTGATAAATTCGTTCAATTTAGAAAATTGCTCGACAATTTGTCTTTCATTGTCTATTAAGAATGTAGAGTTCTCCTGAATAGGGTTCGGTATATCAGGGGGTATGGACGTAGGGGTCAAGGGGGTAAGGGGTATAGGGATTGCAGTAGGGGTATAGATATTCTTGGGAAGTGGAGTATGTATTGTGGATCTGTGAGGATGTAGGTGTAAGATTTTGGGTTAAAGAAAGGTAGAGTGTGTAGAAACTATGCGGGTAGATTGTGTGGGTAGATTGTGTGGGTAGAGTGTGTGGGTAGATTGTGTGGGTAGATTGTGTGGGTAGAGTGTGTGGGTAGAGTATGTGGGTAGATTGTGTGGGTAGATTGTGTGGGTAGATTGTGTGGGTAGATTGTGTGGGTAGATTGTGTGGGTAGATTGTGTGGGTAGATTGTGTGGGTAGATTGTGTGGGTAGAGTGTGTGGGTAGAGTGTATAGGTAGAGTGCATTTAGTTAACATGACAGTATGCATTAAATTGTGAAAATAAACCTCTCTTACGGGTAGACTCTCTGATCTAGCTAAAGACTGAGGTTTCTGTACACACTTTAACAATTGACTTAGCTCCTCCTCGTGGATGGCATTGTATAGCTACGAATGGGGTCGGTGCGTAAATGGATGAAAACGGATTTGATGGGACTGGCGCGAATCTCACGAAGTGGAAAGAGAAAGATAGCTGGGATGTGTATGCAATGGAGTATGAAACCCGTTTATTACATTCGAACAGGTACGGATATATAAACCAATTTAAACAATAAGGTTCTACTACGTGATATTATTTCATATTCTGTCATACAGGTAGGTAAACTATACCCGAAATTGCTTTTAATGAAAAGCGGAAAGAGAAACATAAATACCTCTGCACTTATGTCTAGGGATTTGGAATTGAGATCACCAGATATATAGTTTTCAAAAATATCCTGTTTCAAATGAGAGACTCAAACTTAGTCATGAAAATATGGAATCGGAATCAATTTACTCATCGCAAGCATAAAGTTCATAAACCTAAATATAATCCGCCAAATCAACTAACATTAAATTACAAATACAAAATATTAAAGTTTTATAACATTAATTATTAATTCTTTTAAATAAAGGATTTTAAAATTAGTGTTCAAATAATATTGAATAGATTTCAAAATGATGTTTCAAATTATTAATTTACGTACAGTTAGCTTAAAGTAAAATAAATTCTCGAATCTGATGTTAGCAATCGGTTTGTTAGAAAAACAATGAACACAAACATTATTCTTGTAGGCTTGCCGTAGGTCGCAGTTCTTCGATTGTAATTGGTCATGCGATTTCACTCTTCGAGAATTCATGCCTAGAGGTGAGCGGACGCGATGTGAACGCGATGTGAACGCGGAGAGCTCGTCTACGTCTACTCTAATTAATGTGTTTACGCGTCAAACTACTCATAGAAAGCGAAATTCATCTCATCTTTACAAAGAAAACAAACGCAATGGAATGAATTCAACGACAAACCTGGCTGTAGTGCAGAGGTATACACCACCTGACAACATGCAACTATTAAATATTCACGGATCTAGGTGCCAATATGCTATTATTGATTCAACCCCAATATAATCAATAACTGCTGGGCTTAAAGGATAGCGAATTCACGATTGATTTATAACTTACAAGTGCGTCATATAGTATATAATTAGAATATACATATATACTGTATATAATCGGTATATATGTTTATAACTTTATGTGTTATATAATGTTAAATAATATTATATGTTATAAATATTAAAATAAAATCTTTTAAATGTTACAAAACAATTCTTTTGCTACATTATCTAGAATATTGAATATATAATTATAATAATTTAAAGTATTTTATAGCATGATAGTTCATTAAGTATAAATTAACAAAACAAACATGCAATACAAATAAGATAACAATTATGGAAATCAAAAACAAAATGTAATAGAATTAGTTAAAAATGAAGTCGAATAGGAAAATATGAATAACTTTAGCAATTACATAATACTCACATAAGAAAAAATATATTTATATTTCAAAATAATATACCATCTCTAAATTAAGTCTAATTGCAACGCATATTTATCTATTTTATATTAATAATATATTAATATTCTACCACTACCAATGATAATTCTATTATACGCATGTAATTTCTTTAAATGTTTAGAATAAATTTGTATCAAAGTTGTGCAAATACATTGTATATACAATCGCTAACATGAGTTTCACAATTTAGATTTAACCACATATGATATGAATCACATACTAGATATCTTTTGGCATTATATACTTCTTGTCAGAAAATGGTACAAGGATAATTGATATTATTCATAATTGATTCTAAATTATTTATTTAATATATATATATATATATATATATAATATATATAATATATATATATTATATATATTGTATATATTATATATTTATATATATTTACTCAATGTATATAAGTATACATGCACTAAAACTTTTATCATCCATATATTTCATTAAATTTCGTAAGATTTAAATCACCGATTGTTCAATATAACATGATTGTATACTTCCATTAAAAACATATAAACATATAAGCATATTAAAATTTTGATTGGATAATTTATTCATTAGATAGTGTACAGTTTAAATACGTGTAAACGGTATATACTGCATGTAAGCATGCAATTGCCGAATGTATAGTTGACTTATCGCATGACATCACTGGACCATAATTGTCTGGATCAACATACAGATAACCGTTGTCCCAAAAACACGTCGTAGGAATATTGATATGTGGTCTTAAAATCCCAAACCCAAACCAACAATGAATTAATATTATAAATTATTAATATTATATTATAAATTATTAATATTATATTATAAACATAATATTGATATTACAATAATTATATTTTCAAATAAATCAATAATTAATTAGTTTGATATAAACAATTAATTTAAAAGATTTAATGTTACTCCATAATATTACTACGAACTATATTTATAATAAAATATATAATATACATAACGAGAATTTTATTATATGATTAATATCTACGCTTAATTAAATAATAAATGGCAATAATTCATTACATTATTAAATAAATGAAAATAATATAACAAATTTAATTAGGAAATTCAGAATTAAATTATAAAAGATTATTAATTGAGTATAATTGATAGTATAATGGGGAAAACTATTATTGTTAATATAACAAATAGACTTATATTATTAATATATAAAAACCTTTATTTAAACGTACTTAAGGTAGAATATTTTCAATAAACTGATGTGCTCAAACATGTATTTGAATTTTTTATATTTGTAGTTATTGTAAACAAACATTCTAAAAAATAGAATACCAGATATAATAACTGTTCATAGACTTAAACAGTTACAGTTCATGTCCAAGATTAATATTTATTCATATCATATAGATATGATATGAATTATATATATCCTGTATCCAGCTCATATATATTATCATGGAAACGTTACTTTTTAACTTTGATTAATAACATAGAATTTTAAGTTGAAATGATGCTTTATTAATAGCACAATTAAATGTATCTACATGTTTTTCCGGGTTCACTTATTACTTAATATTGTAATTAATAACAGCATAATATCTTATTATCATTAATATTTATATAATTATTAATATATTCGTTATTCTTTTTAAGTGTTAATATATTTAATTTATAATATAATCTGAACTAGGCATACATTGCGTATAATATATAATAATTTATTTAAATATAATAAATATTATTAGTGCTACTACTAGTAGTAGTAGTAGTAGTAGTAGTAGTAGTAGTAGTAGTAGTAGTAGTAGTAGTAGTAGTAGTAGTAGTAGTAGTAGTAGTAGTAGTAGTAGTAGTAGTAGTAGTAGTAGTAGTAGTAGTAGTAGTAGTATTAGTAGTAGTAGTAGTAGTAGTAGTAGTAGTAGTAGTAGTAGTAGTAGTAGTAGTAGTAGTAGTAGTAGTAGTAGTAGTAATAGTAGTA
>OZ038315.1:20384313-20391813 GCA_964035775.1 Osedax frankpressi | reverse complement strand
AGTAGTAGTAGTAGTAGTAGTAGTAGTAGTAGTGGTAGTATTTACTTATTTATATTTACTAATTTATATATTTTCTTATGGATCATAATAAAATATTCAGCTAATATAGAATATGATTTAATATTATAAATTAATATATTATTTAATTAATAGAGATATTGTATTATATACAGTTAGGAGTATCTATTAAATATTTATTATAGATTATAAACCTGGGACTAAAGTCCATCTCAAATCAACTATTGTTGAATTCAATTACACAAATAATTGTAATATTAATTTATAGTAATAACAATTTATATTGGTAATAGTTTGTAATTAAATATTTTTATATATATGTAAATAAAAATAAGTTATATAAATCTAATAAAGGTAAAATATCACTTTCATCTATTTATTGCCTAAGATGGGAATGCAATCCGAAAATATTACATTGGTCAGTTGAAATATTTTCGAATTGCATTCCGATTATTTCAGAAATTTCTGAAGAAATCTGAGATCATTGTCTTCTGTTGCTTTAACTGTGTTTACCCTTCAGGTATATTGATGTCTTAGTTTCTGAGGTTTCATTAGCTACGTAATGGTTTAAACGCGAGAGCTTCTTTAGTTCTTGGAGATTTTGTTTAGGTGTGGGGATTCTTTAAGTGTGTTAGTCCTTTATATTATTGATTATCTTTAAAAGGGGTATCGTGCAAGTTATGTAGATACTCTGATATAGAAGATACTTTAGTTTACATCTCTCATCTAAAATACAAGTGAATCTATTATATATTAAATATATTTAATTACTATTAGGATAAATAATCTTTGAAGAAACTGATTCATTATATATCGATATTATTTAAATAATTTTATATCAATTTAATTATTAATATTATTAAAAATAATTGTTATCTGTGTATGTACTTATGTACTATTTATTTATTATACTAACGAGGATAATGTATAGGTATTGTTTTCTTTACACAATAATACTGCTCCAGATATATGTCATTACAGTCTATAGTAGATGAAGGATACTCCAGTATACCATCACTATTTAGATCTTACTAGTGAGAGGATAATGAACACGACTAAGCACTCATTTAAACTAATCAACCAGTGAGAGGATAGTGACATCGCTAAGCACTCATTTAAACTAGTAAACTAGTGAGAGGATAATGAACACGACTAAGTACTCATTTAAACTAGTCAATCAGTGAGAGGATAGTGACATCGCTAAGCACTCATTTAAACTAGCAAGATCTAACTAGTCATGGTATAGCGGAGCCTAAGCAACATTTTAACTAACTATAGACTGTAAAACGACCCCAAAATATATTGAGGCCTGCCGTATTATTGTGTATGTATCCATATTATTTATTTTCATTCTTTTTCTGAAATACAAATTAAATATTATTGAATGATATTATGTAAATTTGTTTATTATTTCAATTGATTTGAATCTATTATTTTATATAATATTATTTAATAAATAGAGTTACAGTACGAAATATGTTAATACTAATATTTTATAAAAATTATATTTTATTAACTATTTGTAACCATCGTCTAATAATTATATGATTTGAATCCGATCTCATTTATAAATGCAAATCAAGCGATATATTTGTTAAGAATCGGTGACATAATTTAAAAAACCGCTACTAAAATAGAATGTATAATATATACTTATAAAGCATATACTTATTTATTTACAATCTAGAACATATATTCTAAGATGTATTTTAGTTTTGTCAATAAATGGAACGAATGTATTACTGAATTAAGTATATGAATACGATCGAATAAACAAATAATATTAATTATATAAATATTACACTAACACATTGATTGCAGGTTTGATGCATTTATATTTTGTAATATTTTGTAATGAATACAACATTAATTTATTTAGGATTCAATTAAAGTAATTTTTATTGTTTTGTTTTTTCTAAATTAATAATATTAATAATATTAAATATTTTATTTTTTTTAATTAAAAACAAAATTTTATTTTATTTTCATTTAAATAGTTACTAATATCCAGAAGAATAATTGTATATTTAATTGAACTAACGAATATATATACCAATTATAATAATATATTCATCTAAAACAAAACATCTTAATATTATATAATAAGTTATGTATACTTTTTATATCTATTTTAAAAATAATTTTCAATGTGAAAATATATCTTTTTTGTAACATCTATATTGTATTTAAGATAACTAATTGATTTGCAATTTTTTATTATTAATAGTTTAATTAAATGTATTTAAAAACATGTAATTTATTACAACTCTCTCGATACAATATTTTATAATTATTAATAGTTTACTAAATTATTTAAAGTTCATTATTTCAGTCATACTATTATAACTTGTAGTAGTAGTAGTAGTAGTAGTAGTAGTAGTAATGGTAGTAGTAGTAGTAGTAGTAGTAGTAGTAGTAGTAGTAGTAGTAGTAGTAGTAGTAGTAGTAGTAGTAGTAGTAGTAGTAGTAGTAGTAGTAGTAGTAGTAGTAGTAGTAGTAGTTGTAGTAGTAGTGGTAGTGGTAGTGGTAGTGGTAGTAGTAGTAGTAGTGGTAGTTGTAGTAGTAGTAGTAGTAGTAGTAGTACTAGTAGTAGTAGTAGCAGTAGCAGTAGCAGTAGCAGTAGCAGTAGCAGTAGCAGTAGCAGTAGCAGTAGCAGTAGCAGTAGCAGCAGCAGCAGCAGCAGCAGTAGCAGCAGCAGCAGCAGTAGCAGTAGCAGTAGCAGTAGCAGTAGCAGTAGCAGTAGCAGTAGCAGTAGCAGTAGCAGTAGCAGTAGCAGTAGCAGTAGCAGTAGCAGTAGCAGTAGCAGTAGCAGTAGCAGTAGCAGTAGCAGTAGCAGTAGCAGTAGCAGTAGCAGTAGCAGTAGCAGTAGCAGTAGCAGTAGCAGTAGCAGTAGCAGTAGCAGTAGCAGTAGCAGTAGCAGTAGCAGTAGCAGTAGCAGTAGCAGTAGCAGTAGTAGTAGTAGTAGTAGTAGTAGTAGTAGTAGTAGTAGTAGTAGTAGTAGTAGTAGTAGTAGTAGTAGTAGTAGTAGTAGTAGTAGTAGTAGTTGTGGTTATAGTGGTATTGGTTATAGTGGTATTGGTAGTTGTAGTCGGAGCGGAGTGGTAGTGGCCATGTTATTATTAATACATCTCTTTACCTTTTTTTTTTCTTATTGTTGGTTGTTTTTATACGTAAACCCCTACTCGTACATTACTATCGATGTTCATCATTTGTCGAACAATCCCTAAATGGTGAAGCCCAGCCAAAGTTTCTTTGAAATAATAAATGGGACAATGACAAGTTGTCCAGAAATAGTAGTAGTAGTAGTAGTAGTAGTAGTAGTAGTAGTAGTAGTAGTAGTAGTAGTAGTAGTAGTAGTAGTAGTAGTAGTAGTAGTAGTAGTAGTAGTAGTAGTAGTTGTGGTTATAGTGGTATTGGTTATAGTGGTATTGGTAGTTGTAGTCGGAGTGGTAGTGGTAGTGTTAATGGTAGTGGTAGGGGTAGTAGTAGTAGTAGATGTAACAAGTAGTACAAGTATCTGGGAATAGAGACTGGAATACTTAAGCCAAATAATGGTCCGATCTATTGTAATTTTAACAATAATCTTGCTAAATTAGATCGGGCCCCGCTAAAGCCTCACCAAAAAGTTGAGCTGTGCAGGGATTACCTCATCCCCGCAAGTATGCACATGCTCAACTTTTCTGGCCCTACCAAACGAGGCCTCCAGTCTCTAGACAAAGCAACACGCCGGTATGTCCGTAGATGGCTTCGACTACCAAAAGACACTTCGCTGGGGGTATTTCATGCATCCACCGACTCCGGAGGTCTCGCTATCCCCGTTCTGGCTCTGACCATACCGGTCATCAGGAGCCAGAGAATGGCAAAAATCCTCGGTGGTGACGATCCCCTGGTAGAAATATTAGGTAGTCGAGATAGACTAGGTTGGTCGGTACCACCTTCTAAAGACGGTGTTCCTCTGCGTAGTACATCCGAAGTGCGTGCTTCCCTAAATGAGCAACTAGTACAGAGTGTCGATGGGCGTGTTTTGGTGCCTGGTAATAAACTAAACGGTTGGATAAGATGTAATCGTCTGATTAACGCACACGATTACATCAATGTATTCAAATTGAGACATAATATCCTCCCTTGTCCAGCCAGGGCCAGACGCGCCTATCCGGAAATAAATACTCAGTGCGCGTTTTGCGGGTATCCGAATACCACAATGACACATATTCTGCAGAGGTGCCCGCAGACACATGTTGCCAGGGTAAGACGTCATGACAAAGTGACGGCGATGCTAGCGAGTTCGTTGGAAAACAAACGTTATATGTGTTTCCTCGAACCTCACATTAGAACGCCGACTGGTATTCTTAAACCAGATCTTATCACTTGTCGTGACGGCTTAGCAGTAGTCGTCGATACGCAAATCACCACTGACCCATCAGTCATGGATGAGAGGTTTGATCAGAAAACTCATAAGTATGACATACCTCTCGTCCGCGAATTCGTGATTAATATAACCGGTGCTTCTGAGGTTAAATTCGGAGCACTCATACTAGACTGGCGTGGGCAACTCGCCCCTCGGTCAGATGCACTCCTGAATAGCCTCGGAATGTCAGCATCGGTAAAAGAATTAATCACGATTCGAACGTTGGAAGGTGGTGTACGAGCATATAGACACTACATGCGAGCGACATAGGCTTACTACGTACACCAAGGACTGATTAGGTGTTGTGCGAAACTAGATAACCAAATTATATCATTTATTATACCCTCCCGCTAAAATTAACTACACCACATTACCACGTTAACTTCCCATCATATATTATTATTATACCTACCTTCACATATTTCAATACGATTTCAAACCGCCATGTTATTATTAATACATCTCTTTACCTTTTTTTTTTCTTATTGTTGGTTGTTTTTATACGTAAACCCCTACTCGTACATTACTATCGATGTTCATCATTTGTCGAACAATCCCTAAATGGTGAAGCCCAGCCAAAGTTTCTTTGAAATAATAAATGGGACAATGACAAGTTGTCCAGAAATAGTAGTAGTAGTAGTAGTAGTAGTAGTAGTAGTAGTAGTAGTAGTAGTAGTAGTAGTAGTAGTAGTAGTAGTAGTAGTAGTAGTAGTAGTAGTAGTAGTTGTGGTTATAGTGGTATTGGTTATAGTGGTATTGGTAGTTGTAGTCGGAGTGGTAGTGGTAGTGTTAATGGTAGTGGTAGGGGTAGTAGTAGTAGTAGATGTAGTAGTAGTAGTAGTAGTAGTAGTAGTAGTAGTAGTAGTAGTAGTAGTAGTGGTAGTGGTAGTGGTAGTAGTAGTAGTTGTAGTAGTAGTAATAGTAGTAGTAGTAGTAGTAGTAGTAGTAATATTAGTAGTAGGTGTAGTAGGTGTAGTAGTAGTAGTAGTAGTAGTAGTAGTGGTAGTATTTACTTATTTATATTTACTAATTTATATATTTACTTATGGATCATAAACAAATATTCAGCTAATATAGAATATGATTTAATATTATAAATTAATATATTATTTAATTAATAGAGATATTGTATTATATACAGTTAGGAGTATCTATTAAATATTTATTATAGATTATAAACCTGGGACTAAAGTCCATCTCAAATCAACTATTGTTGAATTCAATTACATAAATAATTGTAATATTAATTTATAGTAATAACAATTTATATTGGTAATAGTTTGTAATTAAATATTTTTATATATATGTAAATAAAAATAAGTTATATAAATCTAATAAAGGTAAAATATCACTTTCATCTATTTATTGCCTAAGATAGGAATGCAATCCGAAAATATTACATTGGTCAGTTGAAATATTTTCGAATTGCATTCCGATTATTTCAGAAATTTCCGAAGAAATCTGAGATCATTGTCTTCTGTTGCTTTAACTGTGTTTACCCTTCAGGTATATTGATGTCTTAGTTTCTGAGGTTTCTTTAGTTACGTAATGGTTTAAACGCGAGAGCTTCTTTAGTTCTTGGATATTTTGTTTAGGTGTGGGGATTCTTTAAGTGTGTTAGTCCTTTATATTATTGATTATCTTTAAAATGGATATCGTGCAAGTTATGTAGATACTCTGATATAGAAGATACTTTAGTTTACATCTCTCATCTAAAATACAAGTGAATCTATTATATATTAAAATATATTAAATTACTATTAGGATAAATAATCTTTGAAGAAACTGATTCATTATATATCGATATTATTTAAATAATTTTATATATTTTATATCAATTTAATTATTAATATTATTAAAAATAATTGTTATCTGTGTATGTACTTATATACTATTTATTTAATATACTAACGAGGATAATGTATAGGTATTGTTTTCTTTACACAATAATACTGCTCCAGATATATGTCATTACAGTCTATAGTAGATGAAGGATTCTCCAGTATACCATCACTATTTAGATCTTACTAGTGAGAGGATAATGAACACAACTAAGCACTCATTTAAACTAATCAACCAGTGAGAGGATAGTGACATCGCTAAGCACTCATTTAAACTAGTAAACTAGTGAGAGGATAATGAACACGACTAAGTACTCATTTAAACTAGTCAATTAGTGAGAGGATAGTGACATCGCTAAGCACTCATTTAAACTAGCAAGATCTAACTAGTCATGGTATAGCGGAGCCTAAGCAACATTTTAACTATCTATAGACTGTAAAACGACCCCAAAATATATTGAGGCCTACCGTATTATTGTGTATGTATCCATATTATTTATTTTCATTCTTTTTCTGAAATACAAATTAAATATTATTGAATGATATTATGTAAATTTGTTTATTATTTCAATTGATTTGAATCTATTATTTTATATAATTTTATTTAATAAATAGAGTTACAGTACGAAATATGTTAATACTAATATTTTATAAAAATTATATTTTATTTACTATTTGTAACCATCGTCTAATAATTATATGATTTGAATCCGATCTCATTTATAAATGCAAATCAAGCGATATATTTGTTAAGAATCGGTGACATAATTTAAAAAACCGCTACTAAAATAGAACGTATAATATATACTTATAAAGCATATACTTATTTATTTACAATCTAGAACATATATTCTAAGATGTATTTTAGTTTTGTCAATAAATGGAATGAATGTATTACTGAATTAAGTATATGAATACGATCGAATAACCAACTAATATTAATTATATAAATATTACACTAACACATTGATTGCAGGTTTGATGCATTTATATTTAGTAATATTTTGTAATAAATACAACATTAATTTATTTAGGATTCAATTAAAGTAATTTTTATTGTTTTGTTTCTAAATTAATAATATTAAATATTTTATTTTTTTTAATTAAAAACAACATTTTATTTTATTTTCATTTAAATAGTTACTAATATCCAGAAGAATAATTGTATATTTAATTGAACTAACGAATATATATACCAATTATAATAATATATTCATCTAAAACAAAACATCT
>OZ038315.1:20304313-20381813 GCA_964035775.1 Osedax frankpressi | reverse complement strand
ATCGTGCCTATCGTTCACGAATTCGTGATTTATATAATAGTTACTTCAGAATAATTCGAATTATTATGGTTCATGCGTGAGTGGCGATGTCTATTAGCGGCCTATTAGGATAAGTGCGCGTTGAATGACCATACTTGACCTATAGTTCATTAAGTTCAAAAGAATGGGACAAGCTACATTTACCACAATATAATATCTTCTAGTTAGTTTGAGTTTTATGGGAATATGTAATTTGAATTGGTTAGAGGTTCATTAGGATATAGTGAGTAGTTCATTCAGGTAGTCTGGCGAGTAGACCATTTCTGACGTTTTAATTTAGTTGATTAAAAAACGCAAGAACCCTCTCAAATCTTAATGAAATTTGATGCTTGTTTCAAAAATGCCAACTAGAGTATCCAACATATATTTAAATAATATGGTATGCAAAATGTTGTATTAATATATCGTATTAAATAAATATCATATATAATTAATAAATTAATATTTAATTAAAATTATCATAAATAATTTGCCTAGGCATTGGCTAGATAGGCTGTGAAACATGCCACATTGTTTACAAATAATTTTATTTAGGCATTGGCCAGATATTCTGTAAACTGTGCTACATTATTTACAAATAATGTTGTGATTTTCTTATCTTTGTGGTTCATACATGTTTAATTATTAAATATATATATTGCATTGATATCAATACAATTTCTACTAGTTACCGATGTTATAAATAAATAAAAGAATGTGGAAAATGCATATTTATTTATATTAAAATTTATCATAAAATCTATATGAATCGAATTTGGAAATATCTGTTGATACTATTAAAACAACTATGCATGTTCTTAAAATATTTCATTAATATACCATTGATTATCAAATTACGAAATATATTAAAAGAGGTCATTTTTTTGAACGAGTTTAAATAATTTTTTCAAGTCATAAATATTTTAATATTATATTTGAATACTATTAGTCCTCGTAATTGGTAAAATTTATAATATAAACATTTAAACTTTATTATATTTGATATATCTATTTTTTAAGTTTTCATCGATTATAAAATAATTTGATTATGTATATTCAACATTGTATATATATATTTCAATTTGTTGCCAATGGTAACATGATAATTTAATTATTTTTAACCCTTTACAAATTTCAAATATGATACCTTTTGGAATTGCGCTATATTTATAAGTATCTTTTAATAAATAATGTTGATCAGTTTTAACTTCATATTCCTTTATAGGTTCTTTATATAATATAAAATCCTTCTCATGGGATATTTTTTATTAAAATAGTATTATTATCTGTATTAATTTATCTATATTATTTATATTATCTGTATTAATTAATGTATTCATTATCTATAATATTTGTATTAATAAACATGATATTAGATATTGTATGTCGATATATAGGAATCTAAATTAAAATATATTTTACAAAATTTAATAAATTATTTAAACTATTTTTTGAGTATAGTCCAATGTCGAAGTAATAGTTTAAACATTCTAATTCCTGGTGCATCCCAAATCATATTAAAGTTTGCCTTAAAAGCTGCATTAATAAACTTTCAAATATATGGTGTCTACATGGAATATTTAAAAGTTCGCCAAATCTTTTATTCAATCTTGTGACAACTCCATTATGTTGACCAGTATTTGTAGTAGTTGTATCATAGCATAGACCTACTACATAATGTTCCAACTACCATGTTGTCAATACATCTACAATTGAACTATATATATTTGATGCATTTCCAATCTGAACTATTCCTACACCTATACCTACACCTTATAGCACTATTATCTTCCCATACATATTGTAGACAAATGGGTATTACTTCAACAAAATCCGATCTAGACCTATAGGTCTAGATATATAATATAAATAATATATATAATATAAATAGTTAATACATCATCAGTAATTTATATTAATAAATATATATATATATAAATATATATATATATATATATATATATATATATATATATATATATATATAGATATATATATATCTATTATGGATATTTTAATATACACCTATCAAGATTATTCATTCGTTTTCCATCAAAATGTATTATAACTTTTCCTTTATTTACATTTTCTTTTATATAGTTATATATAATAATTCTATACCGGTCTCTTCTTCTCCAACATTTTTTGTATAGCTAACACGAATTACTGCGGGTTGCATAATGTTGTTGAATTTGAATGATAGTAATTAGAAATATTCTCCCTATTATTTATGTTACCCGTAGTAATTCGTGTTAGCTATAAAAAAATTATGCACAGTATATATATATATATATACAGTTCTAATAGAAATCTGTTACATTAATCGAATCTAAATCAAATTAGTGAGTTGTTTTTGGGTAAGTTTATTGGTAACAGGTGATCTAGTTAGGCTTATTATGTTAAATATTCTTTGAAAGGATAAAAATAGGAAATATATATTTTTAATGAAAGATACATTGGTTGAAGATTATACTAGGTTATACTGGGTTACGTGAGACGAACAATGAATAGTGTTGTTGTTGGCGATAAGGGGATGTCGTAATGAGTGGTAGGATCGTTGATAACTGTTTACTTACGTACCCCGGTGGTAAGCAAGGACATTATATTTAGTTAGTTTTTGAAGTTGTCCAAAGGTGGGAAGATATTGAAATGAATAAGATCGCCGACTGAACCCCCAGACTCAGCACCCGAATGACTCCGTGTTAAATTTGATAGAATATCGGTGTGTATGATAGTTAATATATATGGGATAAGTGCATTAGTTTAGGTATATAAACCAGTCCAATAGATTACGCCCAAACCCGCGATTGTACTGATACGATCACATTCCTTATTGATATCGCTACTATAAATAGTAGTAATTACTACTACTAGCATATTTATAATATAATAAATACTACAATTGCCAATCTTCATAATATATTTTAAATGTATATTATTGTAATAATTATTTGGTATGCTTTATTTATTGTTAACAAATCACATTGATATAGGATATATTCAATTATGTAATTCATTATAAATATATTAATTACAAATATTAATATTAATAGATACCTGATAATAGTTTCGTTTATAACTAGTTAATTTTTTATTATCAAAGTACCCTAATCTGAATCCTCAGTTGATTCGAAAAACATATATTTAAAATGTTTAGAATATTTTTGTATAACTATATTAAATTATCGTGAAAAACCCAGGATCCCAGGATAACAAAATGAAAAATCGGGGTAAACAAGTTTGGAACTATTTTACATATATTTGAATTATATCCGTTATAATATTACATTTGTATTTTATAAAACTAGTATAATTAAATACATTTTATAAATAATACACATATATAATATTTTGATGATATGCAATTTATTTTTATATATATATAATATACATTATATATTTATATATCAATAAGATGTTAATGAATATTGACGAAATTTCTCTAAAATTCTTACATCTGTTTATATAAAATTAATATCAATATTTGAATTTGTAATTCTTGTTTATATTATAACGATTTTAATTAATTTATTATGAAACCTACTGCAAGGGTTGATGTTAATAGCAAAACTGCTAATATTGGAAGGTATGTAATTGTTTACTTTACAAATAAGTATTACTTATATATTATTTAATGTAATACATTATTTATTTATACATTAAAATACGTAATTGTAATAAATATGTTGGATGATTGGATTTTATGTTTAGAGTTTATGTTTATATTGTAATTACACTTTTTAGATATAATCTAATTTGTGATTAACCCTGATTAACACTGTTTGACTTAATTTATATTACTTTTATATTACTTTTACAATAATTCTGAATTAATATTATTTTAATAAAATAAATTTATAATTAAAATGTAATCTGATATTTCTAATTGATTTTAAGCAATATATTTGAAATTAACAATAATCTAATTTTTATATTATTAACTATTAAATAAAATATCCTAGTGATATCAATAGACTTTTAAATGTGAAAAGAATGATAGTATTAGTAGTATTATTAAATATTGTATTATTGAAAATATTGTATTTGAAAAAATTAGACTGGCATGTTATACCAGTGATTAATAGATGTTGTTAAATATATTTAGTATAGTGGATTTATTATTACAATATCTATATATTTATTAAATATATATATTTATATTTGTATTATATATAGATATATTATATATATATATATATATATATATATATATATATATATATATAAATATATGTTTTTTATGTTACATCATTATAATCTATAAATATATTTATATGTGTTAATACATATGAGTTAGTGTAAAGTTCTACACGAAAGTTAAATTGTATATGTAAATGATAAACATTGCTAGATTCAAGATTTAAAAGATGCACATATGTTTAATATATTAATAAAATGGGTGTAGTTTATTTCATTTAATTAAATTGAAAGTGAAATTAAAAATACTCTGTATAATTTGAAATCGCCATGTAGTTAAGTTGACTTCAACCGCGTTATTTAATCTATGTTATTTATTGTAAAATATCCCTAAGCTATTTACTTATATAACCATTATATTCTACATTAAACTCAGTGATGAATTAATTTGTTTTTCCTAAGTAGTATATATATTAATTACAGAATAGCTATTTATTGGTATTCAACGAGTTATTACATTATAAATACATTATACTTAGGTTTTATTAATAACTAATATGTGTTTAGTTATAATTGTTAAATGACAATTAATATTAATTTTCTAAACAAATGAATTAAAATCATATAATGGGTGAATCTTATATAAAAAATATGTTATTACATTTAAATGACATTACAAATTGTTATTTCCATTTATCTCAGTTATTCCGGCCTGGACAATAGGAAAAATCGTAAGGTCAGAAAACATGGAAATAAATTGGATGTTTTTAAGGACTACTATACAGATTCATCAAGTTGGTGCATTTATATTCCTCTATGTAAATTATAAACAGTATATCAAATTTAAAATTACAAATAATTCTTATTTCAGTGTCTATTATGGATGAAAGTAGTATTTTGGTTTGTACACATATATATATATATATATATTATATATTAAAATATTAATTTATTATATTACGTTATTTTTATAATTATTAACCTATTTTAGTTGCTATGCTTATTTAAAAATTGTAATAATTAACTTAGCCATTTTTATGTTTAATATTTATTATGTATTATATTTCGTAATATATTATAATTATATTTTGGCAAAATATATTTTTCAATTATATCAAATTAAAAATGATATCCCATAGCTGTCATGTCACAAATATATATTTAAAATAATTCTAGAATTATATTTTCAACCAATATAAAATTTTTCTATAATTTTCAAACCCTACTAATATACCTTTGTAACAATAACTTTGTTATTACAATTTTGGATTATGGACAATTATAAATAAATTTGCTTGCAATAGGTTATAGATGTCAAACATGTTATATCAATATTATTTTTTAAAAAGTCCTATACGTTCACTCTATTTATTTCATACTTTAATCCGATAAAATTCATTACTCTAAAAATCAGAAGTTCTATTTTATTTATAATTATATACAAAATATAATTTTATTATAAATATAAAATATTATTTTATTTATATTGTACTATATATTTTAAGTACTCTTTGATTGATTGTATTGTTTTTTATTTAATATTTGTAAATTATTATTTTAAATAAACTAGTAGTAAGTAATTTCTAGTACTTAAAGAAATAATGAGATATATATAATTTCATATAATAACTATTACCATTCAACCAATTAATGTAAAATTTGTACACGTTGCTATTGTGAATTAAAATTAAGATTATGCAACTATAGGTGTGAACAAAAATGTATCATTTTTTTAATTAAATAAAAAATGGACTCAATATTGTTATCTCTGATTTTGCTTTAACTGATCAGAGGTAAATGTATTGTCAAATTGTTAGTGCCCCTAATATTGTATAAATCAATACATTTAATATTTTTTAAATGAATTTATAAAATATATATGTAATCGTTATTATTATTGAAATTGTATTCTTTATCTTGAATATTTATCTATCTATTAATAGTTTAATAAGAACACAAGCAATAGTAAAAGTATAGGATCTAAATCGAGGGCAGATGAACAGAGATCTAATGTACGACATTCAAGAAATAATATTAAAGAAATGGTCAATTCAAGCACTAGTGACACTACCACCAGTGAAATTGTTATTTCTGAATAACGGCAATTTAATTTATTATTATTTATTTAATTTAATTATTAAATTTAACATATTAAATTATTAATTGTAGGATTCAAATGAAGAGCAAATTGATAATTCAAAAACACTTATTGATGATAGCAGAGTAATTTTACATAGTTAGTATTTCATTTATTTTGCTATTATGATGAATTTCATAAATTGAGCTAGATATTCTATACATGCTAATAAGTTATAAGTTATACTGGTAAAATTAAATACATAATACAATTTAATAGAACAAATTATTTAGCACAAGTGACATAATTTCATTAATTACATATATTAATAATTAAAACTAATAACTAAGCATGCTGTTAATAGTTTGTATTAAAAGAGTTATTCAGATATAAGCATAAATACTAGTAATTTAAAAAAAAAATTGAATTTTTCGTGGGAAGTTGTACCAATAATAAATTTCAATATTTAATTTTATATGCAATTATTATATTTAATCATTTATTTAAAATTATTAATAAAATATGAAATGTGTAGAATTTAGTTGTTCTTGTGAAGGAAATTCTAATTTTATATTTTTAAATTAACTTGATCAAAAAATATAGTAATAAGTGGTTAAACAATAATAAATAAATAACTAAAAGAAATTTTAAAAATGAAAAATTTAAGATCATTTTCAAAGCATTTTGATAATGACAAATATTTTGTCCATCTGTTTAATAGTTAAGGCAATCCACGTTTCAAAAATAAAATTATTGAGATTTTTTTTATATTATTTTTTAAATTATAGAATAAACTTTCATTTTTATTTAGAACTACAGATATCATAGGTTATGATTATCACTTCTTTTTTTCATTGTATATATGATTGGTATTTACCGACAAATTCAATTCAACTGTCAATCACACTGTTTTTTTTAAATTTAATTAATTTCAATTTAATATTTTAATTATTATTTTTACATTATATTATTATTATCACATTTCTTAATCTGCATATTATAATTAACTATTTAATTATATTTACACATTATTATTTTATTTTATTTTAAAGTCGATTTTCTCATTATTCTTAAATTTGATAAACAATATCTACTTCTTTTTTTATTTATTGACCGATTCTTATAAAAATTGCACAGATTGTTTATTATGTATAGATAGAAGTAATAAGACAATTTATATAAAAAATAAAATTTTTTATTGCCATTATATCATTTTAAGATTCGATTAATGGTATTGAACTTTGTCCTATAAATTTGACCAAAACATATTAAGAATAAATTTGTTGTCTTATTATTGCATTCATAATAATGTAATTTATATAATTATTTTTATTTGAATTGAATACATTTATTATTCATAAACTAATATGAATACTGCATTAGAGGTATTTAAAAAACATATTCCTTTACTTGGGAGATTTATTTGTAATGGATCCCCTTAATATACTTTATTTACTATATAAAATTATATTAATATATGAAATATTATGAATATACATTATTAGCATATAAAATTATAAATCAATTAATATTTAATATCAATTTGAATTTGAATTTATAAATTTGATTTAGCAGTATAGTATATGATATAGCATATGATATAGCTGATAAATTTAAATATGTACAATATACATTCTTTATGTTATATAATATAATACAGTATTATTTATTTTGAACTATTATATTGTATATAATATTATATTATAGTTTATAAACTAGATTATATCATCTGATAAAATCTTATATAAAAATTACTATATCTGTGATATTTTACGTAATATATTAGTAGAATATGTTATAAATATACTAATAAATACGATGCACTATATTATTAATGCTATATATTATTTACTTATTTTAGGGGACAATATTCAATTTATATAATAGTATATTGTTATTTTATATTTTTTTCTAAGAATGCATTATAGAAGTTTTTAGTTTAAAAAAAGTTCCCAACATAAAGAATCATCACTTAATATATATTGTCAAGATATACCAGATAATCTTGTGTGATAATACGAGAGATTGGATACATAATTTGTAATTAAGAATTATTTCAAGATTCTAAAATTTAGTTAATAATAAATAAAATAATGTGATTATAAATATATTTTTTAATAATATCCAATATTCAAATCCTTTATATTTGCCATATTTAGTAGGATAATCCTACTAAACATAATAAGAGAATAATGTAAATTTTATATTTTATTTATTTTTTTGAAAAATGTAATTCGGTCTTCTCAAAAACTCGTTTACTCTGAAACTTTTAAAGATTGCTATCTTCCCATATAAATATTATTGACCACCGTAAAATTATTTCTTTTGACGGAAAAAAAAACTTTTTTTCTAAAGCTAATAAATATTTTAAATACCAAAATTTCGGAAAGATATCATAAATGTTTCTCATAAAATTACTGGCTACATAAATCCTAAATTTTACTTTCAAATCGGCACACACATCTTGCTGGAATTTTTAAAGTGCTATATTGGAATATGAGATAATATCATTTTTAATTATGAATCATATACAGAAGAAATGAAAGACTCCAAAATGAAGGTTATCAATAAAAATCTGCCTTTTCCAAAAAATGTACCTTGGAATGATCAACAGTGGACAAGAAATTTTGGTTACATTTAGTTATATATAAATATTTTTTAGATTTAGATTAGAGTTTTGATATATATTACATTGAATATATTATAATATATTCAACTGAACTTAATTTTTAATTTAAATATTTAAAAGGATCTAATGAAATAGCCACTCTCCAAAGTCGGCATAAAGATCGTAAAAATAGAGAATATAAAAGAATTACCATAGAAAAATTTATCCGAGAATCTTCAAGTGAAAAAGAGTCATTAACAGATGATTCAATACTATGTTATTCCACTAATGAAGCTAAGCAAATAATTTCAAATACATTATTTTCTATCAGTAAAAATGAATCAGAAATTAACTCTGCAAACAATAATAAAAATAATAAAAATAAAGAATGTAAAGATTTATCAAAAAAAAAATCTATTTCAAAATTTGTCCTAGATCATTTAAGTGAAAGTGATGCAAATATAGCAGATATTTCATCAGATAATATTTCTTTAAACAATTCTACAACATTTGATCAATTTGATAGTAAAAGTAAAAAGCAGAAATTGATGTCAAATGCTTTCGATGAAAAAGATTCTCGAATTCGTAGAATTCTTTCCTTTAAAGAAACTGATAAGCAAATCATTTCTAAAAAAGTCTTAACATCAGATAGTGATGTTAATGATATTCAATTTAATTCTACTCATAGTAATTCAAGATATAATAGTAGATTAATGACAAAAAATAAACAACATTATATTAATGATAGTAATCTGAAAAGAGATATTTCATCAGATGATGATTTTAATAAGCAGGTTTATTCTATTCAGGGTAAATCAAGTTATAATCGTAAATCAAGAACTAATACTCCAAAAGAAAATATTCAATCAAATCATGAAAAAAATCAGGATAAATCAAGTTTACGTAAATCAAGATATAATCATAAATTAAGATCTAATACTCCAAAAGCAAATATTTCATTACATCAAAAGAAAAATTCTCTTAATCATAGTAAAAAGAAAATAAATAGTAATGAGGATATTTCATCAGAAGATGAATCTAATATGCATGTTGATTCTATTCAAGGTAAATCAAGATCTAATACTCCAAAAGCAAATATTTCATTACATCACAAGAAAAATTCTTATAATCATAGTAAAAATAAAATAAATAGTAATGAGGATATTTCATCAGAAGATGAATCTAATATGCATGTTGATTCTATTCAAGGTAAATCAAGATATAATCTTAAATCAAGATCTAATACTCCAAAAGCAAATATTTCATTACATCACAAGAAAAATTCTTTTAATCATAGTAAAAAGAAAATAAATAGTAATGAGGATATTTCATCAGACGATGAATCTAATATGCATGTTGATTCTATTCAAGGTAAATCAAGATATAATCTTAAATCAAGATCTAATACTCCAAAAGCAAATATTTCATTACATCACAAGAAAAATTCTTTTAATCATAGTAAAAAGAAAATAAATAGTAATGAGGATATTTCATCAGAAGATGAATCTAATATGCATGTTGATTCTATTCAAGGTAAATCAAGATATAATCTTAAATCAAGATCTAATACTCCAAAAGCAAATATTTCATTACATCACAAGAAAAATTCTTTTAATCATAGTAAAAAGAAAATAAATAGTAATGAGGATATTTCATCAGAAGATGAATCTAATATGCATGTTGATTCTATTCAAGGTAAATCAAGATCTAATACTCCAAAAGCAAATATTTCATTACATCACAAGAACAATTCTCTTAATGATAGTAATAAGAAAATAAATAGTAACGATGATATTACATCAGATAATGATAAATCAAGTTATAATCGTAAATCAAGTCATCATTTTATATCAAAAAAAACTAAAAAAAAAAATATAGCATCAATTCATAAAACACCCGGTAAACATGATAGAAAGCAAATAAACGCGAATAATAATCATAATGAAAATGATATAATGACACAATTAACTGCAAAATATTCAAACAAAGGTAATAATTCTATTCAAACTGGTTCAAATAAGAAATCGCAAGAACATAATTCGAGTAATAATGACTCCAATGTTAGTATTAAAAATAATAATAAGAAAATGAGATCTAATAAAGAAATTCTTTCCGGAGAGATTGAATCTCCAATTGATCTAAGCCCTTCAGAAGATCAACATTTAAGGAATTTGAATTACATTCAAGTAAAGAGTAGAAATCCTAATAAGGAATCACCAGTGCAACATTCTATTCCAATAGTTGATGTTCATAAAGATAAAAATGTAATGGAAACTCCAAGAAGATCACCAAATTTTAAGTCGATTGAAGATTTGCAACGTAGCACTAGCAAGAAGAATTGTGATTTGCGAAGAAACGTCCTTTTGACTCAAGCCTCCAACATAATTACACCTCGACAGTTAATTCCTTCTGAATCTGACCCGGTTTCTAACCCAATGTTATTTAGCCCAATTATTTCAAGTAATACTAATAAGAAAATGACAAACTTTAAAGACAGAATGATTGCTATAAATACTGGTTAATATTTGCTTTAATTATTGCTTTAATCAATGATATTTTAATTGAATTCCATAAACTTATGTTAGGATTAATATTAATTTGCAATTATGTAAATTTATATATAAATATAATTAAATTATGTTTTATTTGTAATCATTTCATTATTTCTTATTAAGATTATTAAATGAAATAATTAGTTCATAATTTAATAATTAGTTGATACATTCTAATGTTATAGTTTATTGAATTTTAATTTTAGGTACAACTCCTAATTTCAAAAAGATTCAACAGAAAATTCAAAAAGGTTAATTCTTTAAATTAAAAAATAAACTCTTGAATTTTTCAGAACTTATTGTTATTTTTATAACACGTATTGTTAATAACATTCACTAGATATAATTATTTGTTATTAATATATATATATATATATATATTACTTGTTAATTATATCTTTTTGTATCATTTTTGTATTATTTATGAATCTACACTTAGCACTTTCATTGATTTTCACCAATGATCTAATCATATTACATATTTAAGTATAATTTATATCTATTAGATCTATTAGATGTATAATAGACTGTGACTGATTTTTACGTTTTTCATAAAATACTTTTATTATTGCCATTATTTCTTCCAAATAGATTTACCTATGGAAGATTCTTACATGACAGTCGACGATGAAGATGGTTTGTAATATTGTTCTCACGAAGTGCTAGTCGAGGTTGTACTCCTGCGGGAGAGATAAGATCTCAACTGCACACCTATGTATCTGCTCTCGTAAACTTATGGACAACTTGTATATTCCGTATCCTCTCCGGATATGTATTACGAAAACTATTACTACTGCACTTCAAATAACAAATAGCTATTGTCTATTAAGATTACATAATGTCCATTGTTTTACCTTCTTGGCTAATCCTAGTTTTTATATATTGCATAATATTAATTGATACAAAAAGTCAGAACTTCACAAGTCTAATTATTTATATATTAGATTTTTATTCTAAACTCGATAAGATTTGAAACTATCTCTCTCAAAGTTCAATTACTTTCGATATATCGCGATATTTGTATGCTAGCGATGATCATTGAAATGATTCGACTGATTCTACATTACGTAATTACATTACGATAGACACCGTAATTAGTAAATTCAGATTTGATAAACTCTAACTGCCCTCCTCATCAGTCCCGATACCACTCTACGCTCACTAAATCCGCACGCTAGAGTAACGGGGTGACTAATACACCACTTAGACCCCCCCCCCCCCCCCCATTTGCACTCCCTACTCCCGACTCCGCACTCGGTATCCCAAGATACCCCGTACCATCCACTCGCAGAGAACACAATAGAACAAAGAGTTCAGCGTAATATCGACGCCAGCGACGGACCAGTCCATTACTTTAAGATACCTTCAAGTCTGCCTGAGAGTCCGGACTTCAGGCCAAATCTGCCCAAGTTCAGTTAGAATGAACATTTGTTGCTCTCATAAAATCATGATTTAATTATGTAATCAACATGGTGATGTGTGAAGATGATATTATGATGTAATGTTGTAATGATGTAATAGATTTCTGATGACTATGATTGAATACAATGATTAAATACGATAACCTGCTGACATACTCTGCTTTTGACTCATGTCTCTTGACTCATGTCTCTTGACTCATGTCTCTTGACTCACATATTTTGACTCATGTCTCTTGACTCACATGTTTTGACTCATGTCTCTTGACTCACGTCTCTTGACTCACGTCTCTTGACTCACGTCTCTTGACTCATATCTCTTGACTCACGTCTCTTGACTCATGTCTTTTAACTCATATCTCTTGACTCACGTCTCTTGACTCACGTCTCTTGACTCACGTCTCTTGACTCACATCTCTTGACTCACATCTCTTGACTCACGTCTCTTGACTCATGTCTCTTGACTCACGTCTCTTGACTCACGTCTCTTGACTCACGTCTCTTGACTCATATCTCTTGACTCACGTCTCTTGACTCATGTCTTTTAACTCATATCTCTTGACTCACGTCTCTTGACTCACGTCTCTTGACTCACGTCTCTTGACTCACGTCTCTTGACTCACATCTCTTGACTCACATCTCTTGACTCACGTCTCTTGACTCATGTCTCTTGACTCATGTCTCTTGACTCATGTCTCTTGACTCATGTCTCTTGACTCATGTCTCTTGACTCGACCACCTTATTTTAACTACGACCCTCGATAATATCCTTTAGTTTACCCGGAAAGCACAAAGATTGGATTACGGCGCTCCAAGAGAACTAGATTGCAAACCAAGTTTGACCCGAACTCTCGAAGAGTCATTCATTACAGTTAGTATCTCGTTCAATCGGTGTAAAGGATGCTTTTGGTGAGTGGCGAATACAGGGGTCTCAACTCGTCTACATTCGCACGGTTTCATAATTGGTACAATCGGTACGTTCTGAGTAAATAGAGCGAGTCGATGGTATTCATTGTACGAGGACCGAGTCCGTATTACAAATTGTCTACGTTATTTATACATTGAGAAAGTTTGCACGTGAAAATTAAATATTGAGAGTTGTGGGCTGGTGTTACCATAGGTTAGTTCTGGTAGTTCTGGTAGTTCTGGTAGTTCTGGTAGTTCTGGTAGTTCTGGTATAAATAATCCGACCATTGCGGATAATTGTTTCTGGTAAATCCGCAAATTTAGACATCTATAATAATACCGAATAGTGTAATTTCTAGTAACGTTCTTGTAACTCCATTGTTGGGCTACACCAGAACTCAGCAGTTCTAATTTCAATTTCCACAGCGATTTGTCTAGGAATCAAAATAGTTGTAGACCGCTAAATAACTAAATATTATCCTAATTGATCTCGACGAAGTTGTCTGATACATGACTAAATCGTATCCGCGATGCCATTAAACACACGAATGCCATTAAACACTCCGCCTTCCCTTCTTCGAGGTTATGATGGCACGATGCTAGACGTCGATGAAAATAAATACGTACCTCGACTAAATCGAAAGAAACGGAATATGGTCAGCAATACGGGTGGTAAGTATGCATGCATCTGCTCTTTAACCACCTGAAAGTCATACTCATTACTGACAGTCATATCTTATTACTGACAGTCATATCTTATTACAGACAGTCATATCTTATTACTGACAGTCATATCTTATTACTGACAGTCATATCTTATTACTGACAGTCATATCTTATTACTGACAGTCATCTTCTTACTGACAGTCATATCTTATTACTGACAGTCATATCTTATTACTGACAGTCATATCTTATTACTGACAGTCATATCTTATTACTGATAGTCATATCTTATTACTGACAGTCATATCTTATTACTGACAGTCATATCTTATTACTGACAGTCATATCTTATTACTGACAATCATATCTTATTACTGACAGTCATATCTTATTACTGACAGTCATATCTTATTACTGACAGTCATATCTTATTACTGACAGTCATATCTTATTACTGGCAGTCATGACTTATTACTGACAGTGATCTTCTTACTGATACTACTCGCTTATTACCGACATTTAAATTCTCTATCGTATCCTCATTCTCTCCGCTCCTCCGTCGTTTCGACGCAACTTCTTTCAATTAAAGTCCTCGACCTTCACTAACCAGAGCCGAATAAATCCCTGCACCTGCTACCTCAAGACCAAGGGTTGGATGTAAACTTCCTCGACGATGACGAAGTAATGATAACCGTCTACGATTACCAATCCAACGACCAGCAAATACTCAGTGAGTCCCCGTGGCCTATCTTCGTGGGTGTAGACCCCATGGCCTATCTTCGTGGGTGTAGTACCCATGGCCTATTGTTGTGGGTGTAGTCCCCATGGCCTATCTTCGTGGGTGTAGTCCCCATGGCCTATTGTCGTGGGTGTAGTCCCCATGGCCTATCTTCGTGGGTGTAGTCCCCATGGCCTATTGTCGTGGGTGTAGTCCCCATGGCCTATCTTCGTGGGTGTAGTCCCCATGGCCTATTGTCGTGGGTGTAGTCCCCATGGCCTATCGTCGTGGGTGTAGTCCCCATGGCCTATCGTCGTGGGTGTAGTCCCCATGGCCTATCGTCGTGGGTGTAGTCCCCATGGCCTATCGTCGTGGGTGTAGTACCCATGGCCTATCTTCGTGGGTGTAGTCCCCATGGCCTATCTTCGTGGGTGTAGTCCCCATGGCCTATCTTCGTGGGTGTAGTCCCCATGGCCTATTGTCGTGGGTGTAGTCCCCATGGCCTATCTTCGTGGGTGTAGTACCCATGGCCTATCTTCGTGGGTGTAGTCCCCATGGCCTATCTTCGTGGGTGTAGTACCCATGGCCTATTGTCGTGGGTGTAGTCCCCATGGCCTATTGTCGTGGGTGTAGTACCCATGGCCTATTGTCGTGGGTGTAGTCCCCATAGCCTAACTTCGTGGGTGTAGTCCCCATGGCCTATCTTCATGGGTGTAGTCCCCATGGCCTATCTTCGTGGGTGTAGTCCCCATGGCCTATCTTCGTGGGTGTAGTCCCCATGGCCTATCTTCGTGGGTGTAGTCCCCATGGCCTATCTTCGTGGGTGTAGTCCCCGTTTACCATGAGTGGCAAATTTGCAATATTACTGAAACTACCGATGGTAAATTCGGCGGTACTATAGAATACCGTGGGAACTGTATTACGATTACCGGTTTCCATGGCAACATCATTGTTAATTTATTTGTTGCCATTATACGATTCCATTGCAGTTAATGTTACCATCCAATATTAATTCTGTACAAATTAACCGTAACATAATCCCAAACTACCATAACCATCCACACTCAATTCTCTGTAAAATATCAAATACTACCCATACTACACAATCTCCATCACGCTACTCACTACACCCCTCGCCTAAATCTAATCCCAATCCCTCTACTAATTTCTCATCGCACGCCATTCTTCGTACAGATTGCATTTCAGTCGCTAATACCAACAACATCGATATTATTCATATAGACAATGAGAAAATCTACAGCATTCAGAAATTTGTAAGTAGTTTATAATAGTAGGTGCAGTTATCAATATTTAATAAAAAAACTATGTTTTTGAATTATAATTTGATCGTAAACTATGCACATAATGCAAATTACGCTTAAACTGACATTGATTTGCATCTGAAAACAGTAAACCATCCAGAAAATTATAGTTTTATGTTATATAATAAAAATGTAAACATATTTTACCTTTTATCATCTAGCACTTCTATTTTTAGATATGCATATAAGTATTTTAAACTGTAACTGAACTAAAATATATTGCTATTAAGGAGCAAGCCCTATTTACAATTATAATACTATATGTAAGTTTCATTTTTACCTAAGTTAATTTCCCAGGACATATTTACATATACGTCGATCGAGAAACTGCTTAATCATGAATGTTATATATATATATTTATGCATTCGACAGTACTCTAGCATGGGTTTCTCTGTGGGAAGATTGACTCTCTTTCCAATGAAAACTAAAGAACTCGCCAATATCGACCAGAATTGTTTGGTTGGTGAAACTATAAGCATCAATATGTTACGAGCGATATCTCTAATTTCTTTAATATAATTTAATTTCCACTTATGTAAACTACTAATTAAATAGTTTATTGATTTTTTGATATAAAAGTAGCAAGTACATTTTTTACAATATATAGTTATTTATTTTTATGCCAAATATGCACTTAAAATTTGCTTATCACTCAGTCTTTCTTTGTGGAACATGGTGTGATTTCCGTGAACATCAATAGCACAAATATACTGAGACCAATTAAATCAGCTTTCCTTATTCCACCAGGTCTCTATTTATTTAGTATTAATCATTTAAAATATTAATAACCTAATAATTGTTTACAATACATTTTGATGTAATAATTGGTTATAATTAATATTTATCTAATCGATGTTTAAATAAATTAATATTTCCTAATAATTATTTTCCTTAAATTTATACTTATTTAAATTATTTATAATAGTAAAATATATATTATGTATGAAATCAAACAATAACATTATTATTGAATAACTCATTGCATAATTACCATTTTTCATCAACCCAGGTAACAACTACAGTCTTCGTAACTTGAGAAATGAGAATGCCACTTTGATATTTACTCAATATAAAATATAAGCATGATATACACCATATTTATATGTATTATATATACACCATATTATATATTTATTATGTTACTTATTTTTAGATCATATATATATTTTTATAATAAATATTATTAACAAATAGTAGTTATTAATATTATTTATATATATTTATAGTATATTTGTATATTATATTAGTTGATGGTAGCAGTCATACATTGAACAATATACTATTTATAATTATGATATAAATGTAGACTACACCAGATTCAATTGGTATAAGTAAATTGTATGAAAGTCAATTTATAAAGAATGAAAGTAGTGAATATGTTTCAACCTTCACATATCACTTATTGATAGTTATTTAATTTATTTGAACTACTAAGCAATTAACATTTATTTTTATTTATAACTTAAATAACTACATGTATACATTCAGTATAAGTTAAATTTAAATTCAATAATATAAGTTAAATTCAATATTATAAGTTAAATTTAAATTCTAACGCTAATATATTATTTATAGATTAACAAATATTATATACACCATCTCCATCAAAAGTAGACAAATACACCTTCCCCATCACATGCATTAATAAACTAATTATGTTATCTATATATATATATATATATATATATATATATATATATATATGCATTGCATATAGTTCAATATATTTTTTAAAAGTGATTTGGAAACGTTTTACAGCCGTCAAATGAAGTGTCTTTTATTCATTAAAATATATTAGCAATATCTGTAATTACTAAAAACATGATATATTTGTTCAAAATTTTGAATTATTTACTCTACAACAAATCAACATTGATATTTGAAATACATTTTCAATATATAAATTATTTAAAAATATATAAACCAATGATATTCTAACTGATAAATTAAAAAAAAACCCAATATTATTAGATATTTATATTATATGTACGTTTAATAAAAATAGAAACAAAGCTATATACATATTTACTGAGGTTGTGATATATTGGCATACACATATAATTTATAATAAAGATAATCATTTTTTAAATAATAGAAATATATGATGGCCTATTTTGATTGGTTGTCAATAAGTAAACATTGCAAGTTTTCCGTATCAATAACTATTGAAAAATATATTTTGTATTATAAATTCATTTTAATTATTTCCAATACAATATAATGTCAAAAGTTAGATGGCTTCCTTTAGAATCAAATCCAGATGTTAGTAATACTAACTTAGTATGATGTATCTAAACTATGATAAATTGATTAACATAGTTGTTATATCTAAAAGAGTAATATCATTATACATTATATATTCATTATACAAGCGTAATACTGTGCCGACTACAATATAATCTATTACTCAAAATATAGTGAAAAATATGTTCACATAATATAAAAAGTTTCCAAAATCCATGTCGTATATCATTTGATAGAAATAGATATATTTATTAGTATATATTTAAATTTAAAATATATTTTCTTATCTTTGTTGACTCCAGAATATTAGCAACCTTAGATTTATGTTTTTTAATTAATATTTATATTTAGTCTAAAATTGTAAATCCGTGTTGGCAACGAGTATTTAGTTTAAATGGATGTAATATTATTCGTAAAAATCAGATAGTAGAAATATCCAAGTATTATATCATTGGGATATTTTCGGATATGAAATTATTAGTTATTATATTAGATGTTATGCTTTAAACTCTAAATATATTTGAAAAATTCATAATAATAATAATAATATATTTGTCTTTATAATCATACAGTTCGTAATATTTTTATTTTTATATAGATATAATATCATTTATTTGATACCAAACATTATGGTATACTGTAATAAATTTGTTGGATAGTTTAAAAATGACATCATATAGTAAATAATGGCATATCTATAAGACTGATCTTTAGGGAACAACTTCATGTTTACTTGCATATTTAACAATGTAGGCTATCAATTAATCCATGATTTAAATATTAATACCTATAGTAATGAATACAATATTTTAAATTCACCAGATATATATATTAAAAAAGTAGAATAATCTGATACAAATTTAAATGACAATGATAAGAGACAAAATCAAGATATACTAGTTTTTATACTGAGTGTATAGTCTGCATTAAACAATATAGTTATTAATATGTCAATTCTTTGTAACATTGAGATATTTTAAAATATAATAGCTATCCTATCATACTTATATGTAAGAAGATAGTATGAACACGGTATGTTTGCATATGGATTTACGAGTTGGTGCTAATTGCATTAAAACAATATTTATGCACTCTACAATAGATATCAATGCTAGTATTGGCATATAGGATTGTTATTTAACTTCGAAATAGTCTGTATTTTATGATTTCTAGGTCATAATCTTAGAAACACTTATTTATCGGCATTGTGTATAGGATTATGCAGAGAAAATAAATGTTTCTTATTCTTAACTAATCAAAATAACATTCTAGCAATTAATAACAATGTATATAATTGAATTATATATTAAGGTTAAATTTTATGAATATCAAATGCATATAATAATTTATTCATTCAAATATAATGTAAATTTTAATATTATGATTTAATTAACTCACTTTTGTATCACTTTTGTGTAAAATTATGGTATTATTTGGAACTAAATAAGATCCTTCATTCATTAGTTGTTTCGTTCTAACTCACCTTATAGTCTTACAAAGATGTTGTAAAGTTCTGAATAATTATCATAGTCGTTGATTTTATATTTTTATACATGACAATTATTTTAAATTACATATAATATAATATATTTAAAAAATAATTGCAATTTTTAGTAATTGTTTAGTTTATCCTAATTATTAATACATGCATTGTACAACAGTAAAAGTATTTAGTAAGTTGAAACATAGATAATCACTAATCCGTTAGGTGATGAATTCATACATTGAAAACCTTGGAGTTCCTTCTACCATCGGATTCTTTGACGTTTTGGGTTTGAGCGATGATTTACTGATTATGGTTCCGCAACCTGTTTATGCAGTGATGCTGCTCTATCCTATCACACAGAAGGTATCTTTATCTCTCTATCTCTATCTATCTATCTATCTATCTATCTATCTATCTATCTATCTATCTCTCTCTCTCTCTCTCTCTCTCTCTCTCTCTCTCTCTCTCTCTCTCTTTTTTTCTCTTTCCCTCCCTCCCTCCCTCCATCCCTCCCTCCCTAATAGACTAGAATTTAGACCCCTACAGACATTTTATTGCACTTGCATGAGTTTGACTCACAGAATAGTTAATCAATTTAATAATTCAATATTTGCATAAACAATTAAATCCATTATGCAATGCTAATACAATTTATCCTGCGTTGATATAATACTAAATCAAATGTGTTTAACAGTCGGAAGATGATATTCTTGGGAAAGAAGAGAACAATTTAAAAGATCTTTATTATTCAAAGCAGACAATAGGAAATGCGTGTGGTACATTGGCCATTATTCATGCCTTAGCAAATAATCAACAGAATATTACATTTAATGGTTAAATATTTATATATATATATTTAAATATATAGGATAATAATTTTCATAATAAATAAATGCCATTTCTAACAATATACTCTCACGATTTTAAGATAAATATCTCTCTTCGACTATATTATATTACTATATAATAAATGTACAAAAAAAATACATTATATTTAATTTATAATTAGAAATTAATTATATTAAGTATTTTTATTTGAAAGTGGAATTACATTATTTAATCAATTTTTTTTGTTATTAAAAAAAACCTAAGTGAATTGAGCTTATATAACAATTATATGATACACAGATGACAAATACTTCTCAAAGTTTCTCAAAGCCACGAAACATCTCACCCCTTTACAACGTGGAGAATTCATGGAAACTGATATGGTTGATTCTTTAATATTTTTATAAAATTGTATATCAATATATAATTTTGAATTTACAATCTAATATATAGTTTTATTTAATAATTATTTAATAATTCATTTATTAATATTAAAATAAACATTCAACTTAAAAAATAATTAATTAACACTTTATTACCATGTAATTATATTTTTTATTATTTAACTTATAATATTTTAAATATATTTATTATTACTATTTTAAGATCTAATGTGAAATAACAATTATTACTTATTTTGTTAATATAACAATAACTGTAAATACATATATTTATATCTATAGATATAAATACGTAATATAGATAAGATGTATAATGTATAATATGATGTATAATGCAATATAATAAACTAATTAATTTAAATTATAGATATAATATAACCAATCTTTAGGCACTCGGTGAATGTCACAAGTCCACAGCAATGGGTGGACAGACTGAGGTAATTGTATCCTGATGTGAATATATCGGTGCATTGGTATGAGAGAATGTATGAGTGTAGGTGTATAGGTTATGTGTATGTGATTACAAATCCCATTATAATATATTCTATAAGCTTTGTCAATTTCCCAGGCACCTGATATTAATTCTAAAATTGACTTACACTTTGTGACTTTTGTTGAAAAGAATGGACACATTTATGAAATGGGTTGGTTTTTGTAGAAACTATTAAAAGACTATTATTTGAGTTTTTATTAATATTTACATTTTGCACTATATTCTATTTTTTTCGACAATTTGTGAGTTTCAAATTTCATTAGATGGACGTAGAAAGGCACCCACTGATCATGGACTTACAACTCCTGAGAATTTGTTGAAGGTTATTTCAGATCTTTATTGCTTCTATTTTCAGTCATTCTAAGTAATATAGCTCCAAGATGTAATCTCCGATTCTACGAAAAAATTCAGGATTTTTCATAACAAATTGATCAATTCCCAATTTGTTTTGATTTCCTCTCAAATATTTGTATTTTATTGTCATTCAATTTTTGATAAACTCAAATATTTATTTTGTGATAAATATTTATTTTTTAGAAAAATTATTATTTTTTTTCAAATTCATACCAAACCTTTAGGTATTATTAAATTATTTGGCATTACCATTATTATGGGTCAAAACAGAAAGTATACAAATCTATTTATCTAATTTCTTTAATTTTAATCGCTAAAATTAAATAATGTATTATTTATATTATTATTACTATTCAAAATGAATATCTTTTGTATCCAAATAAGTTTTGATGTGAATAATTTATATGAATCTATCAAATAAAATGTGTATTAGTTAAAAAATTACAATAATTTATCTTGAATATTGACAAATTATAACATTTTAATTAGGAAAATTATTTTTTTGTACTTATTTTTTTTAAAACACCTTGAAAATATTTATGAAATGATGAAAAGTGGACCAATATTCTAAAATTAAACTGGGTTACTCGCAATGACTCACTTTTATTCATTATTGTTATTTTGTTTGCTTTTTATTGTAATTAGAAACTTTCATTTCCTAAACAAATTCATTATGCAATGATTGTCTATCTAAGTAATCATAATATTAATATAATATAATTTATTCTATATTCTTTATTTAATTAATTCTACTGTTGATTTTATTTTTAATATTTCATAAAATAAATTACAATTAAGTTCTTGAATGTTCCAACAATGTTTAATTTGTAGAATAATAATAACTCTCTCTTTCTTTATTAGGACACTTGTGCTGTTATTAAGAAATTCATGGATAGGGAACCAGAAAATCTAAACTTTACAATTATAGCCCTTTGCAAACGATAACTGCTGATTCTTTTGCTTTTTGTTTTATAATATATTGTTACAGAATTACTTTAAAAATAAAATAAAATTTTTATATGTTAAAATCAAATTAATATTATATATAATATAATATATATATAATATATTATATATATTTCTATAGATTATGATATTATTTACTTTCATATGTATATAATCTTTAGATCAACTTAGAACTTTAAATATTTATTTGTAAATAATTTTGATGAATTGCAATTCATCAAAATCGAAACCATGGTTTCGTGTTTAGGTAATGAATTTTCTGTTTTTTTATGAGAATAATGTATAAATTAATTTTGTTTAAATATTCACAATATCATGACTAAATATAATTAACTTACTACTTATAGCTGACTTAGTACATTGTTAAACATATAAATAAAATATACTATTGAAATATGTTCAAAATTTATTTGGTTATTTAATGTTTTTATTATTATTTTATATAAATCATATCAATATATCTATAGGAAAATAAAATATCTTGTTACTAAGTAACTATAATAATAGATGTATAAAGTGACGGCTATCTATAAATATTCATCATCTATCTTAGTTAGAGATAATTAATATATAGTTATTGAACTCATTTAAATTATATTTATAACAAATTGAATATAATTGAAGTATATTCAATTGTTATGTAATTAATATATTTCTCAGTTTACTATTTTAATCTTAATATATATATTCCAGACTATTTAATTAATTTTTCCATTACAAATTATAGTACATATATTATTATAATTGATTTCGAAGATGTTCATTCATTCGATTAAATATTATTGATAATAAAGAGAGCAATTTCAAATAACAATATTTATACGATTTAAGAGTAACAAATCAATAAAATATTTCTAAATCGAGTCCGTATTTGAAAATGATATTGTGCATCCTCTTCAGTTGGCAGAGTACGCAGAAGAAGCAGAAATATGAAGTCACCGAATCGCTGCAAATAGATCCCTACGTGCGAAAAAGGCATGGGAGTTCATAATATACGTTATTCGTATTATGTAATCCTTATTTTGTAGCTGATTACTACGTAGATAAAGAGTACATGGAAATGTAGGTGATGAAAAGAAATGGATTTATTATTTAGAAGTATAATTATATTATAGAAGTTAATAAAGATTATTATTTACCAGAATATGTATATCTATATATATATATATATGGTATATATCTAGGTGTATTTAGAACAATTCTAAGATAGCCAGCTATTAAGTATATAGTAACGATACCAAAATACAAACTACCGGAAATAAGACTATATCAACCGGATTACTCCACGATAGAGATTACATAATACTATAAACCGGTTGTCCAAGTTTAAGACGAAGTTTGGTTTTGATTGCGGCGGCGTTGAAGCAACAACAACAGGGACACAGTCCCGGATAACAAGGTCCCTCGTGTGTCACCTCGTATAGGTGGCACAGATAAACGTAGGGACACAAACCGGCGAAAATAGCTATGGCGGAAGTCGGTTAAGTATTGTAATCAGTTTTTAGTTCACGTTTTAAATGTAAAATATTTAATTAGTACTATTTTTAAATATTACTTTTCAGACGTCTGAAAAATAAAAAATAATATTAAATTCAAGAGTAATAGTTATTAATGGGATGCATTTAGATTATATATATATATATATATATATATATATATATATATATATACATATATATATATTATACTAATTTAACATATGATTTATATGTTATTAAGATTTATAATGCACATTTTGTAATACTCACTTTATATAGATTATGTTATAATATATACAACTATAATTAACATTGTTAATATAGCAATAGTAAATTAAGATACAACTATAATGAACTATATATTAACAAATAACAAACTTAGACTTGTGGGAATAGTAACATTTATAAATAAAAAGTTATACTAACAAAATGATAGAGGAACACTTAAATCAAAATCAATATTTATAGATACAATTCAGACTAATAATAAGATAATAATGGCATATTAAAAATAAGTGATGCATTAGTGCATCACTTTTTTCTATATTAATTTAAGTCATCCTCCCATACATCATTTATATTGATAAGGTAATATGGCACTCTAATATATATAAATATATATACTACGTAAATAATATAAATACATTATTAGAAGATTTTTCTAACAATTTAAAACTTTATAAATAAATAATGGTATAACATAATCTGAATATAATTATATAATTATAGCTGAAATTCATAATAGATTATACTATCATGCTAATAATTTAATTATGTACACACCTTGTTCTGGAAATTCCCAACATCCAAATAGACCAATGTCGAAACTTTTGCCTTGTGTAAATGTCAAAATGTTATGATTTGCATGAGAAGATTATATTATGAAATATTAGGTCAAATCATTGTCTAAATTATTCTAATGGTAGTATATATTATATTACTCTATACTATGTGGTAATTTATCAATAATAAATAGCAGAATTTCGTATATTTACATTACTATACATTAGTTTATAGTTTCTAACCTCTGAAAGTAAATTTTCCATTGGTAACAACTGCACTAACTTTTACTTGACTGCTCATTTCAAGTTGGTTGGAATTATCGTTTATGATATTGATCTGTAATTTTATTTATAATGTAAAACATATAAATGTTTTAATAATATCCATTTAATGAACTATATACATAATTATTTATTGTTATTTTATATTAATAAGTTCATCTTTAATTCACAACTATCTATAAATCTTTAAGAGACTTAGTTATATTAATATTAGATTGAAATGTTAATAATATTATTTATTTAAATATTATTTAAATTATTTATATAAACGATAAATGTCAAGATCCACATATATAATGGGCTTTATCATATATATTTAAGTATATTATTTTAAGCTATTGAATATAGTGCATTCTATACAACGGTTCATTTTAAATTGCGAAGTACAAACTATAGGAGCTAAAGGTGCAACAGGAGCAGCAACGGGTTGTGGTTGCATAATAATGGGCGTGGACCCAGCAAATTGCGGTTGAATAGCAGGAACGGCTAACGCCATAGGTTGTATGACACCCGCGGGTTGAGTAATCGCAACTGGTTCTGTAATGGGCAGAGGCACGGGCTGTGTCACACTTGTAGGAAACACTGTTAGATTCTTATCGATAGAAGTCGGTACGGGTTGTTGACAAATAGTGACTTCAACTGGTTCTGTAATAGGCAGAGGCGCGGGCTGTGTCACACTTGTAGGAACCACTGTTAGATTTTGATCAATAGCAGTCGGTACGGGTTGTTGACAAATAGGCGAAGTGTTCATAAGTGGAGAAGTTTTTTCCGAAACTTCCGCAGTCAAAGGAATCAGTTCCGAAGCGCAATTTTCACCGGGTTGCATTATACCTTTAAATATATATGTAATAATATTACTTTCATCTTTCCATAATCTATTCCATTAATAAGTTGGTAAATTAATTATTTAGCTAGCTATAAATATAATCATATATATATATATATATATATATATATATATATTAATATATATATATATATATATATATATATATATATATATATATATATATAGAAAATCATTCACGTAGTCTTTAAATCATCTAATCATTTATTTATGTTGTTTTTTAGTTTTTTATTCATTTATACATCGCTTCTATTATCTTTCATGTCATCAATATATTCTGTTATCCATTCAGCAATTTATAAATTGCTATAGATATCGAGTCATTAAGTTATTTAACAAGTTCGTAATAAACAGTTGTCTAGTCGTATAGTCATCAATTCTTATTTAATCGTTTATTGATTTAGTAAATATATATTTACTGCCTATAGGCAGTTAATCCATTAGTCCGTTAGTTAATTATTCAGTTAGTTAGTTATTAAGTTAGCCAACATGTACGTTACCCTGTAAGATAGTCAAGCATTAAGTTACTCCGCCCACCTGCCCATCCATTCATACATCAATCACAAAATATAATTGAAAGTTTATTTTTACAAATATGATCAATAATACATTTGTTTAGAACATCTGAGTTAGTAAATATCTTCATTTATTATTTTGTACTGACATTAATTCGATATTTTATATTATATGACGGAGTGAGCCATACATAATAGTTTATATTCTGGTGAATTTTTTGTATTAAGCCAAAATATAGACCCCGTAAGAGACAGTGTACCGCCAGGTTACTGTTTTAATAGTATACATTATTTTACAAACTTAACTATTCTGTCCTAATATTTTTATAGACAGTAAAAAAAAGAATTTGATAACATTATACTAAGAAAAATGTTCATATTTTTCAAAGGATTTTATTTAAGTTTATCTCTAATTTTATAATAATAATAGTGATACGTTTTGACCGTATATGATATTTTATTATTTAATGAATATCATTTAATTAATATATTTGATTTATACACATTCCTAGATATTTTATTATAAACTTTAAATTCTGTTTTGATGATTTATGATGATAATACATTTATTTAATAGCCTTGTCCTTAATCCTCATGTTATCTGACATACACATACATTATTATACTATAATATAATCTGAATAAAGGTGAAACTTTACTTTAGACTGTCTAGATATAATATTTGATAATGCAAATATAAGGTTTGGAAAAATAAAGTATTTGGAAAAATAATATATTTCAAATATAATGAAAAAATAAAGTTTCAACAGCGCAACATTTTGATGATAGAAGTAGTATCTTTTGTTAACTCAATATATATTTATTTACAAAAACACATATAGTTTTAAAAATAATAAAAAACGCAATAAAAGTTATATATATAATGTATTACCATATATTAATTCGTATATTATATAGTATACAAATATATTATACGATTTTTTAAGGCTGTACATTTGCAGTATTGGGAACGTATACATTATAGTTTGGTATTAGTTTTTTTGTAATATTAGAAGTTTGGATAATAACGAAAAGAATATTAACAATAATTTATCAATTTTAGTATTTAAGTTTAGTCGGAATTAGAAGTTATATTAGGTATATATAAGAAGTACAGTAAGGTTCGGTGTTCATAAGTAATTCATTATTATCTTTATTATAAATGTGTTCGTTAATATTTTTTACTGTTTTGACAATGATTCTAATTACCTATAGTTTCATATAAAATAGATTATGTTACTATTATAAATTTCATTTAAACAATAATAACACATATAAGTAAAAAATGTGATGCATTTTTTGAAATCAAACCATATTTAACCATTTTTCAAATAATTTAATTATTTTTAGATTTACTTTATATATTATTCATATGATTATTACAACATAGATTATACTATTTAATATAATTTATTTATAAGTTAATATTTGCTATAGAAATGACCATACATTCTATTTTTATATATGTTTGATATCGTGATATTGATATTATGTTATATATTAATAATTGTTTATATTCATCCGAGTTTAAATAGTTATTTATATTACAAAAATAACTAAATTATATTATTTTTTATCTAAATTAAACTACAGTTAATTAATAAAACAATATTATATATATTCTATTCATCCATATATTCATAATATTGTATAGCTTTTAAATACTAACTTGAATACGTACTAGTTAAATGGATTATTAAATTCGTATACAATTATTTAGATAAACACATACAACTTTAATTCAAATACTATAAAACTGTTATAATAAGTTTTGTTTATAAATAAATTCACAGTTCAGTGGTCTTGCATAATTCAATGTTTATTTTTATAATTAATACTATCGCACTTATCTTAACAACCAATTGTTTAATGCTAACCCACCTAACAATATATGTTTTCACTCTGTAGTAAAACATTAAAACATATCCTAAAAATAAACTATACAATAATGAAATTAAATATCCCAATAGAAAACAATGTGGGTGATTTCTTTTTATAATAATAATTTTATTTATCTTATATTGAAAAATATTAGAATTTATAGATATTCAAAACTTTATATAACAGTTATATAACATCTAAATCAATTTGTTTTTTTATGAAACATGTCGTATTTTATCATGAGTAACTAAATTTTAAATAAATATATATATATATATATGAGTGTATATATATATATATATTTATTAATAATAGGAGTAACATAAGTTTATTTTTACAATTTTAGAGTGGATATGTCATATATAAACATATGTATTAATAATATTTATCTGAGAGTTCTATAAAAAACAACAATATATATAAAATTAAAAATTGAGCGAGTAAATATAAAAATATGAGAAATATTATACAATATAAGACAGAAAAAGAAAAATAATCTACTCCTGTATCATTATACAGTGTATTTATTCACACATCCGCATTAGTTGGACATTGTGTGGCTGAGAAGATAGTGTTGCATTCTTTGGGAGTTGCTATCCTCTGTTAAATAATTACAAGTTCAATAATTGTTAATTGCAAGTTTATGAGTCTAAACATATATAATATATAATAACTTATTCATTTAATAACAATACCAAAATATAATTATTTGAGAAGTACTAATAGTATATATAATAGTACATATAATTAGAGTTATTATTTGAGTGATATGATATGTATATAAATATTATAGGTATGAGTATATGAGAGATTAGAAAATTTAAACTAATTAAAAAATAGAAATATATGTAATATATATATATATATATATATATATATATATATACAATTTAAAAATATGTTTAAATAATAAAATTGAAATAAGTTTTAAAAGATTTTCTTTATACACTTTTTGAAAAAAATCGGGATTTAGTTTGTTTCATAATTTTAAGCCATATGGTTAATGTATCTTAGAATTTTACCCGTCAATTGAACATAAATTGAATACATTAATAATTATGAATAGACCATTACATTGACTCTTGTTAGCTTAGTATTATATGATTTATTGATATGGTTCTATTTTTAATAAATGTGTTTGTTTATAATTATTATAGCTTTTTTGTTGAATTGTGAGAATTATATTATAAAATATATTTTATATTTATATATTTTATAAAAAATATAGTTTCACAAATTGTAATGATAAACATAATTAAAATAATATTAGTGAATTATATATTAGCTATTTATTCTGTAATATTAATAGCTGAGATTTAGGTAATTGAATAGTTGTATTAAGACTGTAATAGGAACTTTTTTGTGTAGATATATTTGTTTATGTATTATTTTAATTATGCGATAGTTTGTAGTCTACAAGTAGACACATTTATTTATAGTTCTATTTATAGTTCTATTTAAGTAATATAAATTGCAATGCGACTATTTTAGTATTGTGTATTGTGTATTTTAGTATTGTGTTGCTATAGTAATGTAATTTAATATAATAGTTTTATAATTTAGCCTTTTTATTGAATCAGATTTAAATGTTCTAGTTGGAATTACATTTGTTTTAAAATATGTATTGTTTTATTCAAATTATAAATTATATTTAATGACATTTTAAATTATATTTATTCTATTTTTTCTTTTTATGATAAAAATATATATATTTTTTCTTTTCATTCTTATGAAAAAACTTTCATTATTAAAGAAATATTTTAAAATATGACCTTTTATTAAAAGTTAATGTTCTACCTTTAAAAGTGATTTTATTACAATCAATTTAATTGCACTTTAATTGTTTTCATTAATAATCTGTATTTATGTTTATTTCTATGGAATATTAACATTAATTTATTTGTGAGTTTTTGTCCTTTCCCATATATTGATTATATTTTTCTTAATGATAATTAGAAGTAAAATTTATTTATTATATTGTATAAACAATGCTAATAATACACCTAGTAATGAATGCAATTATTCTACATATGACAATGAAAGATTAAAATATATATACAAGAATGAATTGGACAGAATGGTTTATTAGAAGAAATAGAGTACTAAATATATATGTATAGCTGCAGCTAAAATTAATATCATGAAGTAGCATATATACACAGAAAAATACAAGTATTATATATTCTATATACTAATTGTCATACATCATGATGTATGACAATTAGTATATAGAATATATAATACTTGTATTTTTCTGTGTATATAAGCTACTTCATGATATTAATTTTTAATTATTTAATAATTAAAACATTTCATTCTATTGTAAATTTTTAAGTTTAGGAATATTATCAGTATTATTTATTACAATCATTTTATAATACATGGGTACACTAAATAAAAGTATTTGATACAATAATATATTAATATAGTACAGAATAGCCAATGAAAATACTATTATAAATTTTGATTAATATTTTACGAGATTATTACGAGTTTTTTTATCAAATGTATTCTATATTAATTACAAATTCGGATAAAATTATAAATTTGTTAATATAATATATTTGATATTATATATTTATATTTATGTTCTATTTTTTATATGGATTGATGATATATTAGTAATTTTTAAACTAAATATATTTACATGTAATGTATTCCTTTTAATAAAAAATATATGCTATTTTAAAAATTGCTTTTTTTAATTTACTCAAATTTTTCATTATTTAAAAATAGATTACAGACTTCTTTAGATATCAAATTACATATATGAAATTATGATCTAAAACTGTTCTAAGATTAATTTAAACAATCCATTTCTCAGAATATAAAATGTAAATTCATATCACGTAATGAATCCTTATATATGATTATAGAGTAATATAATATTTGCTATATTTAGATATATTTAGACAGCTAATATTTGTAAAATATAGTATTAACTATAATGAAGAGTAATGTAGTTTATTATAATAGTATAAAAATAGAAACATGGTTAATGATTTCGAATACTATCGAACATATATTATTAATAATAATCTTTCTGTAAGAAACCATAACTATATATGATTAAAATTACTATTATTATTAATTATATTATTTAATTATATTAATTTATTATATATATATTATAAGCATTGAAACCAAGATTATCTAATCACTAATATGGAATCTATAACACTAAGTGGTGTATAAACAAATTATATATAATAAAATATTTCATTAAAATAATTATTCTTATAAAATTTCATTTTCAAAATTAAAATCATTATTTTTTATAAAATCTAAATATACTATTTATATTTAGAATCATTTTTAAACATAATTTAGATAACTAGGAATAGTTATGAATAACGCAGAGCTATACGATTTCCACAGAAGTATAAAAAACTTTGGACACGCCGCAAATTGTAAGTACGACGCATGCTCTCTGTCATCTTGTAACGAGTTCAAAAAAGAAATACAACACCAAAAGAAATGCAAATTTTCTGAATCTTTCACTTGCGCAATGTGTAACAATATCAGACGCTTACGGTTCCATCACGAACGTACTGTTTCGGTCATTATTATAATATATATTTGTATGTATATAATATACATGTTTTTATGGAATATTGGAATGTGAATTTATGAACAATTAGTATTTAAAAATAAATTGTAATGTAATAATCAAAAATGATAGCGAATATATAGTAGAATTATACTGTACACTTAATTAAATAAATGTATAACTTTTAATATATACTCAATTTTTAACATATATAATAAGTTGTAATTTAAAAAATATATTATATAATGTTTATATTAATTAACATATACATTACATATATATTTGACCTATAGGTCAACATCATTTCTGTATTCTTGAGTTCGGTATTAATTTTAAATTTATAATTTAGATTTGATAAGTAGTTAACATATAGAAAAATATATTAGCTGAATATATAATGTAACATGTATATGCAAACATCATTGTCATTACAATATCGTTGCCATAATATTTTAATTTAATATTCTATTATAAAATAATAATCTATTTAATTATGATAACAGGGAAGGAAATCAACAATGGATAATTATTTCGAGAATTTAAAATTTGACCCAGACGCGAAAGAATAATATAATTAAAGGCTTTTTACAATAAAAGTGTGATATAACATATTTGGTGTTGTATTAAATAGTAAAAATAATTATTACGTGTATTGTAAATATATTATATAAGAAAGATAGATATAAATAGCATAAATAATACAATATGTATGTATCCTTGGTATATATAATAAGTTTAATTTCATCAGTATTTATCACTGGAGTTTATTGTTTTCAATTGTAATATCCACGAACATGTTTAATCTTTAATATTGAATAGTATTATATAATTATATAATTAATAAGTAATAATTATATAAAAATAAATATGTGTGTGTGATTACAAATATAGTCAAGAGTACTTTTTAAGTATATTACAGTTATCGAAAATATTTTGAATGACAATTTACAAATATCCACGGATTAGACGATAATAAACATACTTTTAGACAACTCCACAATAATTAAAATTATTATTAATGAATTAACAATGATAAAATAAAGACTTTAATGTATAGATAAGAATACATCTACAAGAATAATATGATATTTTTATTTACTATAATTAATTTAATTATCATTGGTACATTAGAAATAATGATCATTTATCGTAGAGTTAAATATGTTGCATATTATCTTTATAAAGAAAGCCACGAAGTATCGTAATCCTTGTTCTTACCAGGAAAATTAACAAGCCTGTAATTTAATAACATATGTTATAACATATAAAGCCGATAATATAAATATATTGTACTCGTGAGAAACTTACAATAAAAAGATATATATTCGATACAGGATCTAAGGTGAAGGTATTTCCGTCTTCATTAAGTTATTAAAAGAGAATATGAATTTGTTAGTGCTGTTCTTATAATATTTCTATAAATAGATCTTGAGATCAAAATAATACATTTTCTACATATACGTATTCTTATAGTTTACGTATTATACTATAATTTATAAACATATAGTAACTGCATATGCAGTACATGTAAGCTGTAGTAAATCGTATGATATATATATATATGTTTATAATTATTTATGTCGTTAACACGGTTAACACGGAAGTAAAGGGTTAATTATTGATTATAATTATTGTTGTATATGTTGATATAATAGTTTAATATTTAGTTCAACCACAGATGATTTTATAATATAATTATTTTATATTATTTCTTATTTTTTCAGACACATTAAAACAATTTTTAAATATGTAATTTAGTATTGTAATTACATTGCGATGTTTTCTGTGATATTTGTAATTGAAAGTAACACCCGAGAATGTACGTTCATTACATAATATAAAATATGTTATTGCTCTCTATAATCATATGATACGTAAATCAGTCATGCAGAACGGTTACAACATTTCTTTAATTCACTCTTACTTTTGATTTCTTCACTACATTTAAGCAAAGTACAATTATTCAAGATTATATCAAGAAAGTTAGTATATATATATATATATATATATATATATATATATATATAAGTATGAAAAGTATAGGTGTTATATATATATATATTTATATGCGAAATTGTAATTATTTAATATCGTAATAAAATAAAAAAATATTAAAAAATTACAATAAAATATATATTGTGTTAAGATTATTTAAACCTTAATTGTATATGATATACCTTATAATTATAAATTAATATACTATTTTATAGTATCCTGTCTAAGATAGATTAATATATAAATATATAAATATATGTTACTATATTACAAATTATATAATGCTATTTTATTATTTTTATGAATAGATATTTGAAAGAAATTTTAATATATATTAATACTATTAATTTAATATGATAAATTCTTGCATTTTAATACGATATATGCCAATGATATAGTTAATGATGATTATAGTGTTTAATTAATCAGCTAAATAAATACCTATTTAGTATTTACCCTATATGGGCATTCAAATTCGTATATATTTTAGTTCAAAAATAAATCTATGAAATCAGTTTATATTTTATATATATTTGTGTAAAGAGTTTACAAAAAGATCTAGATATTAATAATAATCAATAAATACATATAAATAGAGGAAAGCAAGACAAACACAAGAATTTCATACTAAAATTATAAATGAAGAATTACGTAATCCTTACGATATATCTATCAAATAGACGTACGTTTATTCTATGGATATAGTTTAAATTTTTTTTAAATTTTGAACCCAATTTGTTGAGTTTATTTTTATATGCCATGATGCACAAATTATGAGATTAACTTTTTTATTTACCATTATTTGTTTCCGTTATTTCGTAATTGTAGTGGTTTACATGTTTTTATAATATATTTCATTATATCTATAGAGAGTAAACTCGGTCAGTTTTGAAGTTAATCCGTATCTAAAAAAACTACATATATTTCCGATATCGTACTTAAGTCGTGGTATTTATTTTTACCGACCTAATAAACATAATCAACCTATTAACCAAAACACTTAATAATGAGATGTGGAATAAAATACGACATTAACCTCGTATCTATTAACCCTATTAACCCCCTCTATCTTATATGTAATGGTAGGTTACTAAATTAAGTATCAAAAACACTGTTTTCGAATACTGCTTTAATATTTATAACATTTGCAACACACTTTCTCAAAATTATTATATATTATTACTCGAAAAGTTTATAGTTTTTACGTGTCATTGGATGACATTATAGTGCACTATATAGTGTACACTATATAGTGTATACTATAGAGTGCTACTATATAGTGTATACTATAGAGTGCATACTATAGATTGTATACTATATAGTGTATACTCTATAGAGTGTATACTATAGAGTATATACTATAGAGTATATACTATAGAGTGTATACTATATAGTGTATACTATAGAGTGCTACTATATAGTGTATACTATAGAGTGTATACTATAGAGTGTATACTATAGAGTGTATATACTATAGATTGTATACACTCTATAGTGTACACTATATACGAATAGTTGATTACCCGCACGATACAATGAGTATCATTGTATCACTTCAAGTTAAAGAAGAACAATACAAAACATTGCAGTGCATATGTTATCTAGTAGTTGGTTCAACTTGGGATACATTATGAGGCGCCAGTCAAATTTCAATATAGTATTCGCCAACTCATAGTTTTTTTTTATGTTTCAGAAATGATTGCTCCGTTATGCGCTCCTCCTTTGGCAATGCCAACTTCTCTACCCCCTGGTCCCGCGATGCCCCAACCAGCCGTTATTCCCGCCTCTCTACCAGGAGTCCACGCTCCTACACCCGGGGTCCCAACTCCTATTTACGGAGCCCCGGCCCCTACTCCTGGAGTTTTCGCACCTACACCCGGAGTCCCTATACCTAATATTCCAGCTACTATGCAAGCAGTCCCTATACCAGGAGTTCCAGGCGTTCCATTAGCCCAACCCGGGATAGCATTAGGAGTTGCCCCTCAACCTGCTGTCGTTATGCAACCCCAAGCTCTGTTGGCTCCTCCCCCAGCCGCAGCAGCTGCACCAGCTGCACCAGTTGTTGGTAACAACTAATGACCTCGTCATACTCTTTCTAAATACACTTCCTTTGAATTATCTATAAATGTTTTGTATTCTTATTAAGATAATACCATTAAATATCATTTATCTACTGTAAAGTATTCTCTCTTTGTCATATTATGAAATGAATAGTTTACACCGAAAAATTGAGTATTCTCCTATCAATTTATACGTTTAGGGTTGATCTGGATTCTTTTTTTGAAATAATCCGATTCTACATTTAATAACTCTTACCAAGTGCCCTTATCGAGAGAATTTCTACACACAGATTAATATTACGAATTCGAACTCAAATCAAAATCAAATGAGCAGTCAAGTAATGGCAAAGGCAACGTCGGGTGGATATTTAACATGGGGAGGTTAGCTTGAATTGAATTTTACTCTAGAAATATAATGTTCTAATACTCACTATTCTTTATATCACCCGGTGGTATAATATGATTTCGATTTCGATTTCATTTAATTCTTTATAAAGTTCATTACTTATTGAATATGTGTTTATATATTAACACATTTATTAAATACAGTTAATTGTGATTAATATTACTTGCATCTCTAGGCAGAAGATTCAATATTAGTTTGTTTGGCTGTTGCGCAAATCCATTTCACGGTAAGAACAATACTAGTATTAAACACCGTTAACTTTTGTTTTACAATAATTAAATTACTATAAGCGCATATGATCAGAAATATATTCCTAGCGATGTTTATTAATAATAAGTAACAGTAAGTTAAATGTATATTATTAGAATAGAATTCCAAATATATGATAAAAATGAAATCATTCTAGATATAAAACACCCTGTCTAATAAAGAAATAATATATATATATATATATTTTTTTTTATATATATTATATAAAAACGTAATATATATTATTATGTTTAAATTCATAATTATAATTATTTAAATATTAATATCATATATTATTTCTATTGATTTTCCCATACTCGTGTACCCTATTATCCTTTATTTTCTATCGCTACTTAGATTTATTTTCCATTCTTATTTACATAATTTAAATTGTGAGGTTTATTGTTGCCTATTTCTTGATATTATATGCGATTTAATACTTTCAACTATGAATTACTTATCACATATGATTTCCTTGTGTTTTCTAATATTTGTTTGTACTGCTGTATCTCCTACTCACTTAAAAGAGATTATTTTTAAATGACTCTCGCAATTTCCTAAATACTCAGTATCATTTTTGGCTCTAGTAAAAACAAATTCGCAGCTTTATAAATTATTTCTTCTAAAAAGTAATTAAATTTTATGATTATAAACAGTTTTATCCACTAATTTGTACCATACATATACATATATATATATATATATATATATATATATATATATATATATATAATAGTATATATTATCTATGATAGTACAATTTGTCGGAGCTGTCAATATTTTATATACATGTGTTATTAAGATGATGGTTAACGTTGAATTGAACGTAACAATATGTTGTATGCCAAATAATATTTATATCGAATATTGTGTGACTTTTTGAAAATCACTCAAATCACCAGAAATTATTCTCCCATAACCTTGTAACATGGTTTTTATATCTATTATGTCATACTGTAACATATCTGTACAATTAAGTTTAACTTGTAATAATTGTTCAACATATTTATGATATATTATATTGGCATATATATAAATATATATATTAATATTCTAGGAGTCTGAATAAGAGTTACTGATATTAACTCTAATGGTATATTGGAATTATTTCTCCTTTTAAGCATGTCTAGCCGGAGCCTTTCCTCTTTGTTACATATGTCACGTGTCCGATGTTATCGGAGAAGGTATCTGTCTTCCCGTTATGATGGGACCGTGCCTGGCAGCCGCATCTCTGAGAACTAAAATGAGACTGAAATTCGGAATGCCAGTTAGCAAGACAAACTAGTTTATATAAATGTTAACTTCATATCATATTTTTTACTCTATATTTTAATTATTAAATGTTTGGTTTGGTGATTATTTATTTGGATATTTAAATTGCATTGTTTCATTGGATTAAATAATAATAGATTTTATTATTGGGTGGTTAGAAATATTTATGGATGTTAGTTAATATCTAATTAGCTATTTATCTAGAATAATTAATTGTGCGTATATTATCTTTTTAGATTGAATCGTATATATTTACATGATTAATATTAGTTATTGATATCATTGTTTGGTGTGTTGCTTTATAATCCGATACTACGGCACCCAGGGTTCGATTTGCAGTGACGCCCTGGTTGGTTGTTGCTGTTATAGTTGCGCCTTGTGCCAACTGAGACGAATGCACGAAATCCTGTTCCTCTACGGTCGTCGCATGGGCATTGAATATGGTCCCGACGTGTGGTAACCATGCCAACCGAGATGATTGTAGTTACCCGAATAGTATTGTCGACCTATCCGATTAGCGAATAAACCTACTTGAATCCAAACCGTTCATTTGCATCATTGTTATTAATAAGTAATCTAATATTTTGCGAACCTATCGAAATCAAAGAATAGTGTTTCATTGTTATATTGTAAAATTAAATAGTCGGTGTATACTCGGGAAGATCATACGTAGTAATAAACAATTCGTTATTAATAAATCACCATACACGCCGATATACATGAGAATTTCGCGAATATCGTCCGAGACACGAATACGTTTATATCGGGTTAATCGCATATGTAATACACAATACACAAGATTGCAAACAGTTAGCTAGTGTACGCACATGAAATAGACCATGGTACAGCATATATATCTTAAACCCACCTCGCTGTAAATGTATTTGCACACCTCAGTTCGCACCTCAATCCACACATACTCACCACCTCACACTTCACTCCACACCTCACTCCTCACTCCATATCGCATCCCACAACTTAACTCGCTTTTCACTTCGCAAGTTAATCCTTAAATTAATTTTCAATCTAGAAAAATCATCACCTTACTGATTAACCTTCGCCCCGATTATGATTTTACATATAATCATCCCAATATATGCCCTGTCGCAATCAGTCTCACCAACGTACTCCACATTCCACGCTACACGGCCAATACTGCCCTGGCCTACACTCCCAACTCCATAGCCCTCTACTAAATCCTCTCGTAATATATTCCTCTCAACGTACTAAACGCCGTTACCCACTAGACGTACTTTGTAACTCGTCCGTTGAATAACGGTTGCCTCAATTCCATTGTGTCCCCGTCCCCCCGCGATTTGCACGCGTGGTTGCGGGTCACCTTGACGGACTTATCGTCTGCTTGCCTCGCGTGCCTCGTATCCAGGGTCATGCTGACGCTATCGTCGCTCATCCTCGTCTTCGTAACCGTCCTCGTGTGCTTACCGTTGGTCGACGCGTATTTACCGTTCGCTTGACCGACCATCGCGAGAAATGCGTTTCGATAGTTTTCGTTCATCCAGCCATACCTGCGGTTTGCGAATGGAAACCGCGTGAGATTTACATATTACGGACGTAAGATTGCATAATAATCTAAAAGTAAACTCGTTTTTATATTGTGCAGATATATTTCCCCAGAAACTAACAAAACATCCAATTTATTTGTGTTTTACAAAATTTAATAATTTTAAAATTTATATTTTTGAAAATATTTCGTATTAATTTCTATTGCAAATATTTTATATTATAATTACAATATTCCTCGAGGTGAATTATAAGTTATCGATAGTATACTTAAAGAGTATTATAAATATTATTTATATTAATATAAATAATATAAATATTTTAAGTAATAAATATATAATTATTCAACTGAGATACGGATAAAATAATTATATATTTTAAATATAAGTGAAATATATATATATATATATATATATATTTAATTATTTCATAAATATGATACTATATATATATATATCAATATTGTTAAAAAATACATATAGTAAATGAATTTATATCTATATTCCCATATATGTATCTTTTACAAATATGATGTGGATTTCATACCTATGTTTATAATAATAAATATAATGTTGTGGGAATTTTCAAATTAAAAATCGACTTAATTAAATGAAACTGGAAATGTATTTTTGAAAAATATAAATATAGGTTTAACTCTATAGGTTATCAATGTATTAATAATATATAAATTATATTGATATATATATATATATATATATTTATATATATATATATATATATATATATATATATATCATAGACACTGTATACTTTGATCTAATATTTCATGTTATATCTATTTAACATTATATTTTGGATTATTTATATTATGATATTAAATATATATAACTAAACATTAATATGTCAACATAATTAAAAATAATTTTCTAAGTATTTATTATTAGTATTATATCATATCACTAAAAAGATATTTAATATTAATTTTTTAGAATTTGTTTCTTGATATTTATTATGTTTTATAAACAATATTACAATTTTAGTATCTTTAAAAATACTTATATGTTTAAGAAGCATAAAAGAAATATACCAAGATATTTAAAGGGACTCATTAAATTATACAACTATTATTTATCTATTTATTTCATGATATGAATATCCTGTATAATAATGTAAACTATATTCTAACCATACTATATAAAATTATTATGTAATTATATACTATATAGAATTTGTTATTTTATTATATATAAAAAAAACTAGTGTAATTTCCTGTGTACTTAATATTAAAGAAATATTATACAACTATTTAACGAGATAGATATTTAATATCGATAGGTTAGACATGGAAATTGAATACAAAATCCGTTTATATCCGATATGTGTATTTAAGTGGGTTTATATAAATTAGATGGAAGTATTGAATATATTTTATTTTAGTATACAATACCCGGACTAAGCCTTTATATTTTATGGAGTGCATTCTTTGTTAACAATTAAATTCCACTAGTATTCGAACTGAACAATTCTCATTTAACTTATATTGCAATGAATTAATGGCTATGTAGTAAGTCCACTCTAGGTAATAATAAGTTTAATCTCCAGTAATGCGACATTAAGCGCTTCGCCATCCACTAGCGTAGCGTAGCTACTCTAATATGCATTACTAATATGCATCACTAATAATACCATAACCGATTAACGCTACGCCGGGCGGACCCAACGTCCTCAAACTCCGCTAGACGGACCTCCGATAGTCCCCTTCTCCCACCCGCCAGGCGCGCTAACAGTAACGGGTTGATGAAGGACGAAGACATAGCGAAACATCGCATCAGAGCATCGGTGAACTTGTAGTAGCGGCCCGTAACGGCTTGCGAGTAGAACTCCGATATCGAGGCGAATATGTGGAAAGGAGTCCAAGCGATCGCGAACACTGCGCATACCTGTTGACGGAAGGGATCGAGGGTCAAGGGTTACGAAGGCATTAACGCGGTGCCCTGGGGGTTACGGAATACATATGGTATGGGGTCAATATGCCACGTACATATTATGTAGTTAAGTATATCGTATGGTTAATACGTATTGGTGGTATGGGGTCAATATGTCACGTACACATTATGTAGTTAATATATCGTATGGTTAATACGTATTGGTGGTAACATGCATATCGGTGAATAGGTTCGTAATGCATTTTAATTCAATATTATAGTAATAATCTATATAATTAGATATAACAACAAGTTAATATATGAGAGTATGCTGAAATATTGAATATAGAAATTCTCTAATCTTTTTGAACAATTTTTTATGAAGCGATACAAAAATAATTCAATTAAAAAATATTAGCGATACGTATTTTTGAGTATATAAACAAATAATATAATGTAAACATCACGTGATTGCTTGGATGATTTTTCGGGGATAATTAAATCAATATAATAATAAAATATTTTAATTAATATATAATTTTATAATGTTTAAACCAATAAGGGATGTAGATGTTCTGCTATTAATTGCAATGGTTATTCTGCTATAAGTGAATACCTATTTCACAGATTTCCATTCAACAATGAAAGGTAAAGTAATTGAACTAATATAATAAATAATGTCACCAAAATATACATTTTTATCTTAAGGGTAATTAATCAAACTTATACTATATAATGTTATTTAAATACATTTATATAAATACACACATAAATATATATAGTACAGGTTATAACATATACATAATTATTTTATAATGATATATGTTTATATAATTTAAATATAAGTAATATAAATTTAGATAATTCATATTATCTCATACACTTGAATAATTATATATACTAATTTATTAAATAAGTATAATGTTTATAATATTTATATATTTTAATATTATTAAATATATAAAGTGGGATATAAATATACGTAATTTAGTGTTAACCCAACGTGTAATAAAATATAATGGACTAAAGGATTTACGAAATCTTCGAATTTGTGGCAAACATTTTGAAGACATACAATACACTATTGGAGAAAGGTATATTATGTTATATGTATGCATGTAATTAGATTATATAAATCTATCCAATGTTTCTAATTTATAAATTAGAAAAAGATTGAATACTGATTCTTATCCCACGAAATTTGAAATTCGAAATACTCCACCAGCTATAAAAAAAGACACATGATAATAAAAAACGCATCCAATAAAGGTATATATATATATATATATATATCTACAGATATTAATTTATTAATACGATGCAATTATTATATTGCAGATTTATCTGATAATGGAGAAACTGATACAAAGAAGATGCGAAGAAGATGATTTTATTGAAAATAATGATGATGATATCTTTACAGCACGGAATAGTGAAGAGCATTTGTCCTCTATTTGCAGATGATTCATATGAATTAATGTTAGCAAAAAAATATGCAGAAATATTATGAATTAAAATTAAATATTAAGGCATTAAATGAATCTGCTAAAAACATTGTATTATCGAATGGCAATTACAAAAACAATTACATTCGAAAAACAATTACATCTTTATTTGATGATTTACAAAAATTTCGCAAAATCAAAGAATTTAATACTGGAAAGTGCAATCAAGACTTTGTTGAGAATTTCTTCTCGAGAATGCTGAGTGGTGTGGGAAATCGAGTTAATCCAACAGCTTCAGAATTTTCATCTGAATTTCTCAAAAAATATATAAATGAATTATTTACGAAGATAGAAGGATCAAACTGCGAACTGATTCTGGTGATTTTTTGATAAAAGTGGACAAAATGAAAATAAATATACTAGCTAAAACATTTACAAGTACATAAATGATATTAACAGATGATGTAAGAAAATTAAATATGATTGAGAAGAATGCTGTAATTACATTAGCCGTGGAAATTGGGTTACATGCACTATTATTATACTATGAATTAAAAAAGGACAATGCCAACAATAACATACCGACTTCAAATTTTATAGAATATATAAGAAAATTAGAAACTATTTATCAATAATATTTAAAATATATAACATGGAAGAGAAGTATGCAAAACTTTTGTCAATATTGTACACTCAAATAATATTTATTTTAATTTCTGTTGTGAATGTAATAATACTAATGATTATGTTATTTGTTTATTTTTAAATTATCAATTTAAACATTTGTTATCAAAAGACAATTTACTTTACGATGAAGATACAGAGAAAAAATGTAGAAAATTATTAATAATAAAACATATATAAATAATAGTTAAAATACTTTATTTATTTCATTATTAGGTCAATTATATATATCATATACATTATCATTATATATACAAAGTATATTAATATATATATATATAGTATATAAGTTTTTAAAACCTATTATTACTTAGATAATTAGTCATTAAAAAGTTAATTTAAAGAAATTTTAATTATATATATATAAGAATTTAAATAACTACAATAATATTGTGTTGATATTATTAAATATGTAATAAGTTTTCTGATATAATCCTATAATTGTTATTTTTACAGGGTATCCAAATAAATGTAAATTATATCTAAATAAAAAAATCATCCTATGTTTGTTTATATTATTTGTCCATAATTTAATAAATCTCCATTTTATACTTTATTTACACCAATAATGATGAGTAATCGGCAGCTTCCAGTTTATATATATTTACATTTAATTTGTCATTTAAATTATCCTTATAAATTAAGTTATTTCAAAGCTAAAAATAAAATTTTTAATTTTGCAACTTTAAATAATGTTACCTACAATATCCTGTAATACATTAGATATCAATTATTATTGTAAAAAGTGTAATATATATTTATGTATATAAAATTAAATAATAATTACTCATTAACTACTGATTTAGTATTATTTCTAGGTTTAATATTTATAATTTTTTAAATTCTAGAATTTCCAGGAATACTTTTTAATATTCTAATATTAATAAATTATCAATACTACTAATATAATATGTTCAAATTAATTTATATTTACTATTAACTATATTCAATGATAGCTGATATTACATAGTTATAACTATTACAAAATAAATCATATTTCGTAAACATTTACATTGTGGTATTACATATCTGCATATAATTTAATAAATTTTATTTTTTTTATCTCAACTGTGTATATAGTATTACATATAGTTTATTTGATCGCATAGTAAGTATATATTTAAAAATAAAATATTTGGATAATTTGAAATTTGAATTTTTTTCATGAAAAACACTTAGAAATTCAAATTAAATTAAAATTTGTAAAAAAAATTTTATCACCCATAGGGGACAAACGTAACTAATGTAATATTACTTATAAATTAAAAAATATTTTAAGAACAAAAAATTTTAAAAATATACAATATATAATTTTGCATGCTCAATATTAATGCTCATAATTAAAAAAAAATTAAAATTTATATATATTCATTATAACTCATATCTTTACTATATATAATAGATGAGCCAATAAATAATATTGAAAAATGTATCAAAGTGATCCTCCCTACTGTACAACCTCTAAACTAAATCTCTAAATATTGTAATCCATTACGCGCAGTACGCATCTGCCCGGCGTCTCCCTAACCGATATCAGCATGATAGTGGTTTTCGCAGTTCTCGACCTGGTTTTCGACTTATTCGCTTGACCGGCCTTGACCAGCCTCCGACTTCGCAAGCGCAGCAACACGCGCACGTACAACACGACTATGATGAACAGCGGCAACACGAAATGCAGGCATAACGTCACCACCGAGTAGATGGCGCGTTGACCGATCGCCGGCCATTGTTCCACGCAGTAGCGCCGGTGCAAGCCGATGTAGACGTCGTCGATGACCACGTACCTGGAATTGCACGTCGCTGGTGAATGCGGAGGTGAATGGGGAGGGGGCGTCGTCTAAACGCGTCGAGTCTAGTCAGGCGAGATCGTGAAACATATGTTTATAATTGGATAACTATTCAATGGGTCAGCTTTACATTAATTATAACATATGCACTATCTATTCAGATAGTTGACGGGTATATACACACTCTCTATCAGGTGTTTATTTAGTATACATTATAGTAAATTATATGTAATTTACTATTCTGCATGCAAATATATTAGAATTTATAATTTAATATTATATGTTCTAGTAATGTAAATATAGTTATAATATTATATATATATTTGTAGATTTAGCTAAACATTAATAAAAAATGAAATTAATAAAAAAAATGTTATTGTATAGTATTATAATTACAAATCGCGTAATAAACAATACTTCTCGAAATGTTATATATTGCATATCTAATTTGTATTTGCTAGATTTATTATATTACAGTTAGCACTTACAATAGCGATTCATACAAAAGCAATATATTCAGTGAAACACTTATATCTAATATATTAAACCGAATAATTATAGTCCGTTACTGTCTCTACCGTTGTTAAAAATAACGTTTGTGTTGTCGTCTAATTCAGGTTTTTATTTAAAATGTATTTACAACTGCAAACAAAACTATATTCATCTACGTAGGAAGATAGTTCTGGCCTATACTATAGTAGCCATACTATAGTAGATAATTAGCCAACCAACATACAATTCATCGCTACAACTCAGGATATTGTTCGCATTAGGCCCCTTACCAAGGAGCTTAATGCGAACTGGGTGTCATGGTTAACTAACTTCGAGAAAACTGCGATGGGAGAAGCCACGCAAATAGCGAACATAGCAATGACTGCTACGCAGAGTAATGCCATCTTGACTGTCATGCGCGATGCGGTCGGGTGCATAATCAATCTAGGTCGTAAAGAGGTCAACGCGAGGTCATTTAGGTGACACGAGAATAATATAAGTGTATCAGAAGATGAATCATACTAGAAGGTAGAATGGGAGGATAACGAGGTAATGGAACGACAAAGCATAGCCAGTACGGAAGGCGAATGAAGCAAGTAAGAGGATGAAATCAGTGTAGTACAAAAGTAAACATTAGGATGGAGGAGGGCACTGTACACGGAATAATAAACTAAGTAAGTAGGCTATTATATTCAATATGGGACAACAATGCACGGATGAGTGTTATATATAATTCGTTGTGGGGAGGAATTGACTTAATAGGAGGAAATGTATGGTATTATGTAACGAATTATAATGTCCCGTACAAAAGTAACTAAAGTTGAATTGTCTTGAAGTGCGAATAAATAGACGAAATAGTTATACTTATTACAGACTCCGCTATACTTATATGATATATGATTAGTTATTGAGAAATTATCATGATCAGATTTACTGAATTCACGAGATTTGCAAATATTTGTAATTATTTTAGTTATCACAAATACTTTTCTTCGAGTTACATAATATAATATATGCATATATATATAGTTATTGGACATACTATTTAGATTATATGTAGATTAAATTATATTTCACATTCATGATGTTAAGGTAAGATTAAATATTATATATATTCATTGAGGTTGGTCAAAATGTTATTTTTATGGTGTTTTGATCAGTTTGTTTAGCATATATCCAGGTTAAATATGTATGTACAATATGTCGAAATCAAATAAAGAAGAAGGACAAGGTTCTAGATATCTAATGATTTATAAATAGTATTTAAAATAACTTAAGTCAAATATCACAGAGTTCAAAGGTCAATCATATTGATGTGTTTTTCCTTAGAATTAAAAAGATTTTAAGTTCAAGTATTATGGTTCACTGACCTGTATCGGTCAATGGCTATCATTGTAAGTGACATTGATGAAGTGTAGACCACAACAGCGAAGAGGAGAGGAAACACCTGTCAATACAGATTATAACAATAGTAATGAAGTGAAAAGAATAATGGTAAATAAGATTTAAGTACAATTGTAAATTTGGGATAATACCTAAATAATACCTAAATAACATGTGTACAGTAAACATATGAATTAGTCGACAGGTTATGTAATGCATTCTACATTCTTAATCTTATAATGTATATAGAATATATGCTATACTAATTTACAGTTATACATTTTAAATTTTACATCGTATACTGAACATTATATAATATATACTCTACTTTGTACATTGTAAAATTCAGATTGTACTTTTAACATTATATAATTGATACTCTAACTTGTACATTGTACAATGTAGTATGTACACTGTACTTTTTATATTATATAATCTATTGTCTACATTGTATAGTGTATACTTATTGATATCCATTCATAATTATATCAAAATGAAATGCCATCAATTCATCTTATCATCCTTATGTAACCGTTCGAAATTTATTGCAAAATCATCAGTATATAGGCCTTGATCGTACGTATATTATACAATATATACGATGTAATATATACGTTTTCGTACTAGATATCATGCGCATGGTAACAAAGTCACTCTTATGCGAAGTATATACACTGGGGGTATTAGTGAACACGCTGTTCACCATCAGGTGGCATACACTATTAGCACGCAATACATATGTATGCATTTGACCAACACACGTCCCCCTAGGAGACCTTATTCATTAGCCTGATATGCCCGACAGTAGCCATTAGATAGATGAATATCCTTTTTCGATATCGAGCTCATTACGTATAGTATTAGATCATAACGTCGTGAACAGTACAGTTTGTATAGGACATTGTCCCCCCTTGCGTGGTATAAATACATATTCTGCACGTTGATTTAATAACTAAAATCATACTTATACGCCAATATTAATTATAGACTAATTTAAAATCTTAATTATTACCTCACGCGAGGTCTGCAAATCAAACGAATTTCTAAATAGAATCCGAAATCTATGTAGGTATCGAGAGGTGTAAAGGTAGTAGTGTAAAGGTAGTGGTGTAAAGGTAGTGGTGTAAGGTAGTGGTGTAAAGGTAGTGACGTAAAGGTAGTGGTGAAAAGGTAGTAGTGTAAATGTAGTGGTGTAAAGGTAGTGGTGTAAAGGTAGTAGTGTAAAGGTAGTGGCGTAAATGTAGTGGTGTAAAGGTAGTGACGTAAATGTAGTGGTGTAAAGGTAGTAGTGTAAAGGTAGTGGTGTAAAGGTAGTGGTGTAATGGTAGTAGTGTAAAGGTAGTGGTGTAAAGGTAGTGGTGTAAAGGTAGTGGTGTAAAGGTAATAATGTAAAGGTAGTAGTGTAAAGGTAGTGGTGTAAAGGTAGTGGTGTAAGGTAGTGGTGTAAAGGTAGTGGTGTAAGGTAGTAGTGTAAAGGTAGTGATGTAAAGGTAGTGGTGTAAGGTAGTGGTGTAAAGGTAGTGATGTAAAGGTAGTGGTGAAAAGGTAGTAGTGTAAATGTAGTGGTGTAAAGGTAGAGGTGTAAAGGTAGTGGTGTAAAGGTAGTGGTGTAAAGATAGTGGTGTAATGGTAGTAGTGTAAAGGTAGTGGTGTAATGTAGTAGTGTAAAGGTAGTGATGTAAAGGTAATGATGTAAAGGTAGTAGTGTAAAGGTAGTGATGTAAAGGTAGTGGTGTAAAGGTAGTGGTGTAAGGTAGTGGTGTAAGGTAGTGGTGTAAAGGTAGTGGTGTAAAGGTAGTGGTGTAAAGGTAGTGGTATAAAGGTAGTGGTGTAAATGTAGTGGTGTAAAGGTAGTACTGTAAAGGTAGTGGCGTAAAGGTAGTGGTGTAAAGGAAGTGGTGTAAGGTAGTGGTGTAAAGGTAGTGGTGTAATGGTGGTGGTGTAAATGTAGTGGTGTAAATGTAGTGGTGTAAAGGTAGTGGTGTAAAGGTAGTGGTGTAAAGATAGTGGTGTTAAGGTAGAGGTGTAAATGTAGTGGTGTAAAGGTAGTGGTGTAAAGGTAGTGGTATAAAGGTAGTGGTGTAAAGGTAGTGGTGTAAAGGTAAAGGTGTAAATGTAGTGGTGTAATGGTAGTACTGTAAAGGTAGTGGCGTAAAGGTAGTGGTGTAAAGGTAGTGATGTAAGGTAGTGATGTAAAGGTAGTGGTGTAAGGTAGTGGTGTAAAGGTAGTGATGTAAAGGTAGTGGTGTAAATGTAGTGGTGTAAGGTAGTGGTGTAAAGGTAGTGGTGTAATGGTAGTAGTGTAATGGTAGTGGTGTAAAGGTAGTGGTGTAAAGATAGTGATGTTAAGGTAGAGGTGTAAATGTAGTGGTGTAAAGGTAGTGGTGTAAAGGTAGTGGTGTAAAGATAGTGGTGTTAAGGTAGAGGTGTAAATGTAGTGGTGTAAAGGTAGTGGTGTAAAGGTAGTGGTATAAAGGTAGTGGTGTAAAGGTAGTGGTGTAAAGGTAGTGATGTAAGGTAGTGGTGTAAAGGTAGTAGTGTAATGGTAGTGGTGTAAAGCTAGTGGTGTAATTGTAGTGGTGTAATTGTTGTGGTGTAAGGTAGTGGTGTAAAGGTAGTAGTGTAATGGTAGTGGTGTAAAGGTAGTGGTGTAATGGTGGTGGTGTAAAGGTAGTGGTGTAATGGTAGTGATATAATGGGTGTGTTGTAATGGTAGTTGGTAATACTATTGGTGTAAAGGTAATGGTGTAATTATAGTGTTGTAATGATAGTGGGTAATGGTAGTGGCGTAATATTAGTGGTATAATTGTAGTGTTCTAATGGTAGTGGTGTAATGGTAGTGGTGTAATGGTAGTAGTGTAATATGTGGGGTGTAATGGTAGTGTTGTAATGGTAGTGGGTAATGGTAGTAGTGTAAATGTATTGGTGTTATCGTAGAGGTGTAGTGGTAGTGGTGTAATGTTAGAGGTATAATGGTAGTAGTGTAATGGTAGTAGTGTAATATGTGGGGTGTAATGGTAGTGGTGTAATGGTAGTGGTGTAATGGTAGTGGTGTAATGGTAGTGGTGTAATGGTAGTGGTGTAATGGTAGTGGTGTAATGGTAGTGGTGTAATGGTAGTGGTGTAATGGTAGTGGTGTAATGGTAGTGGTGTAATGGTAGTGGTGTAATGGTAGTGTTGTAATGGTAGTGGGTAATGGTAGTAGTGTAAATGTATTGGTGTTATCGTAGAGGTGTAGTGGTAGTGGTGTAATGTTAGAGGTATAATGGTAGTAGTGTAATGGTAGTAGTGTAATATGTGGGGTGTAATGGTAGTGGTGTAATGGTAGTGGTGTAATGGTAGTGGTGTAATGGTAGTGGTGTAATGGTAGTGGTGTAATGGTAGTGGTGTAATGGTAGTGGTGTAATGGTAGTGGTGTAATGGTAGTGGTGTAATGGTAGTGGTGTAATGGTAGTAGTGTAATGGTAGTGGTGTAATGATGGTAGTGACGTGAGTCTGTGTCTTACCCTGCACATGAAAGAGCCAAATATCCAGTCGTCCGTGAGTTGATAGTAAGCGGACAAAGGCAGATCTAAAAGGCACACCGAGATGTCGGCGATGGCTAGATTTGCGATGTAGACATTAGTTGCGGTCCATAGTTTAGGCGTTTTCGCCAGGGTCAACACAACGGCAGTATTTCCGGCAACTCCTGAGAAGACAAGTGAGCGTATTACAAATTTAGCGACATGTTAGGTCGTTGTTATATTGATGTAGGGTTAATATAGGTATAGGAGAATATTAGCGATGAAGGGTAAACGTTATACCCAAGGGAAGCTTCCTTCCATAACCTCTAGAATAGAAGAAGGTGGAGAATTGGACTTTTCAGAAATAATTATATTATGAATCAAAATGGTAAATACTACGTAGGAAGTAAATACTACGTAGGCAGTAAATATACGTAGGCAGTAAATACTACGTAGGCAATTGTATGTAGAATAAGTCTGGTTAATGTGGAGGAGGTGTTTACGGATGGAAGAAGTAGAGGACATATCAGAGATTATAAAGAAGTGCAGCAAGTGTAAATATAATAGAATTATGGTTAATCCTAGATTGGCGACGACAATATTTATTGTAAAGGGGCGTGTCAGTAATAGAATGGGCGTGCCAAAAAGATAACGCAAAATAATTGTATTGCCTAGATTTTATAGGTGTACTTCGTAAAAGAAACAATAGGATTAACGCATTAATTTATTATTAATTAGGTTTTAACTAACATAATAACCTACATTATCTTATTAAGTAATATTAATTAACATTATCGTAAATAATATTATCTTTTATCACAATTGATATACATATTAACATATATATGATCAATCGATTGACCCCATATATTGACCCCTATTTCAATATCGCAATCTGCTCTTAATGATTTACACCCAGTACATATAAGGATCGAATGCATACCATCGTTTGGACCTACCCAAGCATTGCTGCGCATTGCATAATTGACTAAAACTAGTTCTATACAATGCCCTATTGATTCAATTACCAATCGATTGTACATTTATCTTGAATACTACTATATATATATATATATATATATATATATATATATATATCATCGCCCCAATGCGATGTTTCCATTAGATGACCTCCGTTGACCACCTCGATTGTCTTAACTGACCTAACAGGATCACCGTGACGTAAGCAATGATAACAATCACGGCGTAGGTGGGATGCTTCAATACGTCGAACTCTTTATTAGTGGACACCAGGTCATCTAGTTGCAGTCGGTCTGCCATTTCCTGTTAAGCGGAAGTCGACATAATTATATTGCATAATAGCTTGCGTCATAGTATATATATATAACATGATATACGTATATTTAGCCCATGTTAAAAAGGTAATAATATTACCGTTATTTCTCTTGGATGATCAATATATTACCAAAGATTCTAAAAACATATAATTATGACCAATATATTGAATTTAATAATTAATTAATTACATATTAAATATATTAATATTTTTATTAATATATTAATATGTTTAGTAAATACAGATATAATAAATTAAGATTCTGACCTATTTGTTATTTAATCACAAAGTTACCTTTACTAACCCATATTCCGTTTTTAACCCTAACTTATGATACCTGACCTATATTGCCATGTTAATATCTGATCGCCCTTAAGATGGAGATATAGAACAGCCTATTAACAACTAACTACACTTAAGATAACGGACTATTAAACTAGCATTAACACTTAAACTAAATCTACACTTAACATCAACACTAACTCTAGACATATTACTAGTACTAGCCATACTACTAACCCAAACAATATCCCATGATCTCTACCTACTCGCCTAAGTCACACTAACCCCTACCATTGTCTCTTAACTACCTTTTTATACAGTGAACCATTAACTTGACCCCGGATACATGATCCCTAACCCACCTTACTGCACGGGATAGCTGATCCACCGGAAGACGCATTCGCCATCCTAGCCAAACACTCCAGCATCAGCAAGGCGTCTGCATCCCATACGTCATCTTCCGTTGCCTGTATGACGCAATACTCGCGTTTTATTGCGCGAAGAGCTGGTCGGATACTTTATTTGTATTTCGATTCAAACTAGCGACACCTTTCGATTGAAAGTTGAATACATCATAGCTATCATAGCTATCATAGCTATTATAGCTATCATAGCTATCATAGCTATCCCCGTACACAATAGTGTAGGTATTTAATCCATAGTTAGCACTGTGCCTAGATTTATACAGCGCACTTGGAAATTATGAAGCAATATCAAATGAATTCCTTTATTTAAGATATCATATGTTGTATTAGATGATCTAATTAGTCTGTTATTAATTATGTTAATTATGTAAAAATGTACATAGCAGAAGAGTATCAATATCAATTAACAACCATTCATATATGAACATGAATAAATTATATTATATTTATTTATTTATATATATTATATGTAATATTAATATATCATATTGAGTTGATGAAAAAATTGATAATATGCAGTAATTCAAATTAGAATATATAATATTTCCAGAGTTTATTAACAATAGATATAACATATGGCCTTGAAATGTGATCCCTGATTTCATATGAAACAAGAGTCATCAAAATGTAAATATGTATATATATATATATATATATATATATATGTGTGTATATTTTCCTATGAAGTTTATGTATGCAAATCATACTTGTTTATATTAAATGAATTGTTGTTGCTGGAATTAATAATGTGTTCTTCTATGTATATTTATATATAAGTATGATAATTAATAAAATGAACGATCAAATTATTTACAAGATTATTCTAAATATATAATTTATTAATGATCATAATAATAATAATCATTATATTAATTAACCACGATACATTCTCTAAAATAATGTTCATAATTTTAATATAATGTATAATTATACATTTAAAATCCAATATCTTCTTCGGAATGGGGCTTGGAATATTTATTGAAGGTTATACGTTCAAATGTAAATTAACTAAATTGAAATCATATTACGTGATGAGAGTATTTCAATATATACATCGCATAGTGTAATTCTACACGTTTGTAAATAATATATAAAATAACCGCATATTTGAATTTAATATGAAATCATGCATTTTAAAATAACATCAATTGATTATTCCAAGTATGATATATCAGAATATTTTTTTACGGACGTGAAAGAAATCATATTAACATTAATATGAATTTATACTCCCTTTCCCTCTCCCTCTCCCTCTCCCTCTCCCTCTCCCTCTCCCTCTCCCTCTCCCTCTCCCTCTCCCTCTCCCTCTCCCTCTCCCTCTCCCTCTCCCTCTCCCTCTCCCTCTCCCTCTCCCTCTCCCTCTCCCTCTCCCTCTCCCTCTCCCTCTCCCTCTCCCTCTCCCTCTCCCTCTCCCTCTCCCTCTCCCTCTCCCTCTCCCTCTCCCTCTCCCTCTCCCTCTCCCTCTCCCTCTCCCTCTCCCTCTCCCTCTCCCTCTCCCTCTCCCTCTCCCTCTCCATCTCCATCTCCCTCTCCCTCTCCCTCTCCCTCTCCCTCTCCCTCTCCCTCTCCATCTCCCTCTGCCTCTGCCTCTGCCTCTGCCTCTGCCTCTGCCTCTGCCTCTGCCTCTCCCTCTCCCTCTCCCTCTCCCTCTCCCTCTCCCTCTCCCTCTCCCTCTCCCTCTCCCTCTCCCTCTCCCTCTCCCTCTCCCTCTCCCTCTCCCTCTCCCTCTCCCTCTCCCTCTCCCTCTCCCTCTCCCTCTCCCTCTCCCTCTCCCTCTCCCTCTCCCTCTCCCTCTCTCTCTCCCTCTCCCTCTCCCTCTACCCAGGATATATTATTATAAGGATTGTTTACTATGATATTTAAGATAGCGCATTCATATATTTTGATATATTATAAAGAGTGATGGAGTGTTAAATAGAAATCAAATAGAATAATACACACAGTATTGTATAGCCTTTAACTACTGAGATGTAGTAATAAGCGTTTTTATATGGAATGTCAAACACAGATGCCTCTTCATATATCCACATACATATATATATATATATAGTTGTAAAGGTGTCGCATGATATCGTTGTATTACGCAATACTGATTGCATAACGATGCCTACCTATATACCACGGGATCTTCTATATTATCTGGTGACGTCTCGGAAATGTATTCCGAAAATTGAATCTGCATTCGGTGATTGGATACGGGTGAAATTGCGGAGGTGTTTTATACACGACGTATTCTTATATAAGGTACGACTGACCTCGGAGTGTTTTGACTCTGGGAGCATACGAGATTTAGAAATTTGATGTTTTATGCGCAGGAATGTCTTGAGGTCGTTTTTATTCACTCCTATTCGCCTAGGCTTTCGTTCGCGCGTACAAATGCTAATGTTTACGGGTGCAAGTATGCACGTGTGTGTGGGTGCAGAATGTACATGTATAGGTGTGTACGCTGTATACTGTATATATGTATATATATATATATATATATATATATATATATATGCATATATATATATATATATACATATATGTATATATATATATATATATATATATATATATATATATCTATATATATATATATATATGCATATATATATGCATATATATATATATATATATACATATATATATATCGTGTTTATTACGACGTGTGAAATAATATAAGTCATACAAATTGACAGTGAAATTACTTGGAGTTTAAAAATAGGGTTATAGAAAGATTGTATATGGGGTTATAGATGGAGTTTATATATAGGTTTGCTTATATGGATGTATAGGGTTTCATATGCTATGGTGTATTAGTATATTATAGTCATGTGTACATATGTAGTCATATGGTTTCTAATGAGTAAATATGTGCAAAGATTTGACTTAGCAATAGGAAAATAATAGATGTATCCAAGGTAATATATATTATATTATATATTTTAGATAATGCAATAGCATGGCTATACTAGATTATATATACATTATATATACAATTAATATGAAAATAGAAATTTATATAATTTTATATTACTTTGCTTTTTAAGGTATTTTTTATATATAGATAATATATATATATCATATATATTACATATATATTATATATAGAGTATATATAGATTACATATAGATTATATATGGATTATATATATATATATAATATTATATAATATTTTGTTAAACTAGCAACATATTAATCTAGTGATCTTATGTTGTTAGTGATGTTTTTAATACATGATGTATTTGTTTATGTACGACGTACATATACGTGTGTCTGCATATGTATTCGTACGTTTATTATATCATTATTTTAAACAATTAAAATATGTTTTAACTTTTATTATATAAAAAATATTCAAAAAAAAGTACATTATCAATACATTGTTTTCTACTCGAAGTATCTTCCTCGCATTGACCGTTATAATATTTGACATATTACATAATGCGACAGCATTAATAGTTAACAGTTAGAACCTCTTTGAGACTATTCTGCGAGAGATTGGAGGACAATGCTATGAAGTCCATAGTGGGAATGGAGGGCCTGATACTTGTTGCTAATCTGTAAATAGAACATAATCAAGTTTAGGGTCAAAGCGAGGTCAATAATCCCCTAAATGGAACACGGATTTTTTTATGATTTGTAGTTTTAAAAATAAATAATACTACATATAATAATATGTATAGAATCAATTTTAGAATAATAATAAATTAATAACTTATAATAGTTAATTATTTTACATCTATAGATGTATATATATGTATTATTATAACAACAACAAATGTATATGCGCTTTTCGTATTTATATTATTCTTAAGTATTTATATTATGTATAGTTATGATTTAATATTACTCTAGTCAGACCGACAATCATTGGTCACGATATAATGAACATAACATTATCTAATTTTAATTTTTCACAGAAAACAGAAACTATAATATATCGCGATATCACTAAAATCAACAAAGAAAAATATATCAATGAACTATTGGAATATTAAATAGACACCCATAACTTTTACTAAAAGTTCTTACCCACTGAAAACTATATAAAGTGCAACCAAGATATACTAAAATAAATACTCTAGGCTTGATAATGAATAGGAAGATATATTCAATTAACACAATATGCAACAATAGAATCAGTTAACTAAAACAAATAAAACACCTACTGAATCATTATTTCCTAGAAATACTTGCAAACGCCTACACAATGACAACACTGAATTATGCGACTCTCTACTCACCGACATACCAACATTTCAACTTTCAACAAAAGAATGCCTATAATTAATAATCAAATCTTTCGACTGTTCTGCAAATTGCCTAATCACTCTAAATATATAAAACTAAAATGGCTTTCTTAAAATAACTGATGTACTTCAATATACCTACGATTATATATTACATGCTGACTATCTAATAGCCTAAATATATTAGAGAAATTATTGACATTAAGTAAAATCAACAAACTTAGTTCACCTAAGAAAGCCGTATTTAATCACAGCTAAAATAATAACTTTATATACAATGAAAAACCTAATTAAATCTAATTAAATGATCTACGACTCATTTCAAAATAAACCTCACAAAAACTTACTAAAATTAAAATTACACACGATAAATATTATTACTAACATTCATCCTAAAAAATATTTCTGTACCTAAAAGCTAATAATTAATATTTGATTCATAAAACTACATATTATTTTACATCCATCTACTTTAAAGAAGCACTCTTATAATCCACTCTCGTAATCCACTCTCGTAATCCACTCTCATAATCCACTCTCATAATCCACTCTCATAATCCACTCTCATAATCCACTCTCATAATCCACTCTAATAATCAACTCTCATAATCCACTCTCATAATCCACTCTCATAATCCTCTCCCATAATCCACTCTCATAATCCACTCTCATAATCCACTCTCATAATCAACTCTCATAATCCACTCTCATAATCCACTCTCATAATCCACTCTCATAATCCACTCTCATAATCCACTCTCATAATCCACTCCCATAATCCACTCTCATAATCCACTCTCATAATCCACTCCCAGACCACTTTCATGATCCACTCTCATAATCCACTCTCATAATCCACTCTCATGATCCACTATCATAATCCACTCCCAGACCACTCTCATAATCCACTCCCAGACCACTTTCATGATCCACTCTCATAATCCACTCTCATAATCCACTCTCATGATCCACTCTCATAATCCACTCCCATAATCCACTCTCATAATCCACTCTCATAATCCACTCTCATAATCTACTCTCATAATCCACTCCCATAATCCACTCTCATAATCCACTCTCATAATCCACTCTCATAATCCACTCTCATAATCCACTCTCATAATCCATTCTCATAATCCACTCCCATAATCCACTCTCATAATCCACTCTCATAATCCACTCTCATAATCCACTCTCATAATCCACTCTCATAATCTACTCTCATAATCCACTCTCATAATCCACTCTCATAATCCACTCTCATAATCCACTCTCATAATCCACTCTCATAATCCACTCTCATAATCTACTCTCATAATCCACTCTCATAATCCACTCTCATAATCCACTCTCATAATCCACTCTCATAATCAACTCTCATAATCAACTCTCGTAATCCACTCTCATAATCCACTCTCATAATCCACTCTCACAATCCACTCTCATAATCCACTCCCATAATCCACTCTCATAATCCACTCTCATAATCCACTCTCATAATCCACTCTCATAATCCTCTCCCATAATGCACTCTCATAATGCACTCTCATAATCCACTCTCATAATCCACTCTCATAATCCACTCTCATAATCCACTCTCATAATCCACTCTCATAATCCACTCTCATAATCCACTCTCATAATCCACTCTCATAATCCACTCTCATAATCCACTCTCATAATCCACTCTCATAATCCACTCTCATAATCCACTCTCATAATCCACTCTCATAATCCACTCTCATAATCCACTCTCATAATCCACTCTCATAATCCACTCTCATAATCCACTCTCATAATCCACTCTCATAATCTACTCCCATAATCCACTCCCATAATCCATTCTCATAATCCACTCTCATAATCCACTCTCATAATCCACTCTCATAATCCACTCTCATAATCTACTCTCATAATCCACTCCCATAATCCACTCTCATAATCCACTCTCATAATCCACTCTCATAATCCACTCTCATAATCCACTCTCATAATCCACTCTCATAATCTACTCTCATAATCCACTCCCATAATCCATTCTCATAATCCACTCTCATAATCCACTCTCATAATCCACTCTCATAATCTACTTCCATAATCCACTCCCATAATCCACTCTCATAATCCACTCTCATAATCCACTCTCATAATCCACTCTCATAATCCACTATCATAATCCACTCTCATAATCAACTCTCATAATCCACTCTCATAATCCACTCTCATAATCCACTCTCATAATCCACTCTCATAATCCACTCCCATAATCCACTCTCATAATCCACTCTCATAATCCATTCTCATAATCCACTCTCATAATCCATTCTCATAATCCACTCTCATAATCCATTCTCATAATCCACTCTCATAATCCACTCTCATAATCCACTCCCATAATCCACTCTCATAATCCACTCCCAGACTATACACTCAAACTATGCCGACTTATCCTCGCAAACAAAAACATGCACATGCAAACTCAAACTAATATATGCCTCCACTTAACTTGACATATTGATTTCCCATTCACTGATATACCCATGTACACAGTTCCTTACATTTATTGACCACAATAAATCCACATAATTATTATAGAATACGAACGTTTATCCTCATCCCAAATATTATCGCCTCATTTCTGAATAGTTAATGCCAATTTAATTAAATAAATGTACATACAAGCACACACACATGAATATATATATATATATATATATATATATATATATATATATATATATATATATGTGTGTGTATATGTATAGATACACATATTAACACTGACTATGAACTACACATTACAAAACAAAGTTATAATAATAATATAATTCCTATTAAACTTATTTAGTAACTTCTAAAGAACTGCCAGTCAACCTTTTCTATGGAATTTGCTTATACGATATAAGACAAATTACACGATATTATACTGATCTTAGGAGATTTTAATTGCCCTACAAATATTTTAAATTGCTCAACCATGAACTTAATCTAACACCATATATACAGATTGCTATGCAATCAGTGTGCCCAGCATACATATGCAGATATATGTTTCACTAAACCACTTCAACCACTATCTATAACCACTTCAAAAACAGATACGTTCTATTCTCTTACCTGACCATTACGCATTTAACTGTAATATCAATATTCCCTCTGCAACACCCAAGCGTACGGAAATTTGCATACGGTGATATCAGATAATGAACTGATGAACTCTTATTTCTAACTGATAATCCCTATACTAATAAACCGAGGCTAACTAACATTTAAAAAGAACTAATCGACACACATGCCATGATTAAAACTAAAACGTTTTTCGAATATAACATCACTCAATTCAAATGTTAAAATTATAGTTACGGCAAATAAATAGAATTTACCTAATGGACCTAGATTATCCTTACCAGATTTAGTCAATATGACTTTATTAGAGAACATTATTTTAAAAGAATAAAGCAGAATACATACTCTCTGAAATGAACTCACACAACTATAAATGACTATTTAAACAATAAAATGCACTGTTACGAAGAAATAAATAACATATACTTTCTCTACTTTTTTACTTAACTTTGTCTTATAAATTTGTGGAACATTTCGTTAGAAAATAACAAAAAATAGATAAAATTCGGCATAAACTTAAAGTATTCTATATATCTCCAATAACTACCGATTCAACACCAAATCCGAAATATATCTTATCATAATTTATTTTATCCTCAAATATAAATATTTTCAAAAGTATTTTATTCGGTTAAATGTTCCTCTTCCAGTAATCCCCAAACCCAACTACCCCAAAATAAAAAATATGAATAACCTTAATATAATAATCCTACTCTAAAAAATGTAATTATCACATTACTGATAAATTGTATTAAACTTCAGTACATGAAATACTATTCTACTACTTTTCTTTAGATATATATCCCTCAGACTCACTTTCAAATTATAAGTGATTTCCAAACTTCTATTAATATATACACTCCAAGAGAAAACTATATATTTATAATTTACAGAAATTCAGCATCTCATAGACAATAACTAACTTGATAACAGACAAAATGTTAACATAAAACTACATAATATACAAACGACTTAACTATTGATGATATTCTTTCTTGATAACTAAAATTCAGTTAAATTTCTTTACTTAATCTATCGTCATCATTTGATACTCTCAATGACAATATACTATTACAAATACTATATCAAATAGGATTTCAGAAGCCACCTTGAAATATTTTGAAAGCTTTCTCGAAAATAAAACATTCTCAATTAAAATTGATATTATTATAAAAGCAAACTAAAATATAGTGTTAGGCAAGTTTCGATATTATATCCCATACTCTTTTTTATTAATATGCTTCCCCTTGAGTACACAACAAGCCATCATCCCAATATAATTTAAAATCTATATACTGATGATATACATTTACACGAATAAGTCAAATACTATAATCAACAGCTATACAGTCTCGACTTAATAGATAATTAATTGTAAAATAATAAACTTCTGAATTTCACGAAAACTGAACATGTAAATTAAAAGTGTTAATTATTTTAAATTTAGATCCACTACTTATTTCAATAATATCTATATTAACAAAACTATACTAATTACCACTATATCAATACAATATTTATGATTTCATTACAACAACAAAATTAACTTTGAAAAACAAATTAATCTAATAACACAAACTACATTTTTTCCAATTTTTCATTGAATACATTTAAGTATAATACAAGTGTGATTCCAGTGTGATTTATCTCTCTGATTTTCTCCCTCGTGCGATGTCATCAAATAGATAAGTTATTATTTAAACATTTACACCATTATTATTTTGTTATCAACACTTGTAGTATCTACTTTAACAAGATATAGAATATTTGTACATGTATTAACATTACATACACATATATATATATATATATATATATATAAATTATTTCTTATATATATATATATATATATATATATATATATATATATATATATATATATATAATAAACAATTCCTAATAATGATCGATATTCAGGCAAATAATACCAATGGTAATTAAGATTCGATATAATCTTGTGCTATTGTTATCTTAAGCTATTATTAATTGATGTGGTATTAGTATGTATTTAGAGATAATCGTTATAGTAATTAAACTATAATGCATATCTCGTAAAATAATTAATATATTATCTGCGGTGTACGGTGTACGGTGTACGGTGTACGGTGTACGGTGTACGGTGTACGGTGTACGGTGTACGGTGTACGGTGTACGGTGTACGGTGTACGGTGTACGGTGTACTGTGTACGGTGTACGGTGTACGGTGTACGGTGTAGGGTGTACGTCTAATATACATGTCTAATATACATGTCTAATATACATGTCTAATATACATGTCTAATATACATGTCTAATATACATGTCTAATATACATGTCTAATATACATGTCTAATATACATGTCTAATATACATGTCTAATATACATGTCTAATATACATGTCTAATATACATGTCTAATATACATGTCTAATATACATGTCTAATATACATGTCTAATATACATGTCTAATATACATGTCTAATATACATGTCTAATATACATGTCTAATATACATGTCTAATATACATGTCTAATATACATGTCTAATATACATGTCTAATATACATGTCTAATATACATGTCTAATATACATGTCTAATATACATGTCTAATATACATGTCTAATATACATGTCTAATATACATGTCTAATATACATGTCTAATATACATGTCTAATATACATGTCTAATATACATGTCTAATATACATGTCTAATATACATGTCTAATATACATGTCTAATATACATGTCTAATATACATGTCTAATATACATGTCTAATATACATGTCTAATATACATGTCTAATATACATGTCTAATATACATGTCTAATATACATGTCTAATATACATGTCTAATATACATGTCTAATATACATGTCTAATATACATGTCTAATATACATGTCTAATATACATGTCTAATATACATGTCTAATATACATGTCTAATATACATGTCTAATATACATGTCTAATATACATGTCTAATATACATGTCTAATATACATGTCTAATATACATGTCTAATATACATGTCTAATATACATGTCTAATATACATGTCTAATATACATGTCTAATATACATGTCTAATATACATGTCTAATATACATGTCTAATATACATGTCTAATATACATGTCTAATATACATGTCTAATATACATGTCTAATATACATGTCTAATATACATGTCTAATATACATGTCTAATATACATGTCTAATATACATGTCTAATATACATGTCTAATATACATGTCTAATATACATGTCTAATATACATGTCTAATATACATGTCTAATATACATGTCTAATATACATGTCTAATATACATGTCTAATATACATGTCTAATATACATGTCTAATATACATGTCTAATATACATGTCTAATATACATGTCTAATATACATGTCTAATATACATGTCTAATATACATGTCTAATATACATGTCTAATATACATGTCTAATATAAATATCTAATATAAATATCTAATATAAATATCTAATATAAATATCTAATATAAATATCTAATATAAATATCTAATATAAATATCTAATATAAATATCTAATATAAATATCTAATATAAATATCTAATATAAATATCTAATATAAATATCTAATATAAATATCTAATATAAATATCTAATATAAATATCTAATATAAATATCTAATATAAATATCTAATATAAATATCTAATATAAATATCTAATATAAATATCTAATATAAATATCTAATATAAATATCTAATATAAATATCTAATATAAATATCTAATATAAATATCTAATATAAATATCTAATATAAATATCTAATATAAATATCTAATATAAATATCTAATATAAATATCTAATATAAATATCTAATATAAATATCTAATATAAATATCTAATATAAATATCTAATATAAATATCTAATATAAATATCTAATATAAATATCTAATATAAATATCTAATATAAATATCTAATATAAATATCTAATATAAATATCTAATATAAATATCTAATATAAATATCTAATATAAATATCTAATATAAATATCTAATATAAATATCTAATATAAATATCTAATATAAATATCTAATATAAATATCTAATATAAATATCTAATATAAATATCTAATATAAATATCTAATATAAATATCTAATATAAATATCTAATATAAATATCTAATATAAATATCTAATATAAATATCTAATATAAATATCTAATATAAATATCTAATATAAATATCTAATATAAATATCTAATATAAATATCTAATATAAATATCTAATATAAATATCTAATATAAATATCTAATATAAATATCTAATATAAATATCTAATATAAATATCTAATATAAATATCTAATATAAATATCTAATATAAATATCTAATATAAATATCTAATATAAATATCTAATATAAATATCTAATATAAATATCTAATATAAATATCTAATATAAATATCTAATATAAATATCTAATATAAATATCTAATATAAATATCTAATATAAATATCTAATATAAATATCTAATATAAATATCTAATATAAATATCTAATATAAATATCTAATATAAATATCTAATATAAATATCTAATATAAATATCTAATATAAATATCTAATATAAATATCTAATATAAATATCTAATATAAATATCTAATATAAATATCTAATATAAATATCTAATATAAATATCTAATATAAATATCTAATATAAATATCTAATATAAATATCTAATATAAATATCTAATATAAATATCTAATATAAATATCTAATATAAATATCTAATATAAATATCTAATATAAATATCTAATATAAATATCTAATATAAATATCTAATATAAATATCTAATATAAATATCTAATATAAATATCTAATATAAATATCTAATATAAATATCTAATATAAATATCTAATATAAATATCTAATATAAATATCTAATATAAATATCTAATATAAATATCTAATATAAATATCTAATATAAATATCTAATATAAATATCTAATATAAATATCTAATATAAATATCTAATATAAATATCTAATATAAATATCTAATATAAATATCTAATATAAATATCTAATATAAATATCTAATATAAATATCTAATATAAATATCTAATATAAATATCTAATATAAATATCTAATATAAATATCTAATATAAATATCTAATATAAATATCTAATATAAATATCTAATATAAATATCTAATATAAATATCTAATATAAATATCTAATATAAATATCTAATATAAATATCTAATATAAATATCTAATATAAATATCTAATATAAATATCTAATATAAATATCTAATATAAATATCTAATATAAATATCTAATATAAATATCTAATATAAATATCTAATATAAATATCTAATATAAATATCTAATATAAATATCTAATATAAATATCTAATATAAATATCTAATATAAATATCTAATATAAATATCTAATATAAATATCTAATATAAATATCTAATATAAATATCTAATATAAATATCTAATATAAATATCTAATATAAATATCTAATATAAATATCTAATATAAATATCTAATATAAATATCTAATATAAATATCTAATATAAATATCTAATATAAATATCTAATATAAATATCTAATATAAATATCTAATATAAATATCTAATATAAATATCTAATATAAATATCTAATATAAATATCTAATATAAATATCTAATATAAATATCTAATATAAATATCTAATATAAATATCTAATATAAATATCTAATATAAATATCTAATATAAATATCTAATATAAATATCTAATATAAATATCTAATATAAATATCTAATATAAATATCTAATATAAATATCTAATATAAATATCTAATATAAATATCTAATATAAATATCTAATATAAATATCTAATATAAATATCTAATATAAATATCTAATATAAATATCTAATATAAATATCTAATATAAATATCTAATATAAATATCTAATATAAATATCTAATATAAATATCTAATATAAATATCTAATATAAATATCTAATATAAATATCTAATATAAATATCTAATATAAATATCTAATATAAATATCTAATATAAATATCTAATATAAATATCTAATATAAATATCTAATATAAATATCTAATATAAATATCTAATATAAATATCTAATATAAATATCTAATATAAATATCTAATATAAATATCTAATATAAATATCTAATATAAATATCTAATATAAATATCTAATATAAATATCTAATATAAATATCTAATATAAATATCTAATATAAATATCTAATATAAATATCTAATATAAATATCTAATATAAATATCTAATATAAATATCTAATATAAATATCTAATATAAATATCTAATATAAATATCTAATATAAATATCTAATATAAATATCTAATATAAATATCTAATATAAATATCTAATATAAATATCTAATATAAATATCTAATATAAATATCTAATATAAATATCTAATATAAATATCTAATATAAATATCTAATATAAATATCTAATATAAATATCTAATATAAATATCTAATATAAATATCTAATATAAATATCTAATATAAATATCTAATATAAATATCTAATATAAATATCTAATATAAATATCTAATATAAATATCTAATATAAATATCTAATATAAATATCTAATATAAATATCTAATATAAATATCTAATATAAATATCTAATATAAATATCTAATATAAATATCTAATATAAATATCTAATATAAATATCTAATATAAATATCTAATATAAATATCTAATATAAATATCTAATATAAATATCTAATATAAATATCTAATATAAATATCTAATATAAATATCTAATATAAATATCTAATATAAATATCTAATATAAATATCTAATATAAATATCTAATATAAATATCTAATATAAATATCTAATATAAATATCTAATATAAATATCTAATATAAATATCTAATATAAATATCTAATATAAATATCTAATATAAATATCTAATATAAATATCTAATATAAATATCTAATATAAATATCTAATATAAATATCTAATATAAATATCTAATATAAATATCTAATATAAATATCTAATATAAATATCTAATATAAATATCTAATATAAATATCTAATATAAATATCTAATATAAATATCTAATATAAATATCTAATATAAATATCTAATATAAATATCTAATATAAATATCTAATATAAATATCTAATATAAATATCTAATATAAATATCTAATATAAATATCTAATATAAATATCTAATATAAATATCTAATATAAATATCTAATATAAATATCTAATATAAATATCTAATATAAATATCTAATATAAATATCTAATATAAATATCTAATATAAATATCTAATATAAATATCTAATATAAATATCTAATATAAATATCTAATATAAATATCTAATATAAATATCTAATATAAATATCTAATATAAATATCTAATATAAATATCTAATATAAATATCTAATATAAATATCTAATATAAATATCTAATATAAATATCTAATATAAATATCTAATATAAATATCTAATATAAATATCTAATATAAATATCTAATATAAATATCTAATATAAATATCTAATATAAATATCTAATATAAATATCTAATATAAATATCTAATATAAATATCTAATATAAATATCTAATATAAATATCTAATATAAATATCTAATATAAATATCTAATATAAATATCTAATATAAATATCTAATATAAATATCTAATATAAATATCTAATATAAATATCTAATATAAATATCTAATATAAATATCTAATATAAATATCTAATATAAATATCTAATATAAATATCTAATATAAATATCTAATATAAATATCTAATATAAATATCTAATATAAATATCTAATATAAATATCTAATATAAATATCTAATATAAATATCTAATATAAATATCTAATATAAATATCTAATATAAATATCTAATATAAATATCTAATATAAATATCTAATATAAATATCTAATATAAATATCTAATATAAATATCTAATATAAATATCTAATATAAATATCTAATATAAATATCTAATATAAATATCTAATATAAATATCTAATATAAATATCTAATATAAATATCTAATATAAATATCTAATATAAATATCTAATATAAATATCTAATATAAATATCTAATATAAATATCTAATATAAATATCTAATATAAATATCTAATATAAATATCTAATATAAATATCTAATATAAATATCTAATATAAATATCTAATATAAATATCTAATATAAATATCTAATATAAATATCTAATATAAATATCTAATATAAATATCTAATATAAATATCTAATATAAATATCTAATATAAATATCTAATATAAATATCTAATATAAATATCTAATATAAATATCTAATATAAATATCTAATATAAATATCTAATATAAATATCTAATATAAATATCTAATATAAATATCTAATATAAATATCTAATATAAATATCTAATATAAATATCTAATATAAATATCTAATATAAATATCTAATATAAATATCTAATATAAATATCTAATATAAATATCTAATATAAATATCTAATATAAATATCTAATATAAATATCTAATATAAATATCTAATATAAATATCTAATATAAATATCTAATATAAATATCTAATATAAATATCTAATATAAATATCTAATATAAATATCTAATATAAATATCTAATATAAATATCTAATATAAATATCTAATATAAATATCTAATATAAATATCTAATATAAATATCTAATATAAATATCTAATATAAATATCTAATATAAATATCTAATATAAATATCTAATATAAATATCTAATATAAATATCTAATATAAATATCTAATATAAATATCTAATATAAATATCTAATATAAATATCTAATATAAATATCTAATATAAATATCTAATATAAATATCTAATATAAATATCTAATATAAATATCTAATATAAATATCTAATATAAATATCTAATATAAATATCTAATATAAATATCTAATATAAATATCTAATATAAATATCTAATATAAATATCTAATATAAATATCTAATATAAATATCTAATATAAATATCTAATATAAATATCTAATATAAATATCTAATATAAATATCTAATATAAATATCTAATATAAATATCTAATATAAATATCTAATATAAATATCTAATATAAATATCTAATATAAATATCTAATATAAATATCTAATATAAATATCTAATATAAATATCTAATATAAATATCTAATATAAATATCTAATATAAATATCTAATATAAATATCTAATATAAATATCTAATATAAATATCTAATATAAATATCTAATATAAATATCTAATATAAATATCTAATATAAATATCTAATATAAATATCTAATATAAATATCTAATATAAATATCTAATATAAATATCTAATATAAATATCTAATATAAATATCTAATATAAATATCTAATATAAATATCTAATATAAATATCTAATATAAATATCTAATATAAATATCTAATATAAATATCTAATATAAATATCTAATATAAATATCTAATATAAATATCTAATATAAATATCTAATATAAATATCTAATATAAATATCTAATATAAATATCTAATATAAATATCTAATATAAATATCTAATATAAATATCTAATATAAATATCTAATATAAATATCTAATATAAATATCTAATATAAATATCTAATATAAATATCTAATATAAATATCTAATATAAATATCTAATATAAATATCTAATATAAATATCTAATATAAATATCTAATATAAATATCTAATATAAATATCTAATATAAATATCTAATATAAATATCTAATATAAATATCTAATATAAATATCTAATATAAATATCTAATATAAATATCTAATATAAATATCTAATATAAATATCTAATATAAATATCTAATATAAATATCTAATATAAATATCTAATATAAATATCTAATATAAATATCTAATATAAATATCTAATATAAATATCTAATATAAATATCTAATATAAATATCTAATATAAATATCTAATATAAATATCTAATATAAATATCTAATATAAATATCTAATATAAATATCTAATATAAATATCTAATATAAATATCTAATATAAATATCTAATATAAATATCTAATATAAATATCTAATATAAATATCTAATATAAATATCTAATATAAATATCTAATATAAATATCTAATATAAATATCTAATATAAATATCTAATATAAATATCTAATATAAATATCTAATATAAATATCTAATATAAATATCTAATATAAATATCTAATATAAATATCTAATATAAATATCTAATATAAATATCTAATATAAATATCTAATATAAATATCTAATATAAATATCTAATATAAATATCTAATATAAATATCTAATATAAATATCTAATATAAATATCTAATATAAATATCTAATATAAATATCTAATATAAATATCTAATATAAATATCTAATATAAATATCTAATATAAATATCTAATATAAATATCTAATATAAATATCTAATATAAATATCTAATATAAATATCTAATATAAATATCTAATATAAATATCTAATATAAATATCTAATATAAATATCTAATATAAATATCTAATATAAATATCTAATATAAATATCTAATATAAATATCTAATATAAATATCTAATATAAATATCTAATATAAATATCTAATATAAATATCTAATATAAATATCTAATATAAATATCTAATATAAATATCTAATATAAATATCTAATATAAATATTATATACATCTTATAAGAAATTAAGTGATTATTATCATTGATAGTTACATAACTAAATGTAATCTGTTTACAAACCGTTACATATAATTTGTAAATCTTACTGAATTAATTGACACGGCTGCATAGGTGTGGGTAAGATTTGACTCGGGAGAGTGCATGTTATGCTCAAGTCTACACTTTACATAAAATCGCCGGTGGTACTAGTTTATGTAAACTACGAGAGAAAGGAAGCGAGGTTGTTGTTTTCTTCGTTAGGTGTGAATAATTAAATAGCTAAATTGCGATTTAAAAGAAAATTATCGTAATACGTAATCCGCGACCGACGCCGACGTTGCATTGTTATTCTCGGGCGGCTCCGTGAGACCACCGGTCGACTCGTTAATCCGAGTGACCGGTAGGGACGCAATTCATTAGCACGAGTAATAAAGTTAGGTACAGCCGCCGGCAATGATCAAAACGCCAATCTAAACCCACCTAACTACATCCGGCAGACCGTAGACAACATACGATTATGATTGAATTAAAAATAACGCAATCTGATAACTTGTTGTCGTAAATAATGAGATTTTCATGGGACGTATTTTGGATGAAATTTTGTCAACAGATTATGGAGGAGAGTTAGATGTTGAGATTAGAGATTATGAGGTGATTCTAGATATAATTTACAATTAATATATATTATATTATTAATTAAATTATGATATCTTTGATTTAATAATTTAATCAGATTTTACAAATAATTTTATTTTAATCAAATTTTCTTTCAACCACTAATATATCTATAATTTAAATGTTATTTATTTCAAAGTACAACAATTGAATTCTAATTTAAAACTATTTATTATATACATTTACTAAAATTTCACTACAATTTCACTTCAATTATGATAACAAGTATACAGTATATAGTATATAGTATATAGTATATAGTATATAGTATATAGTATATAGTATATAGTATATAGTATATAGTATATAGTATATAGTATATAGTATATAGTATATAGTATATAGTATATAGTATATAGTATATAGTATATAGTATATAGTATATAGTATATAGTATATAGTATATAGTATATAGTATATAGTATATAGTATATAGTATATAGTATATAGTATATAGTATATAGTATATAGTATATAGTATATAGTATATAGTATATAGTATATAGTATATAGTATATAGTATATAGTATATAGTATATAGTATATAGTATATAGTATATAGTATATAGTATATAGTATATAGTATATAGTATATAGTATATAGTATATAGTATATAGTATATAGTATATAGTATATAGTATATAGTATATAGTATATAGTATATAGTATATAGTATATAGTATATAGTATATAGTATATAGTATATAGTATATAGTATATAGTATATAGTATATAGTATATAGTATATAGTATATAGTATATAGTATATAGTATATAGTATATAGTATATAGTATATAGTATATAGTATATAGTATATAGTATATAGTATATAGTATATAGTATATAGTATATAGTATATAGTATATAGTATATAGTATATAGTATATAGTATATAGTATATAGTATATAGTATATAGTATATAGTATATAGTATATAGTATATAGTATATAGTATATAGTATATAGTATATAGTATATAGTATATAGTATATAGTATATAGTATATAGTATATAGTATATAGTATATAGTATATAGTATATAGTATATAGTATATAGTATATAGTATATAGTATATAGTATATAGTATATAGTATATAGTATATAGTATATAGTATATAGTATATAGTATATAGTATATAGTATATAGTATATAGTATATAGTATATAGTATATAGTATATAGTATATAGTATATAGTATATAGTATATAGTATATAGTATATAGTATATAGTATATAGTATATAGTATATAGTATATAGTATATAGTATATAGTATATAGTATATAGTATATAGTATATAGTATATAGTATATAGTATATAGTATATAGTATATAGTATATAGTATATAGTATATAGTATATAGTATATAGTATATAGTATATAGTATATAGTATATAGTATATAGTATATAGTATATAGTATATAGTATATAGTATATAGTATATAGTATATAGTATATAGTATATAGTATATAGTATATAGTATATAGTATATAGTATATAGTATATAGTATATAGTATATAGTATATAGTATATAGTATATAGTATATAGTATATAGTATATAGTATATAGTATATAGTATATAGTATATAGTATATAGTATATAGTATATAGTATATAGTATATAGTATATAGTATATAGTATATAGTATATAGTATATAGTATATAGTATATAGTATATAGTATATATTATATAGTATATAGTATATAGTATATAGTATATAGTATATAGTATATAGTATATAGTATATAGTATATAGTATATAGTGGCTTACCATCCGACAACAAGGTGGTAAGCCACAATGTAAAATTTGAATAAAGAACAGTTATTTTCGGGCGAAGTTGGCACACAATGCAGAAGCTAGGTGTTAAAACTAGTGTCATAACTGGGCCGATGTCCAACACGCCTGGCGGATTAACTAGGCATACATTCATTAGGGATATACTTAATATACCAATGCCTCACATGTTGAGGTGCGAAAACATATATTCAATTCTGTAGAGCATATGTCATAATATATATATATGCTGTAATAGAGTAAACTTATATAATGCAAGCAATTTATTGCATATTAATATAATATATATTTCATAAGATTTGTATTATATATTATAACAACTTATCTATATCATGGAATGTAGACAATAAGTATATGGTATATCATATATGAAGAATCCCCATCATATTATAACCATATCGTACACTTTATGTCGATATGTATCTAACTGCCACAAGTATATAGGTTTGACCTGTATTGTAATTCTAATTGTTCTGTGCAAATATAATATATTGTATAGAGCTATATACTATATACTATGTATTAGTAGAACGATGTTTTTTAATATATCTATGTTTTAATAGGGATATGTATTTACCTAAACTCGCGATATTACAACGCGATATCGTAATATCATCAAAAAAGATATATCAGCAGAAAATCGGGCGAAATTACGTGGCATATAACGTTTAAGACACGTTATACATTGTATAGTGTACAGTAACTACGATAAAGTTCATTATATATTGAAGTTGGCAATGGAATGAAGTAGAACTGGTCTCACCGGAGCATACTTGGTAATATTAGATCAAAAGCCCGCAATATAATCATCATTACATCGATCTGTAATTCGGCTCCATTAGTGGCATATATAGGTAATATATGATCAATACATCTGTCACGGATACTCAGCATATATAAATGTGACATTGTATTATAGATGGTTTAAATTGGCATTAGTTTATAGAAGGTTTAAATTGGCATTAGTTTATAGAATGTTTAAATTCTTATTAGGTTACAGAATGTTTAAATTGGCATTAGTTTATAGAATGTTTAAATTGGCATTAGTTTATAGAATGATTAAATTTGCATTAGTTTATAGAATGTTTAAATTGGCATTAGTTTATAGAATGTTTAAATTTGCATTAGTTTATAGAATGTTTAAATTTGCATTAGTTTATAGAATGTTTAAATTGGCATTATGTTACAGAATGTTTAAATTCTTATTACATATTTTCAATATAAAGAAGTTAAATGTTTAATATTATAATATAATTTTAATTAAATTACGCATGTGAATTATTTAACGGATTATTGAACTCGTATCCAAATAGGAAACAATGGGTAATTCTCTAAGTTGACTCAGTAGAGTATAACAATGTTATAGCTGATCTCATTATGTTACAAATGTAACGATTCATGTAATACATGTTAATAATGTACTCAGGTGAAAATATAACAGGATTTGTTACAAAGCTTGGATGGAGATTATATAACGTGTTAATATCTTTATATTCTTCAATATTGTAAATAACACAAACATTTCTTAATATATCATAAATACATACATACACACACACACACATATATATATATATATATATATATATATATATATATTTAATTCTTACGTATATTACATTAGATAAATTTTCTCATAAAATATTAGAGAATATAGTCAATTAAAAATCAATTAACTATTTATATCCTATAATAAATTCGAATTCTTTCTTGGTTCTGATTTAATATGTTCTGATTTAACAAGAATCCGTCATTAACTCACTCTTTCTATATATTATTATAAGATTAATTATTATGTTCTCCAACTAGAAACTCTAATGACTTAAATACTGTAAGATACTCATAACATTATCTATTATGACTTATACATATCTTGATAAATACATATAATATATATTTCTGGTTTTGTATTATTAATTTTAAGTGTGAATTTATACTAATAACAATTATTTGTTGTCATCCCTCTATACATGTCCTTACAATGGAAAATATATGAATTTGAATATGAATATATATATCTATATATATATATATATATAATATACATTTTTTAAATTATGAACAATATTATAGTTTTTGATGATATATTAGTTATATTATAGTATAATATATATTATAGTATTACATATTATAGTTTCGCTGAACATTTCTCTACGAGTTCTTATTATATAATATCGCAGTTGTATTTGCTTTTAATTTATTATTTATACATTCTAGAGGATTTCCTGGACGCCACGCCCCATCGTCACGCGATACAAACACGACTTTACTACCGGAAGTGGGCCTACCGACGCTATGGCGTCGTATACTTATCCTAATTGTTATATTACATGACATACGCATAAACCGCACCGGCGTGGCGTTTCGACGTGTTACGCCATATGTGCTTTACGTGTGAATGCTAGAGGATACATTAAAATCACGGCCTGGATCACGAGCGGAACACCCATCTAGTCTTACGTAATATAAATAATAATAACTTGATCGAGCGCACACGTATTGTGTAATGATTTGGTTATATTGTATGATAATATATTTGTAATTGTTAAAATATATACGATTTATAGCAATGTGTTTAATTTGATAAATTAATATTCAATTATGTTGTGAATGAGTATGTTTGTATTAGCGAGTGTGTGGATGAGTGAGTGAGTAAGTGAGTGAGCGAGTGAGTGAGTGAGTGAGTAAGATTATTGTGGTTATGAGGAATAAGTAGTGTATATATATAGGCAGGTATTTGTGTAATGGATAGCAGTATATGTAATATGCATATTTAATATATAATACGTTATTTAATATGGAGCAAAAGCAGTTTTTTTTATATATACTGAAATGTGTGTACGCGGTACGAGGTATCTTCTGAAAGTAAAAAATAATCCTTATTTCGTTGAAATTGATGCAATTGTTAAATGAGAGCTGATAGTCAATGATAAAACCTCTGTTTTTGATTTAAGTTTCGTAGTTATGAGTGTAATTTGCAAATGAAGATATGATATTTTGCAAAGATTGTTTTAAATGTCGTATTTGAATGTTTCTGTTTTTAGTCTGTTAATGAACGCGAATTATGTGAGATCCAATCTAGTATGTCAGTAATACATTTATTAATGGTTATTATGTCGGTAGATTATTGTGATATGTTTATATATAGCTGTATCTCACCAGCATAAATGTTGTATTTAATGGAGTATTTATGCATTAATTGTTAAAGAAGTAGGTATTCAACGGTATCAAAAGATGAGGATGTCTAGGAAAACCATAACAATTACATTAGTTTGTTTTGGAGTATAGAACATACCATTAATGATTACTGTTAGAGCTGGATTTATGTATGGTGTAGGCACTTAACATTAGACCTAGTATGTTATTTCTCTTTTTAAATAGCTTTAGTTGAGTATACATAATTCTCTAAGGATTTTAAATATTGCAGAATGGTGGGAGATAGGTCAGAGTGCATTTTTTATGTTGATTTCAAAAATGTATGTGTGCAATTTACGGAAGATTTAGATTATATCGAAATTATTTCGAATTTATATTTTTTTGGAGGAAATCTGATTAAAAGCCGTTAATTTTAATGTTATAGATTTACCTGGACTTAATAATTATCGAAGTTTTTTGGCGCGAATATTGAA
>OZ038315.1:20267601-20299113 GCA_964035775.1 Osedax frankpressi | reverse complement strand
TCTCTCTCATTTCCTTATTAAATCTCTCAATCACAACATACCCCTTTCTTACCTTCATAATATACTCATTTGCCTCCTTCACCCTATAACACATAAGTCTAACCCTGACACATATACTACACTCCTGTGTCTACTTCTACATCTTTCTCTTACTACACCAAACCCAAATATTCATGTCTTTCTTACTCTCTTAACCTATTAACCTTTTCACATCTCTCAATAACATCTATCTCTTTACCCCAACTCTTCCCTCTTGCCCTCGCTCCATCTTCCCATTCCCAGTATCTCCTAATTGCATAATCCTCACTCACTTCATACAGTTTCTCAGTCTTCTTCTCGTCTACCCTTTCTACAGCTCTACATCTCTACATTTCCACTCTCCGCCTCTTCTTTCCCATCCATCCACTACCCTTCTCTCTCCACGAATATATTTGTATATACAAAATATTTCTACTTTTATTGTATTAAGAAAAAGAGAGAATTTTCTTATAAACTGATTTTCTTATTTAAATCATAAACATTGTTACGGTAATGTTTTCTTATAATTAAGCAACGGAATCAATAGTTGTTGTTAAGAATGGCATACGATTGGCGAACTCACCGAAATGGATACAAGTTATTTAATATGTATACATATATGCCCAATTAATGTTATGTATAATATACATATGACATATATATATATATATATATATATATATTTCTCATATAAATAGATATCTTACTAATACATATATAACTGAGCCACTCAATTCGACTATTTAACCGATTGGCTCGAGGTGAAGCCATCCTTAAATAATACAATGTTATAGATTCGCTGTATTCGAGCAATAAAAGGTTATTTAGCTTATATCTAATTGTAGTTTTCTTATATTACACTTTCTACTTTGTATACAAACAAATATATATATATATATATATATATATATATATATTATGACTATATGCAAAATATATTAGACAATTTTGTATTTTTAATTTTTAATTTAATAATTATATAACAGATAGATAGAAGATCTATATGAAAAATTATATTTTGTAGTAATACATTTTTTGTGAATAACTGATTTAATAAACGATTATATTTTTAAAATATATATGTTTTCAAATGATAATCATGTATTTTACTGACTGTATAGATTGTTATCAAACATACATAACAGCTAGCTGACATCTGCTCTAACAAACTAACTGACCATTTGAGCAACCTTTTAACGGTCTAACTAACTGTCTGATATACTCATTAGCTCATTGACTAACAATTGGTTGAATGATTGATTGATTTATTTTATAATATCCTCTGACGTAGAAATGGTAGAAGGTAATTCATTTTGGACACGAACATACGTGGCGTACTGAATTTAGTTTAAATGTAATATTGGTTGACAGTAACGGGGATGAAATGCAGTTTATGTAAATAGATAATGTCCGGAAGGTAAATGAATTTATTAAAAATATGGGATGGGTTGAGTAATGATAGATATATGTATAATAGAGAGTATTTTTTATATAATAGACAGTGTTTTTTATAGACATTCACATATTAGAGTTTAGGTTGAGTTTGTAAGTGGTTTAGATTGTAAATCTAATAATATGGTTACATAAGGAGCAGTAGCTAGGCCGTGAGAATAGTTTTGTAATATTAGTTGCAAGGCATTTTCTTATTTATAGAATATCATATATATATATATATATATACTAATTAGCGGCCGTTATGAAATGTATACATGAAAAGGAGGAATCAATAAGTAAACGCATGTTAAAGGTAGAGAGTAACGGATTTACTCTAGATTTATTGATTCGGGGAGTATTGAAATATACCGGGAAGAGGATAAATTCACTACAGCGGCTTAGTTATTACTGAGAAGAAGATTATTCCATAAATAACGGTACGAAAATGTAACATAAGTTATAATTTATAACTTACAAAACATAATATATATAATTATGATCGATTTAACAAATTTATATTTTTTGAATACATTTCTACCCTATTTCATTACAAAACTAAAAGAATATATTCGTAACTGGTAAACAAAAGATATACTGTGCTTAAGATGTATTGCAAGTTAACTGTTGGGTATGTAAAGAAACTTTAACTTATTTATAATTGTTAGTTATGTATTATGACATCTAAGTCAAGTTATGTCATATACACACAATATATAGCATTCATAACGACACGTACTTATATATATATATATATAGTATAGTCTACTATAAATCATTATTTGTTATAATAATTTCATGCAAATGACTGATGTATATCTTAACTTTTTAAATATATATATATATATTCACCTATAAATGTATATATGTCTACATATTAATATATTATGTTTATAGATATATTACACTAACTAACCACAATATCATGAAATCCGATATAAAGAGACTTTTTATTAAATGTAATAACTACTGAGCTCCATGTTCAATATCATAAATTCTCGGAATTGTATTTCAATAATGCTAAAATGACACGTGTCTTCCTGAATGACCATGTCCTTGAGAGAAAAGAGGAGTTGTTTATTAATAACGGTGGTGTATGAGGCATACGGTGGGCGTTTTCAAACGTACGATAAGTATTGATGGTGGGCGTGGTATATTTTCTGCATAAGAATGAGGCGGGCGTTTTCACAGTGTATAGGTACCATAGTTTGTACGTATTTATAGTTTATACCTATTGTTCCTTTCTTTACTTATATTATGCAATATAGTATGTACTCTATGCGATACTACTCGCTAGATATAGATGTTATAATACAAGATTACAGCAATATTTATAACAAAATATATATACATATACATATTAATATTAATAATATTTATTATTTATTTTCCTGTATATTAATTAATATATTATGTACATAATATATTAATATATTATGTTGCATAAATACTAAATATATCGATATAGATATTTTAAATATTTTGATAATTTATCCATTATTTAAATTCATATTTCAGAATCACAATGGGTAATAAATCACAATGTCTTCGAAATAAATGCTTATCCTATTATAATACAATGATTGGAATTAAAATAGATTATCTTAACTATTCAACAATTTAACAACGGGAACGTAGTTGACCCCGCGACCCCTTCCCACGCTATACCGTGACTATATAAAGTCTAATTTAAACAAATATACGCGGATTCTCGGTAACATTTAACACCGGTGAGTCATCAAATCAGACTCGCCGCCATCTTTAATTAACCACCAGAAATGTATTGATCAAAACTGCCCATCGCAGAGATTCTTCTCGGTGTTACATGGCAATATTCATTTCACTGCATCTCGGACGACAGCGAATATATCGTTAAATCTTTTGAACACTGAAGTCTAGATGGTTCTAAAGGGCAACAACGCGAATAACTCTTTTTAAGTCTACCAGTGAAAATAATAATGTTTTAAAAATAACAATGTGACAATTTACACTTTCTGACCTCTAGGTACTACTTTGCACCACTACAGTTATCTATTGTTACTCATATGCGCTTCCATTGATTGTCACCACTAGTTATGACCAACTATAGTTATATATATCTATATATAGTACTATCAACTGCTCATTGACTATTGTTTCATCTTAACTTACGCCATTCTCTCTATTCACCCGATATACGCATTATATATATATATATATATATATATATATATATATTTATGTATATATATATATTATATCTAAATAAATATATATTTTACATACATACTATTCTAAATCATTTAACGTGTATATCTAATCACCTTGTATGCCTGAAGATATCATTATCTATGAGCCCGTATTGATGTTTAGTTATTAAGTATATCACTCTATGTAATATCACTGGTTTACCGTTGGGATCGATATCGACCCACTGATCACTTTTCGCGCATGATATAATGTTATACGAATTTCATGTCAGATATATATTATCATAGTAGTTATCGAGGCGATAATTGCTATGATAATCGCAGCGATTATCGGGCTATTGTTGAATACAAATATATACATGATAAAAAATGCTTATTTATAATAAGTAAGTTTTAATTACAACTGACAAATATTCTCAATCCCAAATTCCATCGTTTATATTTATTTCGCGTTTAAAATTTTCCACCGTTGAAATAATATATAAAAAATATTATCAGTTGGGCTAGAGTTGGAGTATTAGACATAGAGTAGGAGTGAATGAAATTCAGGTGAACATTGTATAGTGTGCACTGTACAGTATAATTATATAATCAGGATTGTGCAGACCAGTGAGCAGGCACGATATAATTTTAAGTAATAATCAGAGATAAATTATCGTATAATTACAATTTAGTCTTACACAAATTATAAATATGTAAATAAATTCTATAGATCTTATTAAAAAAGTTTTTATATAATTTTCTTCTATTAAATATTATATTTTCTGCTAATTTATAGTTATAAATAAACAAATAAAAGTTAATTTATAAGTCTTATAGGTGCAATGTATTATTAATTATTAAAACACTGAATTCCTACCTCTACGTTATTTATATAAACTTTTATATTAATATATTCGATACAGATCCAAACAATGCCCCACGCATGTTTAATTTTTGTCTAAGTACTTTCTAGGATACAAATTAATTACTTATAATACTTTATAAATATATACATATATATATATACCTAATTATGTGTATACAATATTATGTTTAAACGGTTTGCAATATATTATAACTAAATTAAATTATTTAGCAAATAATTCGTATTTTAATTTGAACATAATTCTTCTTAGAAATTATAATAAGAAACACCTACTGAAGAATAACTATACTACAGTATAGTTTAATATATTTATAATTAGGTATATTTGAAGATAACTTACATTATAAAGTAAGTAAGTCATATTTGAATTATTTGTCATTATCTATAAATGTATATATAGAATCAAAATTATTTAAGAAACACGAAGAATATTAATAACAACTAATTCATTATTAATTATTATACAAAATGGATATATGATTATATATTACAATATCTATAGATACGATATAGTATTATTAGTAATTCTCATAACTATTTAATATAATTTCAAATAATATATATATTTTTATATACACAAAAATATAATTTAACATATTACTAAACATACATGTATTCTATTTGCTGTTTAAGGGTGTTGATAATATAATTTATATAGCTTACTGTTGACTGAATATATTAATATACGGTTGACTGAATTATGTAATATAAATAAAATTATTATTAATATTATTATAATTATAATTATTAATCAATGGAATCTTCAAATCGATTAGTAATATTATAAAATAGAAATAAAATGAAAAATATTATTGTTCAATATATTCACAACTACTGAAGTGTAATTCAGAATAACTAATAAATTTACATGAATATGTTCTATAGTATATGAATTGAATTAGTAATGAACTTATCTGGTGATAATATGAAATTATCATGGAAACGTAATATGCATTACTAATATACAATATATGTTTCAAATGCATATTTCATTGGTCACATCAAATATTTACAAATTTATAGCAAAACATCATTTAATTCCCGAATAGATACGAGGATCCTATCTTCAAACCACATTTATAAATAAATCTAGAAATAATTTAGACTCTGTAATATGAAAATATTGAACTTATACCTTATTATTTAAATGTTAGGAATATAATCCAATACTATAATTGCAAACACGATACTATAATTACTCCTACTACCGGCTAAATATATATTGTTAATATATATATAATATAACATAATATAACAATGTTATATTCATATAATATTAGTATAATATATCTATAAATATAATACATTTATTTAAATTATTTCAAATTTATTAGATATTTTAATTTAAATTATCTCTAAAATTACAAAATATTAATTAATTTAATTCCGAAAAAGAAATAAATTCATTCATAAACAAATAAACACCTACTAGAAAAACACGTTCGTTACAAGTAAATCCAACAATGCACGACTCCTTCGCTCAACTCCCGCGCAACACCAATTCTACCAAACGAGTTCGTCTAACGCAAAAGATCGCCATATTCAAGGCTACCGAAGACGGCGTAAGAGATCCGAACACTAGCAGAGGTTTAAAGTGTGTCGGAGGTATTCACGATGTGTTGGCGTGCAGGCTTCATAAGGCGGGTGTCGAGAACATCGACGACTTGCGCAAATGCACGAAACATATGAATCGCTCCGAATTCGCTGACTATATGCGGACCACCTGTAAAGCGAACGTCTTGCAATCCGGCATGGCCTTCAAGTCTCTGTACAGTAAGGTGGACGAGTGCGCGATTCAGAACAAGTTGAATAGCATTTGCAATGGTAAACAGAATAAGAGAAGTTAACGATTTCAATAAACTATAAAGATTATTGGTATCATATTACGTAGTCCTAGATTTAAAAAATATAGTACATCAGGCAATTAACTATGCCATGTATAGAATACTTTTCTATAGAAGAGTATTCGAGTCCAGTCAAAAAATCTAAATTATTTGTGAATATATATATTTGTAAAATGTATATTTCGATATAACACGCATAATATATCCCCGTATACATTGCATTATAATTTTTATATAAAAATTGAATATAATAATATATATAGATTTCCTCACATTTTGATTAAAATATAATATTTTATATGAGAATATTTTACCAATATAGTTAATCTTTTGAAATTATATTTAAATCTTTATATAATATATATATATATATATATATATATATATGTATATATATGTATATATATATATATATATATATATATATATATATATATATATATATATATATATATATATACTTAACATGAGTTTTTCTTATATTATTTATCTCATCTATTACTATCTTAATATTCATATACAAATAAAATATCTATATATATATATAATTAGCTTTATCGAATATACAAGTAATGGTAATTATAATATCTATATATCACTACCGGAAAAATCTATATATAACTCCAAAAATATAGAAATACATATTCACCAATTTCCAAATCTACAGATACAGTATGTATACTCTAGTATTATTATTAATATTATAGTATTAGTTTAATTTACCATGATAATTGTATTATTGATGTGACATTTCTATCAATGTTAGTTATATTAATCACATTGGTAATTATCATCATTACCTTCTTATACTAATCGACGTTTCAAGATATTCATTTTTATAAATGATTAATACCATTAACAAAATATCCTAGATCAAGAATAGTCAGTTATATTCTCTCTAAATAAGTAAACTTACATGTATATACTCTATTACTTTAGAACTACTAGTCAATAATGTTCACAAATATAGATTCCTAATCTCACACTTTAACATTAAAACATGTTAGCATGTAATATTTATACAATACAGCTTCACGTCGCAATCATTAGTTTTCATATTTGTTATTCATTAATAATAGCCATTACATGGTAATAAGCATCATACCTTAACAATACACTAGAGACTACCCAAGTTAGAATGATATATATTTGTATGCATGAAAAATGCTTATGCGGGCCTGGTTTAACATATATGTTATAAGAAATATACTTCTAATAGAAATACCAACACTAATGATGAAACACCTTTATAATCTTCTTGTGATAGCTGAGTGACACTTGAAATAAAACGGTGTATGATCATGAATACATAACTTATTGCAATTATAAAACCTCCGGTTATATAATTATTGTTTTTGATACAAAATTAGTAATACAATGAATACTTTCATTATTGATTATAAACCAACAAATATTAATATCGTATATGTAACAATGGAACTAGTAATATCATATGTGTTTCCTATTTAATGTATATCATGCACGTGTATATATTTATATGAACAATATACGACATATATTGTACTACATTAGGAATCTAAATTTCCTCGCATATTTTAATTAATTTAAAATATTTTATATGAGAATGTTTTACCAATATAGTTATTATTTTGAAATTCTATTTTAATTATTATATTCTAATTATTAACGAATATAAATAAACTACATAAACTCAATAGTTAATGAATATTTGATATGTAAGATTAAATTAGAAAATAATCCATAAAATAGGAATATATTTGATATATTTATATATTATTTGATATATATATTTGATATATTATTAATTTAAGTTACATTCTAATATTAGAAACATCTTAAATACACACACATTATTATTTAATACTATTTGCCCTATTTACTATAATTATTATATTATATGGAATATTACAAAATACATAAAAGAGTTTCTATATTATTATATACATTTCTTAGTAAATTTCTTTCAGTGAAATTCTATATCAAAATATTATATAATAAGATAATAATATTATAGAGAAATAGATTATTTATAAACAAATTATAGATATTATATTTAGACTAAACTTTTGATTCCCTCAAAACTTAGCGAGGCAAATAAAGCAGATTTATGTTGTAAAAAATGGTCTTTGAAATTTGGTTATAATGCTTACCTTGTATATTTGTTTTCAAATATAAAGAACATATTTTCTAAAATAATATATCAACTATATAAGTTTTCAAATATTTGTATATATCATATATGATTTTAATATATTTGTTATATATTATTTAATTATTTAATAATTATACAATTTTGTGGGGCTGAATTTTATAAAAAAAATATAGAGTTTCTAATATTAAATTCAAAATGACTATATTTGTAATAATTATCAATTATGTTAAATTATTATAATTTAATTATAAATTTTAATTATATAATTATTATTACATTTTTAAAACAGTACAATAAATTAGAAACGTTTATAAAACCAATAACAAGCTAATATTAAATATTTTTATTTAGAGAAACCCAAAATAAATCGTGATTATATTGTTGATATTGGTCATATTATTTATTTTATTTATATTATACATGGTGTTATATAATATTAACTTTATATAATAATACTTTTTCCTCTCATATTTCTTAACAATATATTACTTAACGATAGTTTCTCTGTATATATATATATTAATTTATATATATATATATATATAAGTGTGTGTGTGCGCGCATGTGTGTATATGATTATTAATATTATCTTTCCGATATTTATATTAGAAACATAAATTTATATTCATATAATAATTGTTAAATATTATATTATTGAATATAATATTTAATACATATATATATATTAATATTATATTATTATGTCAAATTAAATTAAATTAATAATGACTTTATTTATATATATATATATATATATGCATATACATATCCAAAATATGTGTTATGTAATGATTATAATTTATTTAATAAGTTAGTGTGAATGAAAAAATAAATTGATCATATTTTTTTAAAGAATTAATTTATTAATTTATTCTTATGTTCAAAATTACAAAAATAAATACGAACCCCCATTTATTATGATATATAAAATAATTGTTTAATTTTTAAAATGTAAGATATTCTTACAGAATGTTCAGTAACTGTTATTGGACAAATTCAATTAAAATGTATTTTTTATTATTTCTGCAATTTTTTAATGTACTATCATTTAAATGATTAACCATTTTTTATCATAATAAGCAATATATCTGATCTCTTAGAACTAGGTTGGATACGATGTAATATATATATATATATATGTAAATAGGTATTATATAATAAAATTTATAAACCACAAATATTTCGTATTATAAAAGTACGAATATAAGTATATGGATATACTACAATATAGCATACTATGATTACAATTAAGTATATTTGAATATAACTTATATTATAAAGTATGCAAGTTATATTTGAAATACTTGTCGTTCTCTATCAATGTATAGAATACAATTATTTATCTAAAATAATAAAAATCGAAGAAACACGAAGAAACTTATTAAGAATATTAATAATTATACAACATTGATTAATAGCAATTCTCATTGTAATTTTTGATTTAATAAAAATAAATGTATATACACAAAAACATAAACTATCATATTACTAAAGACATATTTATCCTATGTGAGATACATATGTATTGATAATATACTATATAGTTTACAGTATACTGTTGACATAATTATGTATTCAATATTAATTAAACTCAAATAGAATTATTATTAATACTATTATAATTATCATTAATTATTAATTAATCAATGGAATCATTCAAATCAATTAGAAATATTTCAAAATAATATTGAAATCAAAAGTCAAGTATTTTTGTTGATTATATTTACAATAAAAGTGTAATTCAGAATAAATAATACGTTTACATGCATTTGTTCTATAGTATTAATGTACACGGATGGACATACTAATTAACTTATCTGGTGATAATATAACATATGTATATATAATGTAGTGGCAATATGATTAACTTATCTACAATATATGCTGCAATTTTATATTTATAGTAAAGAAGGTTAAAGCTAAAGTAATTTATATTATATATGGAATCCTAACAGTGAAATAATTATATATAATAAAGATATATCGATATTGTTGTATTATATAATACATGTTACTTATTATATTGAATTAAAAATGATAATTAATTTAAACTTTATTATATTTAATTATAGTGGTAGCGTAGCATAAATTCAATTAGCACCAATTATCTTTAAAATTACAAATAGTTAATTATTTAATTGCGGTACGAAAATTTCGTAGCGAAAATGAAATAACTTTAATCATAAACAAATAAACACCTACTAGAAAAACACGTTCGTTACAAGTAAATCCAACAATGCACGACTCCTTCGCTCAACTCCCGCGCAACACCAATTCTACCAAACGAGTTCGTCTAACGCAAAAGATCGCCATATTCAAGGCTACCGAAGACGGCGTAAGAGATCCGAACACTAGCAGAGGTTTAAAGTGTGTCGGAGGTATTCACGATGTGTTGGCGTGCAGGCTTCATAAGGCGGGTGTCGAGAACATCGACGACTTGCGCAAATGCACGAAACATATGAATCGCTCCGAATTCGCTGACTATATGCGGACCACCTGTAAAGCGAACGTCTTGCAATCCGGCATGGCCTTCAAGTCTCTGTACAGTAAAGTGGACGAATGCGCGATTCAGAACAAGTTGAATAGCATTTGCAATGGTAAACAGAATAAGAGAAGTTAACGATTTCAATAAACTATAAAGAATACGTAGCTATAATTCACTATAACATAGAATACATTTCTATTGTACAATATTCGAGTCAATCTAAAATTCAAATAATATATATTATTTTTGAATTTATTCAATGCATATATTTCGATATAACAGATATACTGCATCCCTATTATGCAGTGCATTAATATTTTTAAATATAAAATGTAATATAATAATTTAAATAGAATCTTAAAATAATAACTATATTCTATATTCTCATATACTATAAATTAACTAATATATGATATATTATATGTGAGGAAATATCGATTCCTAATTCAGTATAATTTATATCGTACATTGTTCATATAAATATATCCAGGTATCTAATATATATATATAGGAATCTAAATAGGAAACACATTATATATGTTATTCACTTTCATGTACATTATACGTGTATTATAGTTGTGGTATATTATCAAAATGTTATTTATTTCATTGTATTGTAAATATAGTATGCATATTTTTTATGAAAAACAATGTTTTTATATTTGCAATAAGTTATTAATTCATAATAATCGCACAATTTTATTTCAACTGTTCCTCTGTATTCTAAACAAGTGTGTTTCATCATTAGCGATGATATTTATTTTAGAATTATGTTAAATCAGGCCTACATAAGCATTTTTCACGCATACGTATAAATATCATTCTAACCTGGGTAGTCTCTAGCGTATTGTTAAGGTATGATGCTGGTTACCATGTAATGGCTATAATCGGTGAATAACATAAATGAAAACTAATGATTGTGACGTGAAACTGTATTGTATAAATATTACGTGCTAAACTTTTGTAATGTTAAATTGGGAAATTGGGAGTCTAAATTACAGGTAAACACTTTATTTGGTACACCATCATTGATGTTATACATTGAATTACTCATTAATCTATCAGTTATATTTGTGAATTTTAACTAGCGGAACTAAAGGTATATTGAGACTACAAATAAGTTTACTTATTTGCAGCGAATATAACCGACTGTTCTCGATCGAGGATGATTTGTTAATTGTATTAATCATTTATAGAAATGAATGTCTTAAAACGTCGATAAGTATAAGAAGGTAATGATGATAATTACCAATGTGATTAATATAACTAACATTAATAGAAATGTCACATAAATAATTCGGATTATTAAGGTAATTAAGCTAAATTACTACTCATTATATGAAGTTCTGATGATAGGATAATAAATGGGTATTTTTATATATCTTAAGTTCTATTTCATGTGGTGATATGTAAATCTTAGAATTATCATTACTTATTCGATATAACTATATATATATATATATATATATATATATATATATATATATTTTTATGTGGATATTAAGACAGTTATCAACTATTAACAATTATTAACAATTATTAACAATTATTAACAATTATTAACAATTATTAACAATTATTAACAATTATTAACAATTATTAACAATTATTAACAATTATTAACAATTATTAACAATTATTAACAATTATTAACAATTATTAACAATTATTAACAATTATTAACAATTATTAACAATTATTAACAATTATTAACAATTATTAACAATTATTAACAATTATTAACAATTATTAACAATTATTAACAATTATTAACAATTATTAACAATTATTAACAATTATTAACAATTATTAACAATTATTAACAATTATTAACAATTATTAACAATTATTAACAATTATTAACAATTATTAACAATTATTAACAATTATTAACAATTATTAACAATTATTAACAATTATTAACAATTATTAACAATTATTAACAATTATTAACAATTATTAACAATTATTAACAATTATTAACAATTATTAACAATTATTAACAATTATTAACAATTATTAACAATTATTAACAATTATTAACAATTATTAACAATTATTAACAATTATTAACAATTATTAACAATTATTAACTAAAATAAAATAATGGTGTTAAACAAAATATAATTTAATCTGAATATTTCGCACTGGAAAGAATGACAATTTATATTTATAAAATGCATGCGATTAAATTAGTAATTCGTAATTCAGTATAATTATGGTATTCTATAGATATTCTGGACATGAATCATTAATCAGCTCATGAGATTGCATGTAATATAAATAATAAATTGTATATAACTAATCAAATATATATATAGAATGTGTTTACATAAGCTATTTTGGTAACTAACTATAACACAAGCTTACATAATCAAACGAATAATTATTCATAAATATTACATTTTGTGGTTCTTACATTTTATAAGAGTATCTTATTTTAGGACGAAAACAAATCTTTTTGAAATCTTAAATAAATTAATATTATTTAATATAAGGTAGATAATTCTCAAAATGCGTAAATGATTCTTAGATAAAAGGAAGATATATTTTTTAAACATGTGTTAAGTTATATTTATATAAATATATATATATATATATATATATATATATAAATATATATATATATATATATAAATATATATATATATATATATATATATATATACTAATAATATCCATGAATATAAAGCTTTTGAAGTAGTAGTCAATCTAAATGTATTGTTTCTATTAGATACTACTCTACTGGGGATATCAAGTTGATCTGTTAAGATGATAGGGATGAAGAGTAACCAATGGAAATCAATACATTTTATTTATTGAGGACGTATTTTGTGTTTTCATCTAATGTTACCAGATCATTGAGTGTAGTAAAAGGAATAGATGGTTTGATAAATGTATCCACTCTTCACTTTTACAATACTTATTATTTCAACTATTCCTTCGTTGGTTTAAGATCAATTGATTCTTTATGAATATCACTCCAACAAAAGCATTGTATTGTTCTGCTGATAATTAATGCATATTTAAACATTTTGATGAAGCAAGTAGATCTATTTTGAATAACTGCGAAGCCATGTTACTACTGATAAGACAAATACTCAATAAGATTCAAGATTTATTATGCACTTGCCTTTCTAGAAATAGTGTAGCTCATGTTGTTAAATCAAATATCTATAATCTTTTCCGAATCTATTTACTGGTATTGGAGATTCAAAGTTACTCATTGATACTACCATACGATTTCATGAAATATATAATACAAAAGCTACTTTTGAAAGTTAAGTAAGAAAATATAAAGAACATGGATAAGTTAAACTATTCATTATAGGTTCAACTATTTCATACATTAATTATAATGGTAAAGTTAAAGAAAATCTGCAGATACCAAATTATGACTGGGTCAAATTTATGAGGACTCCTTTGAAGTCTATAATAAAGAGTTATGTAATAGTTTACAATTATTTTAAATCTTTATTTTCTGAATTTACCGTTTTAAATTCACTATTTTATCTTTTAATAATTGTATTTATATATATATATATATATATATATATATATATATATTTATATATATACATCGATATACTAACAATATTTGAATTTACTATGTTTGAAATATTTACATCTTCAATAGGTCATAGTTATCATATTTATGATAATAGATATTACGCTTTAATAGATTATGCTTTAATTAAATTAATTAGCGTTTATTTTTTAATATACATGCATATTATATTTTATTAATTAATAAAGGTTATCTCTAATTAACAATAATTTATATTATAATGCATACATAACAACTAGTTATATAGTTGTTATGTATGCATTGAAATGTCATCTATCATAAATAAAATATATCCCGAATTTAATGTTGACAACTATATTGCTATCGTACTTTAATAAATATACGAATAAAACTAAGGTATATATATATATATATATATATATATATATATATATATATATGTATATATATATATATATGTATGTATATATATAATACAAAATAAAGTTAATAATCACGATTTAGTTTCTAATTTAGAATATATATACAAATAAAAAAATGAGAGACATTATTTTAAATAGTAATGAAAATTGAAAATTATGAACAAATTTGTAATCATTTATAAAATATAATAATGCTACACGTATAGTTATCCACATCAGAGACCTGATGGATTTATAAACAATATCTTCCTTAATGAATACGATTTCAAGCCATGCATGTATACACAACTTACTGTAATTATTATAATAATGTGATTGATTACCTTTATAATATTAAATTGCATATATAGATTTGAAGACATTCTATTCAATTAGTATTTATTAATATTTATTAAATATTTATATCATTATTAATAACAAAATGTATTTTCATAGAACTCATTACCACTTGCTCGATGTAACCTCGTAAATAAGTATAATTATAAGAACTATTATGTTATATAACAAATCACAGAAATAAGAGAACTGTTAATAATTATCGCATAATTTTATTTCTCCGAATAATTTATTTGTCAATCTAATATAATTAATATAAATAAACGATTGCTAATAATAATATTGGCAATTCTTATATGCTATATTATTATTAATATTGTCCATTGGACAATGTCCAATAATAAGGCATGGAAAATTATGTTCATCCGAGTAATTACCCACTGTATACCAAGATGGAAAGAGGGGCGTGTAAATACGGGATGGATAGCTGACAGGGGAGGCAAGGGGGAATAAGAGGTCGGATTATCTTGTCTCCTCGCCAACCGTATATCTTTCAAGCCTGCATTCATCGCCTATCCATACCAAGGGCTCAGATATTGACCTAGATATTCGTAATTAGCCTAATGGATTAGTGTAACGGAAGTGGCGTAACTGGCGTGTGGAAAACAGTCTGAACTCCTGCAACCTGTTCGTTTGGATTACACCATATGAGAACCGTTCGTTTCACGTGTTCTCAATCCTACCCCTCTATAGATATACAATTACAATCAAATGGATGGGTAAGGTTCTCCACGGAGATAATTTTACTATATAGATTATATAACATAACGACCAATACATAAAATAATGATAGCGATCCATTTTTATCGTATAGGATAATAATAGTGTTGTAAACACATTTTTGAACATCTTATATAATACTTATATAATACTTATACAATACTTATATAATACATTATTGTATTTCGGCTATAATTTATAAAGGAATATAAGTGTACGGCATTTCTCTAGAAAATAAGTAATATTCAGAGTAGAAATAATCATTTTTACGGGAAGCTAGGAATACCATGTGAACGAACTGTTGATTTTAAATATATTATATTCAATTTATTATTTAATAGACATGTAAATATATGTAAATACATGTGTATATATTTATATATATATATTTATATACATAATGCGACCATTGCGATGTTCATTAATAAAATATAATCTTGCTTTTATCACTTTTCAATTACATTTTATTGACGATTGTTGGATGAATATTAATCATTGTTCTTAATTTTAAAACAATAGTATTATAAATATAGAAGCAACTCATCGAATAGTGGTCATGATACAAAATAAAACATATATTAAGTATACACTGTTCTAAAAATATATACTTAAATACATATATATGTATAATATATATATATATATATATATATATATATATATATATAGATATATATATATATATATATATATATTATTTATATATATTCATAAATAATATATTTATTTGTATGTATTTTTAATCTAACGTTGTATTATTAAATTATCTATAACTATATGTATGCTAACTGATTACATGTTATATAGTAGATAAAAATGGCACCTATTATCATCCCAAGTTATGAGAAAATGACGAGTATTGGGATTGGGTATAGATCGTAAATATATACCTGGAATGAGAATACCTGGATTCTTTAAAGTCTAAAATAAAGAGTAGTTATGCAATAGTTAACAATGTATTTATGCCTAGATTTTACTGATTTGATTTTATAGATGATAATTTACTATTTTACTTCTATCGTTATTATATTAACAATTTTTAGTTTTCACATTATTTTACCTCTATCATAATGTTACGCTTCTTATACTTTTATTTTATATTTTTTATGGATCCTCTCATATTATATTAATATTATTCCTTTATGCCCATGAATATGAAAGACATATTGACTATAATCATCATATATGATGACGAAGTCTCGCATCCATTAACATACTAGTTTATTAATAATACCTCTCATAGTCAAAACTATATATATATATATATATATATATATATATATATATATAAATGAATCATATACTGTTAGTTAACTCGTCATTTTATCATATTAGAAAAGGGGAAAACAATATAAATCAAATAAAGAATCTAATTTCTGTAAATAACAATATAAAAGCTTTGTATGTGTATTTCTAATACGATATCATATACATTAGATAGTATTAATTTAAAATAACATAAAAGTCAATAATACGTAGTCATAGTAATTGTGTTTTGATATAAGATACTATTATAGTCATAATCTTAACGTAATATAATTTATAACCTATACAATCACTAAAAGACGTAATTAGATAAATAAGAAGCAGGTGAATTATGCCTAAGAAAGAGAAAACCTATAAGATGAGTGAATTGTGAGTAGTATACATAAATAACGTAATCATTATTATATTACCCAATAAAATCGATAGCAGTGTAATTAGCCGTTCGATGTGAGGTAGAAAAGAATAATAAAAACTGATTTTTCATAACAGATTTCTACTAAAACCTCATTGATAATTATATTGCCTTCACATAGCAGCTAATTAATATTGTTTTATGAAATAATAAATTGAACATATCATTTTTTTTATTTAACGTTAATATAAAACGTTATATATTTAACGTTATATACCCTATAGGTTTGTACTATGGGCTATATTCATCATCGTATTTTTTTAGGGATATTAAATAGAGTGACTAGTGTCAGTATTAGTTTCATTAATCGTCTGATATTTTAAAACAAGAATAAAAATCAATATAAAATATACTAATTAATGAAATACGAAATTATTAACTAAATTAATATTTTACTATTTAGATTTTCATTTAATTAATCTTTATATTTTGCAATAAACTTATTTATATTATGTATTTTACAAAGCCTCCTATATACTAGAATATATATATTTGAATATATATTCAGAAACATTTGGGTTATGTTTATGGAAATTTTGTAATCATAATTTTGCAACCTTAATCTCATCACAAAAATAATAAATTTCAAAGAATATATTTAATATTAAACATAATATGTTTATATTATTTACAGAAATATGTTATCAAATAGTTATTATTAATATATATATATATATATTAATAATAATATATATATATATATATTATTATTTAAATATATAGTTTTTATATATGTTATATTTATATGAATATTTATATAATTATTTAAATTCAAACAATTCTAACTCATATTATTATTGTAAAAATATACAATGCTAATTACCATATATAATACAATTGAAATATATTTTAACAATTATAACTTTATTCTTATATATATATATATATATATATATATATATGTGTGTGTATATGTGTGTGTATATGTGTGTGAGGGTATGCGTGTTTGTGTATGTGCGTTTTTTTGTATGTATTATAATTACAATTATGGAAAAATATAAATGGAGTTTACTACGGTCAGATTACATATGTTATTTAAAATTATATGATGATATAAATTTATTATTTCAACATTTAATATAAATGTTAATAATCAATCTATCATTCAACTAAGTTATCTATTATAAGTTAGATAACCGTATGCCTCCTTGTATCGAGGGGTGAAGTTTTCATAATATAGTTAAAGGTATTCAAAAGGTTAAATGCATTATATTGGTATTAAATATTATTAAAAATAATTCAGTATAGTAATTTATAACCGGTTATTATATAAACGTATTTACTATAGATTATGTTAAGTTACATTACATATTCGAAGTCATTAAATAATCGTGACGAGATACTAACATGTGACTGATAATTTACCAACTGAACACAAGCCGGACACTAGCCTGACACTAGTCGGACACTAGCCAGACACTAGCCGTACACTAGCCGGACACTAGCCGGACACTAGCCGGACACTAGCCAGACACTAGCTGGACACTAGCCGGACACTAGCCAGACACAAGCCGTACACTAGCCAGACACTAGCCAGGCACTAGCCAGACACTAGCCAGACACTAGCCGTACACTAGCTGGACACTAGTCGTACACTAGCCGAATACTAGCCATACACTAGCCGTACACTATCCTGACGAGTGACTAGACGAGCACTAATCACTGACTAACCACTGGTCGTGCCTACAACTCTAGCATCACATGATGGTGAATTCGTTAACGTAACATGTTTCTGCGAATCCGGAGTTCGGCAACGAGGCCAACGTTTACTCAGCATTGGTTAATTCAATTTGCATTCAGTTGGCAAGGCACGGCCGTATTCTAACGTCGCAAGACTTCTAGACACACGTAACGTCTCTACTGCGTGGCCGGAAATACATATTTCACTTCTACTTCAATAGCTGCGATAACACTGCATACAGTAGCGACTAATCGTACCATTTAGTATGCTTACGGCTACGCTACTACTACTTATGCTACTACGGCTGCTGCTGCTGCTGCTGTTGCTATGGTTACAACTCTTTCTAATCAAGTACTTCTCGGGGTGCACGCGATTTCACTCGTTCGTTCACTGGGATTGTAATCCTCGATTGTGATTATGAACATGCAGTTTAATTGCATCGTCAGTGTAGTGGTTAAGTTATTGACTGTCAAATAGTAGTCCAAGTGTTTGAATCACTTGATGGAGAAAGAATACTCTTACTATATATATACATATATGTATATATATATATATATATATATATATATATATTAGCAGGCTTTATATGGAAATTAGCCAAGCCTACTTGAAGTATTAGTGAAAACATTAATGCAGATACATTTAAATAAACATTAATAAGAATAAATTAGCAACCTCCAAAAAGTAAATTTTAAATCCTAAGGAACATCTTGAAGAGTCAATGATTGTAATGAGAGCGGATATCATGGAGATGTCTTCATTCATTCAGAATAACTAATATAAGCTACCCCAACTAGCAACTCTAATATAGCCGGCGTCTCAGGTTTATAAAGGTATGCATGGTCTGACACTCCTTGATACGGTCAGGATGTAATTAGTAGAACGATGTAAGCTTGACCTTCACTGAAGTCAACTTTATGTACGATAACTTAGTTTTTACAATTGATATTTTGTTTGACTTGTAGACAATGGATTAGTTTCATTTTAGCAGTAATATCATGGGTGGGATATTTCAAAATGTAATACATGCAATGTACCTTATATTCTTTGGAGATGTGGAAAGTGTAAGGCCGTTAAATAGATTTACAGGGACTTAAAGTAATATAGCATTGCCAATACAAAATATTGAATAAGTAGTTTTGTAAGAGAAAAGGAAAGAGATCCACGAATACCCAAAAAATATAAAGAAGTGTTAAGATGCAGATTTAAATACGGGAATATGATATTCAAATAATAGTTTAGAGTCAAGTATTAATTCAAGTGATTTACAGTTGGATAGGGGTTGTTATTATTAAATTATTAAAGGTTGCGATTTATTGGCTATAGATAGATTAAGCCGAGATAATTAGATCTAGACCAGGTGGGGCAAACTAATCATTAGAGGATAGACCGGAATGCCATATGTAATGTGTAAATATTGAATTAATGATTATATATATATATAAAAACTTATGGTTAATAGTTATAATAGTTATTATAAATTGTCAATTCACCATATCTTATTAAAACTAGAATATCTTTACCAACAAATGTTTCGAATGTATATTGATATATTTATTAATTATTATAAGTATAAATTTATTTATATTATTGTATAACACATAGATATATCTAATATGTAACGATTATATCTATAAATAAATTATCTATACTATCTATAAATTACATAATATCTATAAATAATGCGTTGAAATATGTTGATTATTATGAAATAAATTAGAATAACAATGGTTTACCTCTATTTATAATTACATAATTAACTAATTATTATATAATTATATATTATATTATACGTAATTATATATTAATAAATATTACCTGGTACGAAACCTTGAACTCGTATTTCTTATAATTATCATTTGCAGGGTCAATGGACCAATTAATACTATCGTTTTTAACTAACATATAATTCTAATTTCCTAAGATTTGTATATATACATATTTATAATTCTTAGGTTAGTTAAATTATATTTATATTTATAAATTCGAAATTAATTGATGAAGGTTTTAAGTTCGTAACATTTTAAATGAAATTTTGTAAAAACTTGTCGGAAGATGTTACCATGATATTTATATATTTTGATTTTATATAACATATTTATATATCAGATACTTCAAATTATATAATATAAGCTTGTAAGCATATAATATTATATACATTATATATGACATGGATAGTATAATCTTTAATAAATACTATATCCAATGTTTATTAATTTAAATATAGGTACTTAATAAATTATAATATGAAACTGATTTTTTAATATAATATATATATATATATATATATAGATATATGTATATTTATTTATATATATATATATATATATATATATTGTTATATATAATATATTTATAAATAATACATTGAAATATATAAGTATAAGTATATATATATGATGGTGTATATATGATATATAAGTATATAGTATATATGATATCAAATATATTATATATATGATTCCATAAATAACATATCATATAAAATACCTTATCATAATATGTAATGGAAATAAGTTAGTTATTACTAAATTATCAATACTCGACTTGATAACTTTTATAGCACTTTTTAGCGTATACAGAACTATTTAATACAAAATATTTCGAAGAGATTTTTCTTTATTATCATTATATTATAATGTTATCTTAAATTAACTTTTTACTATAGTATGTTATTTGTATTTATAAATTAAATCGCAGTTTTTAGGTATTCATATTTAGAAATTGAATTCCGATTTCTATGACATATCTAAACAAGTTGTTACTATGCTCACAATCGTGGGTTTGAAAATGCATATCAATCACATATGTATATTTATATGTGTGCTTAATTATATATTAGAAATTTAAGTTTACTGCAAACGTAGCTAAAATAATCTCGAAGTATTTTTAATTTGGATATTTGATACTGTCTAAATTATAATATATTCTAACTGTTTATATTCTATCTGTAATATATTCTAACTGTAATATATTCTAACTGTAATATATTCTAACTGTAATATATTCTAACTGTTTACATTCTAACTATAATATATTCTAACTCAACACTACTAAACTAATGTTATATTTCTGTATTGTCAATGTTCTACTATATAACATATTGTATTTATATATTTGTTATATCGTTGATATATAAAGATGACAAACAATATATATTGTTTTTCAAACCTAAAAAATAAATTTCATTTCTTATATATATATATATATATATATGTATATATATATATATATATATATATATATGTGTGTGTGTGTGTATATATATAACTATACATGTCAAAGACAATACCGCAGGATTTTCCTATTTATTACATGTTAATAAATAATATTTCTCGCGTTTCGAGGTCAAGTATTACATAAGAAATAATGAAAGTAGGTCGTAGCTCAATATTGTATTCTACAGCAACAATGTATATAACAAAATATAGTTTAATTTTCTTATAAAATTTGAACTTTAAATTTCGATGATTTAATATCTTTATCCTCATTTCTATATATATATATATATATATATATATATATATATATATACAATTAGTGAGTATACAATGTGTACAGTGTATACTCAATCTTTCTATCACACACTTTATATATATTCTTTATTTTTCTCTTAGTTTCGCTTCCCTCCTATCTATACATCTATCTATTCTCTATCACTTTATTCTATATCAACATGTATCCCTATATTTGAATATAAATAAATTGAATCCAAATAAATTGTATTTCACTACAAGAAAATACAAATATATATATAATTGATATATAATCCAAATGCTTAACATATTATTTTTATATAGATGTATTGTATTATGTATGTATAAGTAATACACCTAAAAGTAAGTGATAAATATTAAAAATTGTGTATGCGTATATATGCGTGTGTATATATATGCATATGTATGTGTGTATATATAAGTTTGTGTGTATATATATGTATGTATATGTATATATATATATATATATATATATATATATATATATATTTGTGTGTATGTACATATATATATATATATATATATATATATATATATATATATATATATATATATATATATATATATATATATATATACATGTGTGTATGTGAATATATTTATATTAGTAAATGTGTAGTATTGTGATATATACCAATACACATATATTAATTAGTGCCTTGATACATTAGATGGAACCAGAGACGAATTCATATTTATTTAATGAGGCTCGCATATAAATTTGCCGTACAAGTGTGTGGTTAGTATGGGGGTACTTGTAAGTGGGGTTGAGTGGGGGGTGTGGGGTTGTGTGGGAGTTGTGTGGGGGCGGGAGAATGCATAGGGGGTGATTAAGTAGGCGTAGGAATGCGGCGTAATAGCGTAATGAATAAAGGTAACGGATTTCTGTTGTAACGAGTTAATAATGATTGGGGTTATTGTGTGTAGGTAGTGGGTAATGGGGAGTAGATAGTGAGTATTTGTAGAGTATATAGACAGTACGAGTAGATACTATAAGTAATGTAGGCAGTGGATAAGTATTGTTGTGAATGCTTGGTACAGATTTAATTTATAATTAGTGTTAATTGGTATACGGGTCATGTAGTAGGTGTTGTATTTAATATGTGTAGTGGGTGTTGTAGTAGGTGTGAAGTAGGTGTGTAGTTGGTGTATTTAGTGGGTGTAGGTAGTTGGCGTAGGTAGTGGGAGTAGGTATTGGGTATATGTAGTGGGTTTAGGTAGTGGGTGTAGGTAGTGGGTGTATGTAGTGGGTTTAAGTAGTGGGTGTAGGTAGTGGGTGTAGGTAGTGGGTGTATGTAGTGGGTGTAGGTAGTGGTTGTAGGTAGTGGTTGTGTGTAATATATATGTGTTGTGGGTGTGTGTAATACGTGTGTGTAGTGGGTATGTAAGGATATATTATATATAATAATGATACAGTATATATTATATGTAATAATGATACAGTATATATTATATATAACAGTGATACAGTATATATTATATATAATAGTGATGCTGTGTATATAATATATAATAAGTATATAATAGATATTATATATAATAATTATATAGTATATATTATATATAATATACACTATTTTACTATCCACTACAAATACCAACAATTATAACCACTCCCACACGCACTACCAATACCTTTCTACCTACACTAATCCTATAACTATAGTAGTAGGGACATATGAGTCATTTTCTATGGGGTTATCTAGAGTTCATTCACTAATGGTCGCTAATGGTTCATTCGTTAATTTATAGAGTCACATCATTTATAAAGGGGCGTGGTTTCACATAATTGATCATTACTAGGTCATCGCTAACTTTGCAAATGTGGGGGGGGGGGCTTCTGGGGCTGAAGACTATAGTATAGTGATATCATCATGTACGAGGTTGAATCTGCATTAGACTTATGACACACTTGATAAGATAAGAAATATATTACTATGGCTTATATGGGGTTATCTAGTAGGGTTTAGTTTATATAATCTATTCTGATGTACGTGTTCTAAGGGCCAATAGAATCATAAGCTTCATCTAATAGCTGAGATTACTCATTATTGACTAGATAGTATTACACATATTCTGCACGTTGCACATTCGAATTGTAAAGGAAAAAGGAATACACCATAGTGGTATAGGTCTGCAACAGAGATAGGACCATGTTTATGTAATGGGCTTTTATTGAATCTTTATATGCCCTATTAACTGAGCAGCTGAGATATATATATATATATATATATATATATATGTAAGTTATACAGTGTATAATATACACTGTTCGACGTATATTAGACATTGTACGCGTAGTGTATATTGTACTTGTAGTGTACGTTGTACGTGTAGTGTACGTTGTACGTACAGTGTACGTTGTACGTGTAGTATACGTTGTACATATAGTGTACGTTGTACGTGTAGTGTACGTTGTACGTGTAGTGTACGTTGTACGTGTAGTGTACATTGTACATTGTACTGTGTACGGTGAGTGTATAGTGTTAAATCGCTTATTGTCAAATAATCCTCATCATAATCAAGTGGATGTCAAAAGCCAAAAGGGTCAAAAGATGACAATTACTCAGTAGTTAAAGTCTCCATTAGTAAATCACAACTGGATAATATATATATTAAACAAGTCTATATACTTTCATCTGAGCAAATCGGCCATTGATTCAAAACCTTATAATAATATTATATGTGTATATACAAATTTAAACACAATTTATATTATATATGTATATAATCATTTGTTATCGGTATTTATTAATTTATATTAGAAGTTATATTAAAATAATAAAGAGAAGTTATATTTAAATAATAAATAGAAGTTCTACCGGAAGTTACAACCTGAATACAAGTACTGTTACGCTAGGTAACTTATAATTCAACTATATCCTTAAACCCGAGTGGAAATACCATCCAGCATTAATAATATTAGTAATCTTTAATGTATATTACATAATTACTAAATGAATGAATTACTATGTACGGGTATCCTTCACTGTTACAATGTCCGAACAAGATGGTATATACTTAACTGTACTAACATATCCATAGTTGTCGTAGGCTATGAGTACCGCGTGGTCAATGTGGACTGGTCATTGTATCGTGCGCTTCTATTATGTTCCGATATCGTTTCTTTAAATTCTCGCCCCATCTCTTTATCTGTATATTATTGTAAAGCCGACATATCTCCTATTGGCTGTAGTCTACACAGTCTATAACACCCAAATGGCGAACTCGCGTTTAAGATCTATCGGCTCCGAGACGCTCTGGCTTCTATATCTAAATAACTAACTGCCGGGAGCAATCGGATTCCGCTACCGCCATCGCCACCGCCATCGAAAGGAAATAAGTCTATTGGACAAGACGATAACTTAACGAGATGACGTAAGAAGTGGCTACTTCGTTATACCTATCAGTGTCAACACTCAACGACCTTGCGTGATTATGCTATTGTTCGGATCTATTTACACTGATTATTGCCTATTTGTTAATTAATATCGTTTGTTGTGTATGCCATATGATTATTCGAGAATCACCGATGTTCATCCAAATTCATCAATTATATTGAAGAAAAAGAATTAAATCATATATTTAATTATAGTTTGATACTTTTATAATTGATTTCCAATTCTAATATCATATAAGAAATTTTATATTGATATTATATTGTTGAGATTACATTTCCCGCAAACTACAACACGTTGTTTAGCTGTTTATACTTTATAGTAACATTAAAAATAAATATATTGTTAGTGAAGACATCTATCTATAATATAAATATTATAGATATTAATTAAATCGATATATCTTATGAATTAACCAATTCTAATACGTGTTTTCATGTTTACACGAGGAGAATGTTTAAATACATTTTAAAAATATTTTTAAATTGTGTTATCTTATATTATGTAAGTAATTCATAATTAGTGTAACCTGTTATATAAAATATCAATAAGATAAATTAACAGACAGTAAATAAAATTGGGGAGATAAATAATAATAAACTATTAGAGAATGATTAAATGAGTCAATTTAATAAATAAAAGTATATCAGTATTTGATGTAGATACAGAAATACGTTAATAACTAATAAGAACAAAGCTGAGTATGTTGTTGATTAACAATGGATTACTTCATCTACATTCAATATTGTATTACCAACTGAGTAATCATCATTTTACACATGACAATATACAAAGAATGTGAATGGAAATCATTATTAATTTATAGATTCAATTACTCCTATAAATTCGCATATCAAATGCAATTCATAGATCGTACTATGCTTCTTATTCCATGCTATTTATTATCTATATATCTTCAGATTGTATATATAATTCTAATGTACAAGAGTATGGTTTATATTCCACCAAACTCTGTAGTATACTAATTTATAATGAAAAATGATTTGCGTTCTAAAATCGAATATATTTAATAAACTACCGTTGCAATTATAAACTTCCTCATATCGTCGCATAACCCTAGAATAACTGCAATTAGACGAATATATCAATTTGAATTTGCATCTATTACTAATTAGTGTAAAGCTTCTACTTAATGTTGTATCGTGCCACATAGTACCACGTAGTACTACCTAGTACCACATAGTACCACATAGAACACGCGTATATGGTATTAGTATAGTGTGCAGATTCCTTATCAGATGGCTGCGTAATAAGTTAGCACATGAAATATAATATTACAACTGGAATAGTACTGCCAACATACATCTAATGGAAACATACCTGCATATATAAATTATTTTGTAATTCATGAAATGTTTAATTTGATACTATCAAATACAATAGTAGATATATAACAAATATCAATATATATATATATATATATATATATATATATATATATTTGTATATATATATATATATTTGTGTATATATATATATATATATATATATATTTGTGTATATATATATATATATATATATTTGTGTAGATTACATATCATATATATAACCATTAATAAAACTATGAGAACAATTTGTTCATCGTGATATCAAATTTCTTATAAGAGTTTCTCGCTAATTTAAATAATACGTTCATTATAATATTACCAAGAATTATTATACCGTACTCAACTCTGGTGAATACACTTTAATACATTTGATGCTCATTGATTAACCTGTAGTGAGATAGAAAGACTAATGTTCTACAGTATTGGCATGGCATATCACACGGAATGTGTTTTAAGGTGTACTTTTCATGTGTTGTAAGTTCTAAATATAGATTGCCACACGATAACATAAACGCGTGCATTGAAACCATCTAAATGCTTTTTACGGACATTGTCGTATGTTGAGGTATTATCAATAACTGCCATATGAAACCATTCATGCATAAGATAATGGTTGATAAATCGTACGCATTTATTAATATTGAACACAACATTATTGACTATTACTCCTATTACTAATCTAATCATAGCTAAACATATAACACTACCATATTATGCAACCCTTTACACTTTATATAGCAAATTATATATTACTATATTATTCCCTGTCTGTTATTCCATGTTAAACATTAATACATTGCACCACTTCGTGAAATGTCAACTTATTACGTCAACAATGTATTACATAACTTAATACATATTTACTTAAGCTTCACATAATATGCCCTGCATTAATAAACTATAAATTACATCACATATAATAATTATTTATAAATAAGTATTTGCGTGTAATTTAAAATGAAATAGGCTTTTCTTCTTTAATTTTTCGATTCCAAGTATTTGAATTAAGCTTTCTAGTGTTTTAAAATCGATATCTATTTTGTTATCTTTGAAACGTGATTTTATTTGAAGATTTGCTCACTAATCCTTTACTTATTACACCGTACTTTAAACTGTTATGTATTATATACTTTATAAATCTATCGCATATTATCTACACCATAATTTATGTCATCAATTAAATAAGAATGTTTTATATAAATTGGATTATCTCCGATCTTATAGTATCATTTATAATTGTAATATGATTTATATTAGATATGTCCCATAAACCTAATCTCAAGGTATACTATACTATCTTTAAACCTACTATATTCTCTCTAAACCTACTAATATTTCTCTAAACCTACTATTATCTCTCTAAACCTACTATAATTACTTTAAATCTACTATATTCTCTCTAAACATACTATACTGTCTTTAAACCTACTACACTTTCTTTAAACATAATATACTCTTTCTAAACCTATTATAATTACTTTAAACCAACTATACTCTCTCTAAACTACTATACTTTCTCTATATATATATATATATACTCTACTTTCTTTAAACATATAATATTCTCTCTTAACTTAATACACTTTCTATAAACCTACTATACTCTCTTTAAACCTATTATACTATCTATAATCATACTATACTCTCTCTCTAAACCTAATATACCCTCTCCAATCCTACTATATTCTCTGTAAACCTGCTATATTCTCTCTAAACCTAATATACTTTCTCTAAGCCTACTACACTTTCTTCAAACATGCTATACTATTTCTAATCCTACTATACTCTCTCTAAACCTACTATACTTTCATTACACCTATTATACTCTCTTTAAAAAAACTATAATTTCTTTAAACCTACTATATTATCTCTAATCGTACTATACGCTCTCTAAACATACTATACAACCTCTAAACAAATTATACTATCTATTGACCTACTATACTCTCTCTAACCCTAATATATTCTCTCTAATCCTACTCTCTACAATATATTCTCTCTCTCCCTCTCTCTCTCTCTCTCTCTCTCTCTCTCTATCTCTCTCTCTCTATCTCTCTCTCTCTCTCTCTCTCTCTCTCTCTCTCTCTCTCTCTCTCTCTCTCTCTCTCTCTCTCTCTCTCTCTCTCTCTCTCTCTCTCTCTCTCTCTCTCTCTCTCTCTCTCTCTCTCTCTCTCTCTCTCTCTCTCTCTCTCTCTATCTCTCTCTTTCTCTCTCTCTATCTCTCAACCTATCATTATATATCTATAAAACTACTATAATATCTCTAAGTCTACTATCCTCTCACTCTCTCTTAATTTACTATTTTATTTTTTTTAAACTATTCAATTTTGCCCAATATTATCCAAAATTACGATCTAAAAATAGATGAATTGTAATACAAAATACTTGTAGATATAATATACCTAAAAGTATATCATATAGTCAATCAATACATACATAATGATATATTTTTTATTTACTTATCAATGCTGAACTAATAACTAATTTTTATTATACATTGATTCTACTTTGTACATGAAAGTAAATACTACTATGTTATCATTACTATTCAAATAATACTATATTCTACTAATTACTTACAATTTAAAATCACTTATTATCCATAATTCTATGAAATATGATCTAATAATAACAACACATACAAATACTTCGCTCACAAACACTCCTAAGATATTCTTTTTATTATTTTCCATAAGAAATCTTTACAAACTTAGATATTTTTTTATAAAATTCACACATCCTTTTACATATGCAAACATAATATCTTTAATTGCGTGGTATTTAAAGTAATATATCTAATTTATACATAAATAGATCAATATATATATAAATATATATATATATATATATATATATATATATATATATTGCATTACATTGTAAAAATGCTGCTTTATCTTTCTAGATTAGATATTATTAGACATTAACAACATGTTAGATATATGATATCTTGTATCATCTGCGATCATTTTCTGAGATCGGGAATCTTCTATTCCACAAGGGATACTGTCTTTTATTGATTTCTGACATCCCCTTCCTTCAATTAAGTACGTATAATCGAGGCGCCATCGTTACCATGTAGACAGTTATATGGTACGGCTAGTTAATGATAATCGTTTTCAGCGATCACTTACAGTTTTCTATATATAGCCTTAATTTTAATCGTTTCTTCCTGCTAATGATATAGTTAAATATATATATATATATATATATATATATATATATTACATTAATATTTACTTCATCATCATATATATAAATATACAAATTCATCGATACAAGAAATTTTAATTATATAAAAATCTAAAAAGATTTAAAAATTTGAATAACTTCTCGGCTCCTCTAAAAGTATCATTTGTGTATCAATCTTGATTTCGATGCTCTTAAAAATATTAAGAGTTTCCTTTACCCTGCCCTTATTATTATGCTATTTGTATACTCAGACCATTCATAATGTTATTACATGGCCAAGTGTTTTCAACTTCCAAATATCCGCTATTCAATAATGATACTTTAATGTAAATTTGATATGTATAACTGTCATTATGAATAATCTTTCATTGCTCAAGGTTATACTATTATATTATATTGATGATCAATTAAGAAATGTCTAATACTGTATTTAATGGTATAGGGTTTATAATATTTATAGAATTTATATTATTTATAAAATATATAGATAATAATAATAATAATGCGTTTTATTGTTTATCTTTATTTATTTATATAATGTATTTAATTAGTTATCAATAACATAATTCTTAGCCAACCGAGTCCTTATTCTTATTTCTAAATATATACATTTTTGATCAATTATTTTTAATTTAAAGTAAATATTATTTTAGATAAAAACTTTTTTTAACAAACTTAGTAATATGAATTTTCGATTATTTTAATGAATATAAAATACGATTTTCTTGTTTTATTAATATT
>OZ038315.1:20240101-20262601 GCA_964035775.1 Osedax frankpressi | reverse complement strand
TGTAAAACATTTACTAAATGTATTTACATGTTTTCTCAATTGGTTAGTAGACCTCATTCGTAATGATTCGATATTGGTTACAAATATCGTAATTATATAATTCATAATCAAAATTAAATATATAATAATATCTATGCGATATTTATATAATTATAAGTATCATCTGTGTTATCATTGAGGATATGCCTCAAGAGTAAAACAAATTTTCAGAATAATAAGTTAAAGTAATTTTTATTATTATTTTTAAAAGAAATTCGTAATTGTTCTTGGATAAATGATCTCCGTCGCAATATTACTTAATATTTTATAGTTTATGATTAACGTTTCGCGATTAGTTGTAAATTTAAACTATAACTAAATAATTTCTTGTGAAATGCGTATGATGGGATACATCATATAATGTTAGAAATCTTCAAATACAAAACGAATGTAATGAATTAGATTTTCAAGTGAAGTGAAATGCAATAATTTTGAAAATACTTATTAATTTCTACTTAATGATGTAAATGGAGTCATGTTATATTATTTTCTAATATAGGAAACAAATATACTTGCGTTTGTTATTTCCATGCCAACGAAATTTAATTTCCCCCATCTTCTTCCTGGTCGTTATTTATAATTCAATTTACAATGTCTATCTATAATACTTATCGATATCGCTCCTTATACGACTCTCACGTGGCAGACGTGTACGGCGTGGTGGCAGAAACTCTGGAAACCCGCTCCGGTGGTGATGGGTTTCCATTCCGATCCGTCTTCGCGTGGGCTCTACTCCATCTCTACCACTTCGAAACCACCTTATTGCTAAACCGTCGTCATTTGTTAGGCCGGCGCACCGTTTCACGAATACTGCGATACGATTCCGTTACGGTGTCCACTATTATAATCACGAATCGGATTAGGCGAATCCGATTACTGTTTAAGCAATCGTTGTATCTTTATTCGTTTATGCGTTCGCAATCATATGCTGGCAGAATACATATTCTGCCAGCATATGTTATACACGAAATCTGCTTACGTAAACTTCGTCATAAACAAATAATAATAGTCGGTGATTACCGTTCGTTTAATTTTAGAAAATATCACCTCTAAAAAATAGTATTCTTTTATAAACTTTCAAGTATACTATGAATATAACTTCTAATTTGTAAATCTATCATATAATTATTAATAGTTTATGTTATGTATACTAGCATATATCGTAAAGTATGTGGATATTTGAAGCTGTGAGGATAAATTGAATGTTTTATTAACTAATAAATTGACCAATACGGCTACAATATTGAAGCTGAAATATGTAGGCTCATTACTGTAATCATCGGCCTCGTTGTTTGTTTATTGTAGAATCAGATAAATTGTACTTATAATTATTTGTATGTTTTTATTTTGCAGGATACTAATTGGATATGTATATCCTCTTATGATATTACAATAAATAATATTATAAACTAATGAACTATGATTACATTATTTATATACAATAATAATATATTTTATTAAATAATAATACACTTAATTAACAATATAATAATAGACTTAAAAACATAAAAATTAATAATATCACTGAACCAATTACAAAATCACTTACAAATTGCATTATTAGTACTCATATTATAACTCTAATAACAATAGCAATATTAGTACTGTTATCAGTTATATAACTCATTCAAGAAAGCGAGAAAATACAGTCTATATATGTGATTAGTGGAATTCCCATTGAATATAAACTATAAAGAATTTGAGTTAAATAAAAAAAAATGGAAATAAGACAAAAAGTGGGAATTTAATTATCATTGCAAATTGTGTAATATTTCATTGTGTGAGAGAAGAAATTATTATATAAAATATCACTCATCACATCTATTAGTACTTCTAAATCTAATAATATATGTTGGATATATATACATTTAATTTGTTTATATATATATGTTATTGTAAAAATTTATCATAAAATATTTAATGTTACATTTATCTAATTTTATTTAATTTCTGGCTAATTATTAATTATAATATTCAATTTTTTTATAATTTAATAATTTTAATATTAAGTTAACTTTTAATATATAATTATTAATATCTACCTACATAAAATACATTTGCATGTGCATATTACATATTTAAATAAAAATTAATATTAAAATTATACTGATTATAATTAATCATAGTTATAACATTTTAACTTATTATATATTTTTGATATAGTATACATTATTTATTTATATAATATATATTTATTTTAAATTCGTATAAAATTAATCAATATAAGCTTATTACTTATGTCATTTATTTTCAGATTCATCCTAATTTGTAATTATATTGATATTTCTTAATATATTTATTAACTAATTGTATCATTGATTAAACTTGTATATGTATAAATAAATATATATATATATATATATATATATATATATATATATATATAATTGAATCGTATAAAGTTTAACACTTTCGTACATTACCAACAAATTAAAAATAAATGTTATATAGTCATACATGAATAATTATAAATGTAATAACAATCACTAACTTTAATATAACTGAATTTTATTTTTGTAATATTCAGATATTATTTAAATATTTTATCTTAATATTTGTATTTATAATTTTATTATAAAAATGATAACCTTCAATTTTGAAACAAATGTTTAAACAAATAAAAATAAGATATTAATTAATTTTTATCTTTTATGGTTACCAACTTTGTATGGAAGGATGACTAGTTAAGCTATTCTTATATATATATATATATATATATATCTATATATATATATATATCTATATATATATATATATATATATATATATATATATATATATATTTCTCGGTTGTAACCCTTTTCAACCTGAAATCATTTAACAATAAGTAGTGAAAAACCGGCAACATAATTTGTACACAATTGAATATAAATTATTCAATTAATCATCCATTTATTGTAAAAAATACTCTAGGAATTAATATGTTTATGTAAAATATACGCCTATATACATATACTCAATATAATATAATAATAAATCAATAACATTTAATATTTAAACATTGTATATATTGGTATATATATACATATTGTATATATTCATCGTATATTTTATTTCAGGTATAAAGATATCTTATTTTATTGTTGATTTTTCAAGAATTAAATTAGAACATAATCTAATTAGCACAAATACAATTCTTAGAGATTACGATCAGATTTTTAAGTATTAGTTAAATATTAATTATTATATATAACCTTTCTTTAATTATTTTATGAGAAAATGCATTATAACATACACATGTTATACCGAACTTAATCAAATATATACGCTGTGATAGTGATATATTATTATTATTAGGATGAAATAAAAATAAACTGGGTTTTGTTTTTAATTTATAACTTTAAATATAACCAAGTTTTTACTTTTATAATTTTAAATAAAATAAGTTTTTATGACAATTATTTATGTTTAACATGTACTTCACCATTATAACCGTATGTCTCTTTAATTACATCACTAATTGCGAGAATAACATCAAAAAAAATGAGTCACCGATATTGAAAGTCATATATGGTACGGGAGATGAACTTTCTTTCAACAAAAAACGAGAGTTGGATAAAGTTATGGACAACAATCCCGATACGTGCAGTAATATAACTGATAATGTTATTAATCTTTTTATAAATGTATTTCTTTCTCTCTCTCTCATTATATATATATATATATTATAACATAGTATATTATATATTATTATAACACAAAATAATATATGTATAGTATTCACTCTAAATTAATTTATAATATTAATCATATAATAAAATATGAATGTTACTGTGTATACACTATCAATCTATTTTAATTTTAATTTTGATTTGTATTCATTTTATATATATATATATATATATATATATGTGTGTGTGTATATATATATATATATATATATATATATATATATATATATACATATATATATATATATATATATATATATATATATGTATATATATATATATATATATATATATATATATACATATATATCTACTTATAAGTTAAATAAAAGTTACTTTACTTCACCAGTAAAGTTTCTCCTATATATTCCGAAATAATTCCTTTAGAAATCCTCAAATGAGTGAATTAATTACACAGATAAATTCTAATGAATTGATCATCATTAAAATTGTTTTAAAACGGTCCTTCATTATCCATCGGATGAATATTACAACTTCCGGTATAGCTAGCAAAAACGACTTTTACATCCGTGGCCGTTATTACGGTAGAGCGACCCATTTTGCAATTTCCGCCGGCGATTTTTTGTGCAATTGGACGGACGGGGAACCCACTAGGGAACGATACGTGGCCAACTACGTATCTAGCGAAAATAACACTCGCCCAACCACCGGACTGGAGTTGGTGTTGACTTCTCAAAACCAACTCTGCGAGATAACGATCGAGGTTCGGGCCGACGACGAAGTGTCAGCCCTGTTGCCCGTGCATAGCGAACCTATAGCCTACACGAAACGCCTGCGCTACGAAGAATCCGATACGGAAGACGCAACGAAATTCGTGAACCGTAAATTACAACGGCTCGACGCGTGCTCCGAGAATTCGCTGTACGACGGCACCGTGGCCGGAGTGGCGTTGAACGCTGGACACTCTAATTGCGCACCGATGGGTCGAGATGGCGGAGTCTGCTTACGCGTGGAACTGGAAACGCCGCACCGTCTCGTCGGTGTGGGAGTTTACGTCAATGCTAGTCGGCGTGACGGGGGAGAGGAGAGGAGTGTGTTATCCGTGCATTCTTTAGAGATTGACAATACGCGCAAAACTTGCATCTCCGAGGCACGGGATACGTCCATCGCCGAGCCTTACCAGGCAACGTGGTTCAATTGCCCGCCGGCGAGAAGGCTAACCAAATACCTGGAGCTACATTTCGCCACCTATTATCGTTCGTCGGACGGATATAATGCAAAGGCGCCTGAAAAGGAAGTGTACGTAGCGGAAATTATGTTGACGCAGCGACCTATTGTGTGGACTGCAATTATGAACGGGAACGGGGCTGAGGGAGTTCTCGTAACGGACTACTTCCTCGGTAAACTTGTCACTCTGATATTGGTTATCATCTTTGGTTTATTTCTCTTTGCCTATATCATTAAGGTAAACATATTATATATATATATATACATATATATATATATATATATATATATATATATATATAATTGATTCTCTTTTTAAATACTATAAAGTAACTATTACATTATATTTCAGTTTTTGTATACATTAATATAAATAATCTCTAACTTACCTTGTCTTGAAAACCAAAAAGGTATTTAGAATACTACACATCGACTGATATATCTAAAATTATTAATAGATTATTATCGTATCGATTTACATGATTATATAATTAGAATTAAACTTATATTTATATAAATGATTTAAATAAAATAAATAAACAACTTATAAAACCAATTTATAAGATTATCTCAACACCTTCTTTTAGTAGAAACAATGTAAATATCAAAAATATTCGTTTAATATTTTATAGATAAATAGATATAATAAAATTATATTAATAATCGTAACTATCTTATGATTTCTTAAAATCATTCGGCAAAATCGAATTACTTATTACTGATAAACTTGCATGTATATTAATCCAAAAGTTCTGAAATATTATAGACTACTAACTAAATGTAAAATTCATCATTACTCCCAACCTACCTATACCTATATTTTGTATCAACTTGACCAACTACATTAGAAAACTTACATGAAAATTCTAGAATAAACTAAATATATATATTATTAAGTTTTAATTAACACATAATTAATTACATGCCGATAGATAAATTATTTTTAAACAATATTCTTATTATATAAATATAAGCCAAATTCGACCAACTCCAACTATATCAAGTAGTTCATTGATAATGTACTAACGAAAACACTTTATAATTATACAACTGATAAGTTATTATACCCTCAGTAATTGTACAACATATGAACTTTCTCAATAAACTTCACCATGGATATATCAATGGATATTCAGATGGATATTCAGCTAAATGTGGATCTCAAAGTTTGATAACTTTATTTTATTTTTATTTTTAATTTATCAACTTGCAATAAATAATACGATATGCAAATTACTAAAAATTAATACGATATTATAATCAATCATGGAATATATACAGTTGACTTATTTACTTCAAGAAAACATTACTCATCAATATTAATACTATTAGTGCTTACATACTTCCAATATATATCTTAAGCTGTATATTAACTATTACCAACTATTATTGATTAAACTAAATAATTTGATTTCTTATTTTATGCCAAACTATATTTAGTAAACTTTCACAAATAAATCAACATTAAATTAAACAACCGATAAACTACCCAATTATTCATTTGCACAATTGTTATCTTATATTAACATCTGTAGTTGCCATTAACAGAATCGACTATGCTACTTTCTGTATATTTACAAAATCACACAGACTAAAATATATAAATTCGAGTGACTATTATAATCTTAATTAAATATAAACTGATAACAATAATATTTATATATTAATTATTGATGTCATTTATCTAATGATCACACGACTAAGTTCATATCACTTGATAATTATTGAACTGCAATTCTTTTTTAAATCATGGAATCGAGATCACCTAATGATACTAAAACATTTAATTATAAGTAATAGCAAAAATAGAATACCTTTTATGTTAAACTTTCATATAAATTGTATATTTACTCATTAATTTGTATTAACCATTGTATATATTATCAAATCCTTTATATTTATAATATTTATGTCTGACCTCCTCACAAGCCATCGCCCCGCAAACATAATGTATGTCTTACAAATACTTCCAAACAATTACACAACTACATTCGTATTCATAATATCTGCTCATGTACAATAACTCGTACCCAGAACCTGCCAAAACCCATCCTTTACATGAACTCGATAACAAACAAAACATAAATTAATAAAATTTAGATGATTGTTATGATTATATGAACTGCAGTAATTTCATATGCTCAATTTACATGATATTGTTAAGACAATATTATATTCGTATGTAAAATTTTATACATAAATCATTAAATAAATGTATTTAAATTATCGAAACCGTAAATTTGGCGAATACTTCTTGCGAATCTTATGAATACATCCAATAAATAAAAGTTTGATTTATTTGTTGAATATATCTTGAAAATACATCATATTAATACTTCCTTGAATACATTTTATGAATTCATCCTGTGAATATATTTTGGGAATATATCCTGATAATACATCTCCCACCCATGTTAATCCCATTCATACAAATACCCAACTTCCCTACTCATACATTCTCCTGACATATCATCCAAGCGTCTCACATTTTCCCACACTCACTGCATTCTAGATACTAAACACCACAACATACCGTATACTCACGTTCTTCCCATCTAAACCCATTTAACCCGACTCTCAAACCCAAACAAAGGAGGAATTCCATTTGATACCGCGGAATGCTGTTCACCCAGAAATATTCTCAGTAGAGGACTCAATATCGGAAGTAATACGAATCAATGATGCCATCGAAACGCCCAAACCCAGTAGGAAAAATAAAAAGAATGGAAGAGATCACGACTTCATATGAAGGATAAGTTGGATACGTTGCCCCCCGAATACTCGGGCTTAATACTAACACTAGCATTCCTTTTACATATACACTTACACGGATACGTACATATACATGTACATGTCCACGTATAGTGTACGTAGTACGCGGACACTTTCACGGGCACGTGCAGTGACACGTATCCCGACACGTACACGGACACGGTAACATACGCGGGTACGTATACGGTCATGGACACGTTTACGGTACGTCGTATAGTGACACGTACACGGACATAAACTTACACCGATACATAAACTTACACCGATACATAAACTTACATTGATGCTGATTCTAGTCATATTTAGTCATATAATATAATCTTTATATATGTATATATTTATCTGACTTAGCTATGATTTGTTATTCTTATAAACCAAAAACTTCAATAAAATAATAATTAAATATTTTCTATAAAAACCATTATATATTGTTTTTAATTTTAAATAATTACAAATATATATATATATATAATAATCATATTTATTTGTATAATAACTATACGTAGACTATTTATTGATACATAATATACAGTTTAAAACCACAAGTAAATAACAGGTCCGTAAATGAATATAATTAAAATAATAATTATTGTCAATGTTGCTATATGATTAACAGAACGGGGTATGAGAGATCATCTTGATACGGAAGAGACCTCTGGATGTGTAGAGGTCAGAGTCGTAGCCCAATGCCTGCATACCCACGGCACTATGGCAAGTTAACTGTAAGGTATTCGGAAAGTAATGTCACGTATCACCTTTTAACCCAATAACCTCTTTAATAACAACAAATATTATAATATTATTGCCTTTGAAAGTCAATTGCGGATAAATTATTAAGAATTATTAATATATAATACCTTTAGTTTTTGAAAGTACATAAATAATTCTAAACTTTCTTATGATATTTTACAATCAACTATTGTAGTTGTTTTGTTTCAGGATTTATAACCCAAGGTATAAAGTATTTTGTTTGATAACATTTATATTACATTAATATTAACTCTTATAAATATTGAATAATGATCGACGAATTGAAATATGAATAAAATGCAAGTATTAAATAAAATTAGTAATTTGGATAAATGATTAATAGAAAATAATATATATTTAGACCCTACAAATAATTCTACTCCATAGTTATAGTTATAGTTCTACTTTATAGTACTACTCTATAGTTATTCTACCAAATGACTAACTTTCCCATGGGACATTCGGCAGTGCATTGTTGTAGTGCATTCCACTTTAGCGTTGATAGAACTGGTGAACAGCTTTACAGATCTGCTATGCTGGCAGATGTGCAGAACTAAAGGAAATACGTTACGTCATGTATTAAGAGATAACGATGTTTATTTCATGTTGATGTTACACTTTAAAGTCAATACCGTACTGCTACGCATAATCAACTAACTACATCCGGGTTGCTTTTTGCCGCCATTAACGAAGAAGTCGGTCTGACCTACGGAGAGCATCTCCCCGTACAGTGAGCCGTCGGTGTGAATAGCATCTACGTAGCCGGCATCGGAACTCTGCAAACCGACACCTCTATTCAACTTGAACATGGGCCCGGCTGGGTCTAGTCCTACGATTGTGGGTCGCGAGTATACGTTGTGGGCGTGTATTGTAGATTCATAGTGTTCGGGGTTGAGTCTTGGAGAGTGAATACATTGTACGATTAATATATAGTTATATTATCTATATAATTATGTGTAGTTGGGTCTTATTTGGATGTAGTTGAATCTAGAGGGTGAAGAATAGTTCAGTTGTCAGCATGAATGGTATGCAATTTAGAGTTGTCTATATCACATAATTGTGAGCCATCGTCATTTGAGGTTATTGGTTATTGAGTGATTGGGTCTCAGATAATTAAAAATAGGTTATTGAACATGAAGTATTCATTACCTAAGAATGATGACGATGATGTAACATCATGAAATCTCAAAATAAAAGATAAACATAATAATTTTTATATTCACTAAATATTATATAACAAAATGAATGGTTTTCTGGTATTTTTGAGTTACTTAGCTAGCCTGTAATTCTCTTGAATCCTTTGTGGTATCGTTTCCCTGCCAAACCGCACGCGTGAGCTCCTAGACTGTGACCTATGCACCAGAGTTCATCAATACCGTGTTGGGTTGCTAGTTGTCGAGCCATTTCACCAACTGCGGCTCCCACAGTTCGTGTGTCTGAGGCAGACTGCTGATAGATCTTCAAAGAATCCCAGTAGATCTCAATTACATTGAAATCTCCCTGAGAAATTACAATATCTTATATATACAAATATATATATATATATATATATATATATATATATTATAATTTAGTGTATTCCGTGAAGAACCTACATCTCATATAAAGAAATGTATCGTAGTTAAAATTATAACTATCATTTGATAACCCAAAATTCCTTCGAATTTTCTCTTAATTGTGAAATATGATTTTTAATAGGAATTCGTAACTGTATCTACTACGAACAATGTTCGTCGACCATATATTAATTTCACACTACTATTTTGTCGGGTCTTAGAATTCAGTTTTAACCTACTTCTTGCACCTTAACAATTAAAATAAATAGTTTATATTTGTATATTTATGTATATTAATACAACCGATATACTGCAGATAGTGTCCGTGTCATAACGAGGTAGTAGTTATATATGCAAGCCATTATAATATATATATTTCAAAACAATAGGTGAACCTACTAATTAGAGATAGGATTCTCAGGATAGAATAACAATGTATTATAAGATAATATATATTGATGGCTTCTAAATATGACTTCTAAATAAATGTTATATTTAAAGTGTATGCGCTTGCCTTAATTAGGAGTTGCTTTCTCATTACGTCTTGCCAAGACTGATGACTTCCAGAGTAGCCGTGAATCAGAAATATTGTTTTCACTCCGCTTTGAAGTGTCGAACTGAAATACCACTATTTCTATTACCACTTCATTTCCATCTAACAGGTCTTACTTATCACATTTGAATTCATTGATTGTTATCAATTAATCATACGATATTCCCTTTAATAATGGCATTGTTAATAAAAACACTATTGCAAACTTCTCGTAGACTAATATTCAAATTTGCAATCAATTGTTATAAATAAAGTCTTATTAAAATTATTATAAATCGGAATCGGCCATTTGAGAAATGTAACCAGAATATTCTTTATTTTATTTTTATATTAAGATCTTATTATTAATTTTAAAGTGTTCTCAACCTATAGGTTGAGAACACTTTAAAATTGTGAGAACACAAATAAAAACACTTTAAAACGTATATATACGTTAATATATATTTATATATATATATATATATATATATATATATATATTAGAATACTTATTATAATATAAATAGTCTAATCTAGATATAAAATTAACTTTGTATAACTGCGAGAATAATACAAACCCACCTCACATGATCGACTTTCAGGTATTTCGGTGAATCCGAGTTATTTCTCGTAAACAAAGCCATTTTGAGGTTCAGCTCTTCCGGACAGTTGGGAAGTAGCCAATTGAAGAAAGGTCCGTGGTGATCCTCGAAATAACCAAGACCTTTACAGAATACGTGACTTCCGGTTGCAACACAACTGCGTTCAGATCATATGATATTGATCATATCATATTTAAAATATTAGAGTTGTGTTTAGTAAACCTTATATATTTCAAACGCGGTAAAATTATATATTATACTTTTTTGTTACAACGATCCATTTATTTAATTATATTATGGAATAATGATGGTCAATTACAATTACAATAGTATATATATATATATATATATATATATATATATATATATATATAATACAAATGAATACTATATGTATATTATATTATATTACCTAGTATATATTAAAATATAGTTACTATTTGTTGTGGTCAAATTATATATTAGCATATTAATATAATAAATAATACTCACACTTAATATAGTAAGTTACCTAATTATTTAAAAAATTAGTAATTTAGCATAGGTTTATAGTATTAAATAGTATTAAATATAATAGATAATATATATGTGTAATCAATCATGAATGTATTCTATATATATATATATATATATAGAATATATATATATATACACATATATATATATATATATATTTATTTATATATATATACCTTAGAGAAAGAACGATACATGCTGCTGAAAGAACATTCATCTTACTGTATTCGTAAGAAAACATTAATGCTACAAACTTTAAGACAGCGTTCCAGATAATCGGTATATATAACATCGATATCGTTAAATAAAAAAAATCTATTTTCATTAATGTCAACCAGTAAACACATTAACGTGAATGTCACCGTTATATATAGATTTATCATAATTAACTTATTGATTCACTAGATTATATTCACTCGGTGTTACATATTCACTCGATTATATTCACGGGTGGCGGGCACTTATGCATATTTTAAATCAAATATTATATAACAAGAACTTTCAATTTTATTCAACAGAATATATCGCCTGCGTAAATAAGATATAAATAGTTTCTAATAATGTTAGGTAATAGAATTGTTATCCTTATGTAATTTAGTACAATTTAGTGCAATATTTGTTGATCGAAACTTATAAATAATAAAATATTTCGAAAACGTTTAAGTATTAAGTAATATTTTTTATAATATTAACCATTATACTTTAATATATGCGATATACTTTAATTGTATATATATACAAGTAATCAAATACATAATATATATATATATATATATATATATATATATATATATATTCAATACTTGAATTACTATCGTTTTATTATCAAAAAGTATTTTCTAATTTAATTAATGACATAATACTATTGTTGTACCCATTTATATTATATATTTGCAAAATATTATTTAGTTATTTAATTTAATATATTTGTATGTTACTTTGGATATTAGATAATAGGATATTATAATATAATTAGATATTAATAAAATGATTTAAATTGTTTAATACTTTTTAAATAATTAAAAAACAATATTATTTTAAGTGATCAATTATAATTTATTTCTTTTCGTCAAATTTTCTTTTTATCCAAGATAATTCTTTATATGGCATTTCATCTTGAATAGATAGTTTGAATCGTATCATTTTCTCTTTAATTCGTCTTTGTTTTTTATCTAAATTCTAGATTGTAGATATTAGAAATGAATTAGTTATATAGAGGCATTTATTGTTAATATTTATTAATTATATATCTTTGAATGAATCTAATATACTGTAATACGTTATCATTTTATATTTGTTAAAATATACTCTATATTAAATCATTAACAATTAGGTTATTTATTATATTTAGGTTATTTATTTAAAATATACTATATATTAAATTATTAACATTTAGGTTATTAATTATTGATGTACGTTTCTTTGATTCTTCATTAGACTCCAAAATAACTAATTCATATTCGTAATAAATTCGTTTTCTTTCGATCCTTTTCAGAGCTCGTTTTTCACATTCAATCTTGAAATATATTAATTAAGTATAAAATATATTATATATCCAAATAATTTATTTATATATAATTATATTATAAAATGTTATTCTGTTGACAAAACAGGTTAAATAGCAAATAATTAGACAAACATAATAATGCGTATTACTACATATATTTATATATATATATATATATATATATATATATATATATATGTAATTTATTAGAACTAAATTATATTAATATTAGTATACTACAATAAAATACGACAAACTATATTGAATAATAGAGACAAATAAAAAATAACCGTTGGAATATGCGTATGTTTAAGGAAATATTATATATGGGGGGATTTAATACATAGTGGATAGTCGTCAATACTCGATCATAGAGATGATGGAACTATAGAACTAAAAATGATTATTTCTATAAATAATTATCAGGCGTCAGTGTAGGTGTCCCCTGTCAATGTAGGTTAATAAAATAGATGTAGTAAGTAATTTGTGCTATATATAGAATATATTGACGCATATGTTAATAAGATGATATCAATACACTATAGAAATTTATCACCAATAATATTTACAAGTTTGAAGGTGTGATATATTGTATGATTTACGAAATAAGTAATATTATTAATTAAATAAATAGTTATATTAAAATTAAAATATGGACATATGAAGTTTATTTTAAGAAAAACTTACTGTACAAATAAATTATATCTATATTAGGCGAATTATTAATGTAACGTATTTATTAGTTAGAATATACTTATTTTTGCACAGGTTCGGTCTTATTTATTATATTTCAAGTATTGTTTATGTCTTTGTTCAAAGGATTTATAGTAATATATATTTGTAGACATGACTATGTAGACATTTATTAGGACATTGCTAGTTTTAGTATTGGAAATAAGAATAAATGATTAATTTTCAAGTGAAATTGTTTCGACAAATTATGTTTACATAAGATTATTAAATATTAAATGTTTATTAAAAAGATATAATATTATACAGTGATTATATTTAAGATAGATTATATCTTTTAAGTATCAGAAAATTTAAGATAATGGAAAATTGTGATATAACTTGGTATAAGACGAAACTTGGTATATAACTAGAATATATTGATTAAAATTAGAGATAATAGATAATATCCATTTAAAGAGTTATCCAGAAATACCGTAAACTTTAAATTTTATAAATAATTTAGCATTACAATAATTTAACTTTGTAAAATTTTCTAACAATCAAAGAAGAAATCTCAATATAATACCAATTACATTTGATAAGTTAAAGAACAATTATTTTTTGACAAATTTCCAAATTTTAAACTCATATTATTATTTAGGGGATTAATAGTATGTTTATGTTTATGTATAATATGTTTATGTATGTTATGTATAATATGTTTATGTATAATATGTATAATATGTTTATGTAATAGGATGTATATGCAAATATATTAGATTTCTATTTGTAATACGAATAATTCTATGATTTGATGCATCAACTATATTAAATATCGTACATGATTGAAATTAACCTGATTGAAACATGATTGAAACTAGCCCTATTGCATGAAGAATAACCCAAACCCTAGTTAATTGATAACAAATATACAAGAAATTATATTGTTCTAATATTATTCGATTAACATTATCAGATATAACTGGGTAATATTGAGGATGCACTTTTAATGAGTATGTTACTTTAGGAATATAAGCCATCGATATTAATTCAGCTCGATCATGATGTCTGATAGATTTTGCTTATCGGTTTTAGAAATATTCTAAAGTATGTATCTAATTTTACCATGGAATCTTTCAAAATAATATAATAAAAAAACGTTAACATATTTAAACTCTATTAAATTAAAATACTAATTTTACATTGAATACAGATTAATATAACATATTAATATAGCATATTAATATAACAAATTAATATAACATATTGATATAACATATTATTATAACATATTAATATAGCATATTAATATAACATATTAATATAACAAATTAATATAGCATATTAATATAACATATTAATATAACAAATTAATATAGCATATTAATATAACATATTAATATAGCATATTAATATAACATATTAATATAACATATTGATATAACATATTATTATAACATATTAATATAGCATATTAATATAACATATTAATATAACAAATTAATATAGCATATTAATGTAGCATATTAATATAACAAATTAATATAGCATATTAATATAACATATTAATATAACAAATTAATATAGCATATTAATATAACAAATTAATATAGCATATTAATATAACATATTAATATAACAAATTAATATAGCATATTAATATAACATATTAATATAACATATTAATATAACAAATTAATATAGCATATTAATATAACATATTAATATAACAAATTAATATAGCATATTAATATAACATATTAATATAACAAATTAATATAGCATATTAATATAGCATATTAATATAGCATATTAATATAACAAATTAATATAGCATATTAATATAGCATATTAATATAACATATTAATATAACAAATTAATATAACAAATTAATATAGCATATTAATATAGCATATTAATATAACAAATTAATATAGCATATTAATATAATAAATTAATATAGCATATTAATATAACATATTAATATAACATATTAATATAATAAATTAATATAGCATATTAATATAACATATTAATATAACAAATTAATATAGCATATTAATATAACATATTAATATAACATATTAATATAACAAATTAATATAGCATATTAATATAACATATTAATATAACATATTAATATAACATATTAATATAACATATTAATATAGCATATTAATATAACATATTAATATAACATATTAATATAACATATTAATATAGCATATTAATATAACATATTAATATAACATATTAATATAACATATTAATATAGCATATTAATATAACATATTAATATAACATATTAATATAACATATTAATATAGCATATTAATATAACATATTAATATAACATATTAATATAACATATTAATATAGCATATTAATATAACATATTAATATAACATATTAATATAACATATTAATATAGCATATTAATATAACATATTAATATAACATATTAATATAACATATTAATATAACATATTAATATAACATATTAATATAACATATTAATATAACATATTAATATAACATATTAATATAACATATTAATATAACATATTAATATAACATATTAATATAACATATTAATATAACATATTAATATAACATATTAATATAACATATTAATATAACATATTAATATAACATATTAATATAACATATTAATATAACATATTAATATAACATATTAATATAACATATTAATATAACATATTAATATAACATATTAATATAACATATTAATATAACATATTAATATAACATATTAATATAACATATTAATATAACATATTAATATAACATATTAATATAACATATTGATATAACATATTAATATAACATATTAATATAACATATTGATATAACATATTAATATAACATATTGATATAACATATTAATATAACATATTAATATAACATATTAATATAACATATTGATATAACATATTAATATAACATATTGATATAACATATTAATATAACATATTAATATAACATATTAATATAACATATTAATATAACATATTGATATAACATATTAATATAACATATTAATATAACATATTAATATAACATATTAATATAACATATTAATATAACATATTGATATAACATATTGATATAACATATTGATATAACATATTAATATAACATATTAATATAACATATTGATATAACATATTGATATAACATATTAATATAACATATTGATATAACATATTGATATAACATATTGATATAACATATTGATATAACATATTAATATAACATATTAATATAACATATTGATATAACATATTGATATAACATATTGATATAACATATTAATATAACATATTAATATAACATATTAATATAACATATTAATATAACATATTAATATAACATATTAATATAACATATTAATATAACATATTAATATAACATATTAATATAACATATTAATATAACATATTAATATAACATATTAATATAACATATTAATATAACATATTAATATAACATATTAATATAACATATTAATATAACATATTAATATAACATATTAATATAACATATTAATATAACATATTAATATAACATATTAATATAACATATTAATATAACATATTAATATAACATATTAATATAACATATTAATATAACATATTAATATAACATATTAATATAACATATTAATATAACATATTAATATAACATATTAATATAACATATTAATATAACATATTAATATAACATATTAATATAACATATTAATATAACATATTAATATAACATATTAATATAACATATTAATATAACATATTAATATAACATATTAATATAACATATTAATATAACATATTAATATAACATATTAATATAACATATTAATATAACATATTAATATAACATATTAATATAACATATTAATATAACATATTAATATAACATATTAATATAACATATTAATATAACATATTAATATAACATATTAATATAACATATTAATATAACATATTAATATAACATATTAATATAACATATTAATATAACATATTAATATAACATATTAATATAACATATTAATATAACATATTAATATAACATATTAATATAACATATTAATATAACATATTAATATAACATATTAATATAACATATTAATATAACATATTAATATAACATATTAATATAACATATTAATATAACATATTAATATAACATATTAATATAACATATTAATATAACATATTAATATAACATATTAATATAACATATTAATATAACATATTAATATAACATATTAATATAACATATTAATATAACATATTAATATAACATATTAATATAACATATTAATATAACATATTAATATAACATATTAATATAACATATTAATATAACATATTAATATAACATATTAATATAACATATTAATATAACATATTAATATAACATATTAATATAACATATTAATATAACATATTAATATAACATATTAATATAACATATTAATATAACAAATTAATATAGCATATTAATATAACATATTAATATAACAAATTAATATAGCATATTAATATAACATATTAATATAACAAATTAATATAGCATATTAATATAACATATTCGATTGTTATTTATTTATTATAATTCATTAACATACATTTTAATATTAATACTATAAATCATATATAATAAACCTTTCTACGTATTTTCCTTTTCGTTTTGATCACCCATTCTTTAAATTCAGTAACTGCTGCAATCGCCTCTTTGTCGTTTCCATTTTCAATAACAAATTTATTCTGTATTCCTTGTTTAACTTGATTTTGACCGTTACTCAAGTATTTAGAATCATCTATCCCATCTACGGTATTGTTCATATTACTCATGTCGTTGATGTTTATTAGAATGCCATTTTTATTTGATACAAGAGATGAATTATCTATTTGCGTAGAATCGATCCTTACTTTATGTTTGTTATTTTTGGTATTAGCTTTTTTGTTGTTTATTTCTGCGGCAGTTTCTGCTGCGATCTTTTCTATGTATGACGGCTAATTATGTTTTAGTGTTGATGTTATTAATTATATAGTTTTGTAAAATTAGTATTTATTTATAATACTAAATTTTTCAAAAATATAAATTATTAGAATTATAATGTTAACATTTTAAAATAAATATTAACACATATTTTGATATAATAGTTATTTGATATAATAATTATTTGACTCTTAATACATTATTAAAGTTTCACCAATCAATGCCAACACAATGTCAGCACAATACCAGCATAACAGAAGGAAATTGTGATTCTTTATCGAGGAATTCTTTAATATTTTTATGGATATTTTCGCAAATGGCAGGATGGTTATTTCATATATTTATGGCTGAAATACTAAAACTACTTTTACTATAGTTATCAAAATTATATTTTTGATTAGAATTCAATGTATTTAATCTTAGACGGCAGTTATTTTCCTTCGGTTTAATAAAATTACATAGGTTGCCGCTATTTAGTGCCCATTGCAATGTAAGTTAAACTTAGAATTCTATACTCTAAATAAATTTTCATTTCAAGCTCTCCTAGTGACTGAACATCCATGTATCATGTCATTCATCCATTGAATTGAATATATTTATATTTATTCATAAAATTAACAGTGGTTAGTTATATTAATAGTAGTTATATTACACATTAGCATTGGTAAAGATACGTAATAGCAGATGAAATATCAAAAATCCTTTTCACATAACTATTATATTGTATGTAAGTCATTATTTGAATTTACCTAGCGGACATGTTTCTATAGCTAGATAAAGTTGTTTATATAGCTAGGTGATTTAAAATGTAATGTGCACTAATCAATATATAATATTCTAAACTGTGTAAATTATTAATTCTGGGGAATTAAGTATTACGATCTATCTTTCTAATTAACCATCTATACATACATATATAAATATATATATATATATATATATATATATATATATATATGTATATACATACATATATGCATACATACACATCACATCACATATCTACATACACAGATATATACATAAATACATACTTATATACATACACACATATATTTTTCAATTCTAACCGTTAGAGTTTTCGGATCTATGAAATTTATTTTATCCATGATACCTAAACATATAATATATTGTGAATATTTAAATCGTATCTAAATGTGATCAAAATATATATTTTTTATATATAAATATTTATATGTGTCACAGTTTCACAAATGTTTGTCATTATTTAAATCTATTTCAAATGTCAAATGGCATAGCATAGTTTTAATCCATATATTAGATCATATTTCAATTATTTTCTAAAATATTCCTTATTATATAATATATAAATTATTTATTACTTCATATATTGATGATGTGTATAAAATGTATTATGTAAAATTAACTCATTATTTAGCCGTCTCTAATGCATACCATTAACTACGTTTTTAAAATAAGTATCTTCAAATGTTATGTCGTCACTCTTCTTCAAAATATCACTTAATTTCAAAGATTTCGAAGTAGTCGACTATAAATATATATATATATATATATATATATATATATATATATATTACTTATATTGAGGTTTCTGTATGTTTATGGTATATGAATATCAGCATTCGGAATTTAAATTATATTTTACATTTATTACATTTAGTATGAATAGTATAATATTATTTAATAATGGCTAGTATATATATACTAGCGATTATTATATAATATTATAACATTATAATATTATGAGCGTTTTACTATATTCTTAATCTAGTGACAAGACTAACTTGCTTAGATTTTTCTTTTTGAGGTGGTACTACCACTAAAGTTTTAATATGCCCAGGGTTAGCTGCATCACACAGATACATTACTTCATAAGAAATAAATTCACTAGTTGCGTTGTTATTTGTGTTTTTAAATCGCATGCTTTGAAATTTGCAAATATATATTATTCTTGATTCTTTTGATAAAGAAAGTTCATTGAAGTGTAGTTCATCACTTTCTAGATTATTATCAATATTAGATACACATTGATCGTTTATGTTGTTATTTCCATTTAGATTATAATGGTTATTATCATGCCTTCTTGAATACATAGATGTAGGTATATATGCATGTGGGTAATAATATTCATAATCTTGGGCATAATCTATGTTGAAATTATAATTATCCCTTTCATAGTTTGGAATGTTCAAATGATAGTTATTTGGATATCGACTATGATTATTAACAGCGATATTATCCATAACATTATATGATGGCTGGATAAGGGGATTGTAGAGTTGGCTTGGTTGATATGGGTAGTTAGGTTGATCTATAATTATCCGAGGATGGTATTTCCAAATAACTTGCGGCGAATTATAAATATTTCCTTGGATGTGTTTGCTATTTATTTCGACAGGAATTATTTCGATATTGGAGCTATTATTATATTCTGGACATTTAACTCGGTATTTTTCATTGGTAATTCTCTTTCTATGAATTCTATCCATTTTTACATATTTTCTTTCCTTAGAATATCTATTTCTTGGAGACTTGTATCTATTTCTCAATAATATTGTCCTATTTGAACATTTTCTCTTGTTAGTTTTTTTCATAGATCTTATTTTTATTATTGATCTTTCCCTTATTCTCGATCTCTTCTTTGACTTATTGGCTAATCTTTTTTCTCTATGCTTAGATTTATATCTACGCAATAAATGTCTTGTTCGATATTTAAATAAACTTGATCTAGAACTATTAGATGATTCATTAGACGTGTGTATTGTCATTATACGTGATATTCTTCTTGACCTAGTGTATTTCTTTTTTTTTGGACGATTCTTAGATGTATTTCGTATTACTACACTTTTCTCTAAATTTAAACCATCTCTAGATTTACTTGAATAATCTCTGGAATTTGCTTTTGACTTATTTCTCACGCGATATTTTGAAGGATATGATCGTGTTGCCTCACTTTTCTCTAAATTTGAATCAACTCTAGATTTACTTGAATAATCTCTGGAATTTGCTTTTGACTTTTTATTTATATGAGATCTTGAAGGATAATTTTTAATTCTCCTCGGAGTTTTACTTCTTTCCGTTGATTTAATTTTGATTTTTTTTACAGATCTTCCATTTTTGGTTTTAATCTGGTTATTTAATGGTATGGTTGAAGGACAGGTAATATTAGTATCTGCATTATCTTTATTGATTCCAATACATTTCTCTATTAATCCAATAGGAAATGTTGACTCTGGATCTGTATGTTCCACATTCTTTATAATAGGATTATCTATGCAATTAGATGCATGTGTTTTAACTAAATGACAATCATCGCATAGATTTATTTTATTAGTTTGATGTTTTGTATATCGAGTAATATTACTATCCTTTTTCCTATTCGAAATATTAATGTTTAAACTTTTACATTTTTGTACTTGATAATGTGGACTTTCCTGTGCTTCCTCTAATAGACTAGATTCGAGTTTTCCGGTATCATTTAATAATTGCAATTTTGTAACTTTATCTACTTGTTGAGCCATATGAATATAAGCTTTATTGCTACCATTATTCCAAATGTTTTGGTTTTCAAATTTTATATCGATCCCATTCATCATTTTATTATAAGCTGTATTGCAAGATTCATTCCACTCTTTTTGTTGAAGTAGATGATTATCCAATGTTAAAGAAACTTTATTAAAT
>OZ038315.1:20107601-20235101 GCA_964035775.1 Osedax frankpressi | reverse complement strand
GTATTTCGATAAGTACAGTATCACTTAAAATAATCAACTTCCTTAATCGTAAGGTCTATAGACTACGATGTTCACAAAGCATTAAATATAAATATCTCAAAATATGTATTAGCATATTAAGTCGTCCTGAAATAACTCCCATGATGGACATAAGTCACGTCTTTTAACTTGTTCAGATGTCATATGGTCAAACTTTGTCAATCCCAATAGGAACTACTTTTAAAAAGCTACTCAATGCTTATCTTCTCTATAATACATTATTTCTGTTATAAATTATAAATTAATTAATTATGTCATGCTAACTTCATTCTATTTTGTTATCAAATAATCATAACAGCTTAGTTTATAACTATTAACTTGTGAAATATCAAATTGTTATTATAAAATAATAGTCTTATATCAAATATATACAATTTCTTATAATATGCGTTTTTTCAAAAGAGAATTGTAATTGATGATGGGCCTTGTGTCATGTTGTAGGCTTTTTTCTCGGTTTTTCACTTTTCTACACATCCATCTTATGTTATATGATACAATTATCAGAGCATAATAATGCTGTACATTATGTTAAAATAAATCATTTTTATTAATTGATTATTTGATTGATAATAGTAGTAGTAGTAGTAGTAGTAGTAGTAGTAGTAGTAGTAGTAGTAGAAGTAGTAGTAGTAGTAGTAGTAGTAGTAGTGCTTTCTTTTTTACGGATTTATCAAACATCGCTATAAAATTATTTTATGGGCAACAAGAACTCAAATATATTATAATATATGTTATTTATTTGTATTTTATTCTGTGTATTGGTTTTATTTTTCACAATTAATAATATTAACTAAATATGTCTTATGTAATAATAGTATCCATAAAAAGTTGATGACAAATCAATACATAAAATAAAATCTTATTTGAAAAGAAGTAGGGGCTATTTTAGGAGTAGGGGCCTAGACTTATTTTTAATTTATTTTCTTGAAAATATATTATTTTTAAGTTTAATATGTTGCAAAATAAATTTAAATAAATAAATATGTAAATATATAATTTATTAATTTATCTATATACAAAGTATTGTACATTCATAATGTAAAGTAGTATATAGAAGATGTTTTTATATATACATATATAATTAGTGTATCTATATACAAAAGCTGATGAAATCATAATAATCAAACACTGCTCAGAAATTCTGCTGCCTCTTTTTCTTAATATCAATGGCATCTAAAATCGGTTGTCTTTTCGCCTGATAACGTTTCCTTAAATCTTCAATTTCCCATTCCATTTCAGGATCTAGAGTTGACATTCTCATCTGAAGGTCTTCCAGAGATAGATTTTGTAGCTGTAAATTAATTACATGGAATAGGAATAATTATTATTATTTCTAAATTAAGTAATTTAATAAGTTTAGGAAATGTGACTGAGTTAGCGATATATACATTATATATACATTATATATACATTATATATACATTATATATACATTATATATACATTATATATACATTATATAAACATTATATATACATTATATATGCATTTTATATACATTATATATACATTATATATACATTATATATACATTATATATACACTATATATACATTTTATATACATTTTATATACATTTTATATACATTATATATACATTATATATACATTATATATACATTATATATACATTATATATACATTATATATACATTATATATACATTATATATACATTATATATACATTATATATACATTATATATACATTATATATACATTATATATACATTATATATACATTATATATACATTATATATACATTATATATACATTATATATACATTATATATACATTATATATACATTATATATACATTATATATACATTATATATACATTATATATACATTATATATACATTATATATACATTATATATACATTATATATACATTATATATACATTATATATACATTATATATACATTATATATACACTATACATACATTATATATACATTATATAAACATTATATATACATTATATATACATTGTATATACATTATATATACATTATATATACATTATATATACATTATATATACATTATATATACATTATATATATATATAATGAGACTAAGAGTAGAATATATGACAAAAAAGGGATATAATGAAAGTGAGAGAGAGAAGACGAAAGGAATAACGAACAAAGTCGAATTTGCCTTCGGCGAAGTACTGAGAATAAGTTGGAGCTCCGGAGTTATCCCTAGTCGGAGTAGATTCACCGCCATTCGGTGACGCCTCCTTCTCTTTGCGCTCGAAGTGGCTGAGGAATGCAGGACGATACGAAGAGGTATTCATGTCTACGTTGTTCACTGTAAAGTCGACTTGAGGTTAGTCGGGGGACAATACGATTTCACTCACATGTAATATCTCTATTTGATCTCAACGATATCTCCGTACTATTTGCGTAATGTTTCAATTTAATTATTTATATTTTAAATAAATAAATATTGTTTCGATAACGAGTAGAATTACTCATAATTGCATTAAATCGCGATCAAGTCGATCGAAACTCTTCTCGAACTCTCTTCGATAAACTACATTGGCATCGGGGTGCAACGACTCGATTGGTTCACGTACGTTGCATGGTGGCGCTGTTGTCGAGGTCGTCGAGGTCGTCTTCTTCGTTGTTTATGATCATTGTGCCGAGGTCGGACTCCAGCGTCGAGCCGTTCAAAACCAAACTATCGCACTTGATCATAGTCTCTGCTCGGGAACGAGGGCGATTATATACTACGGAAATGCGAGGTGGAACATGTAGGCCGGGGGTACAGTATTTAGTGCAATACAATAAGAGTATTGAGGCTAATGTATGAACTAGATATCCAGGTAGATACACAACATATATAAATATATTTATAAACATTTTTTGATAGCCCATTTTAAATACCCAGGTTTACGGTACGATAATAAACACATTATATATATTATATTATATCCGCTGGTGTCACGCTACCAGCCGCAGTTATAGACCTTGATTCGAAGGGACGTCGCCTGCCACCAGGGTGCCATTGGCAGCGTCGTTCATCGTGCCGTCGTTATTGTCGTCGTCGCCAGCGCCATCTACAGTGTCGGAGCGTCGAGAAGCGGCCGCAGCTGAACGTTGTTCTTGGATTTGCTTGGCTTCTGCGATCATGTGATGTAAGGTGTCGGGCGCCGAGCCGTTCTGGATGAAAGTGTGCTGCGTGGGTGTTTATAGGGATTGGGAAGAGGGAAGAATAAAAGAGAGTGGTAGAAGTACGGGGAAACGGATGGGAACAGGTTGTATGTTCGTGGTGAGGAAGAGTTGTATCGTTAATATATATTGAACATTTAATTAGTATAACATGTCAGAAGTGTATCTATGTCTGAAGTATAACCTGCAAAAGATCTTTGGCAGAAGATCGTTGTTCAGGATTCTTCACTAGGCACTTCGATACGAAATCAATGAATTCGGGAGACCATTTGTCAGGATTTCGAAATGACGGTGGCGGTTTTGTAGGAATCATAAAAATTGCCTGCAAATATTGCAATTATGAATATAAACAGTAAAATAATGATAATATAGTCCCTGGTTTGAGTATTTCTAGAATGATTTTCTTAGATTAACAAATAACGAAATTCCTTTAAAATATATACTATATAGAACTAAATAAACATAAAGTTGTATTAAATCATAAGGGTTTACTGTTGTTTAAAGCATAAGTGGGTTTACTGTTGTTTAAATCATAAGTGGGTTTACTGCTGGACACAATATTAACTTCTTATATAAAACACTTATATCAAAATATTTAATATATTGATTGTAAATAAAAATGGATGTAAATAATGGTATGATATCGTGTAAATCTCTATATTTTGATTGAACATATTATAGATGTGACAACCACGTCTAAAATAACATATGATAAACTTTATAACTGATAAACTTTATAACTGATAAACTTTATAACTGATATAACTTTAAAAGAATAACTGGTATGTTGATAATAACCAATGGTAGTCATTGTCCTCGACATAACCTGAAATATTATACATTTTGAGTTTTGCTCTACCCGTGTATAGACAGGTGTCGTGGATATTACTTACAATAGGCATGGTTAATGAAGGCTAGACTAGTCAATGAGATGCGTATGGTTCAATGGAGGAGTACTAGAGTGTTTGCAGAGTAAGGCTAACTCTCATAGGGTGAATATCTCCGTAGGGTGGTTTACCTTCAGCCATTTCTAAAGATGTAATTCCTGTTTGCAAAGAGATTATGGATTTTAAACAAATTTACACCGATGAACTCTTAAAAATGTATTGAAAATCACGAATGAGAAATAGATGAACTAGTAAAATTGAAATCAAAATAAACTGATACATAGAAAAATTTTAACTTTAATATTAAATTTCTTAAAATAAAAATTATATAAATGGAAAATTCACAATTTGTTGGTTACATTTCAATACAATATTCAAAGTTAAGTTATTGACATTTGATTTACGAATATAGGAATTTTACCTCATTTTTTTTTGGATATTTGTCCTTTTTTTAAAATATTTCTTTAGTTACTTAATTCTTTAATCCATAATTTTAAAAATCATATATTAACTTAAACAAAAAACTGTATATATTAATATTTAAGATATAGAGATAAAATATATGATCTATTTTTTAAAAAATTCTCTTTTTTGGAAAATATATTAAAAAAAGTCTAATTTTTTTCTAGCAGATATCAATCCTCATTAAATTAATCTCACAAAATCCGACCAATTAATTAATATCGAAATTATATTTGAAAACAAACCTAGACTCCAAATATCTGCGACACAATTGTAACCAATTTCTTCAATAACTTCAGGGGCCATCCAATAGGGGGTTCCTATAACAGTATTCCTCTTAGCCATTGTATCCTAGATATTAGATGTGCCTTCGATATAATGATATTAGAAGAAACTAGATATGTAAAATGTTTATGTTTGTTACCTAAGATTTAAGATAAATACAAAATATAATTAAATATATAATTTAAAATTATTAATTTTAAAACGGTTTGCATATATTTTTTTTTCATCCTTTTATATTATTATTTTTAAAATAAAAATGTAGAAAGAAAAAGATTAATTGCTGAAATTGCAACAACTCTCGTACAGGTCAATTAAATTATTTCCTACAAAATAAACTACATCGTTCTATATCACAGAAATAAAATTTCACTTTCTAACGGTCAGTTGACCGGCAACTCCGAAATCGGCGAGTTTGGAGTGACCGATGCTGTTGAGCAGAATATTGCCAGCTTTGATGTCGCGGTGTATCTTTCGTCTTTCGTGTAGGTAGGCGAGTCCTTTCAGCGTGTACAGGAGTATGGTTGCAATCTCAGGCTCAGTGCACTGCGATAAAAATAGAGCACAGATTATTAAAGAAATATTTTGATATAACGATACAGAACTATTTTACCTTTAAATAGAATAGAATTATTTAAATGAAACAGTATTTTAAAAAGAAAAAGTTTTATGTATACAACAACTATTCAATTAATACACTGACATAGAATATGGGATAGAGGATAGAGGATAGAGGACTATTATAATTACTCATTATAAATAATTTGATAATTAATTAAAAGAAAACACACTTCAAAATTTGTGTAGTGTTCTCATATACTAATCTCTTCAAATCCTAATTTTAATCTCATAATTAAACAAACCGTTTTATTTCTAATTCTCATGATATCGGAAACGGAACCAGCTCCGCAATATTCCATAACAATCTACAATCATGTGAATATATTCATGCCAAAGTGTATAGATGATATTTTGTAATTATGTGAATACATAATACATATCATTATATAAAGAAGACATTTGTAGTCACAAACCCAGAGATCAGTATCCTTGAAATAACTGCCATAGTACTTAACGATGAAAGTGCTATCGCATTGCTGCATAATCGAGATCTCCTTAATGATCTCCTGAAGGTCAGACTCTACTGGAACCTGATGAGACGTTGAAGTAAATAAACACACCCTCTATGATAACTTTATAACAGGAAATGAGTCATTGAATTCAATATTCGAAATAAGCAATTTATTTAATATTTTGCCTAAAATCATATTTTCGTATAAAATATGATTTAAATATAAATTACTATTCTATTAAATTTTTAAAATACAAAGCTTAATAGATTAAATTATAATCATATAAACTAGACATGTATATTATGTATAATTGCATAGTAAGCAGTGCTCACTATAGTGTTGTACTCTAATTTCGAACCTCTCGTCATCAAACTATAGGTAAGAGGATGTTTTGACATTGAAAATTAGATATAACATTAGGTAAATAATAACTTAAATTCTATACTTTATTATATATGGATTTGAATCTAATGTACCTCTCGTAATATATATAAATATATATATATATTATATACATAAGTAAAGTAACCTGTTTAATAGCAAGGATCTCACCAGACTCCTTATGCAATGCTTTGTATACACTTCCATATGAACTACATAATCAAATTAATACCAAATTATTAATAATATACATCTAATAACATTAACATATAAGGCTGACTTATAAGTATATCACAAATAGCTTACAACATAAGTATTTACTAGAAATAGAAATTATTAACATAAATTATATATCAAGGATTACTTTTCAATTATTGATCAAAAGTAAATTCAGTTATTCTATCTTTAAATTTAGTACTTAAATTTGCATAAAACTTAATTATATGATTATCTCTAAAAAGCAATATTAATAAGATATATTGATTAATATGTTTGTATGGATAGGCTGCGATTGTTGCTAATAATGAATGAAACAAGAAAGATTTATCAAATTGCATACATCAAATAAAGGGAAAAAACAAGTTCTAGAAATCAATTACTACCATTACAGAAATTTAAAAGCGTTACATGCAATCCTATCTATATTTCTTATCCGATATCCTTTAAGGATTGATAAGGAGTTAGCTACAAGTTGTGCTAGGCTCAGACGAGTTGTGCTAGGCTCAGACGAGTTGTGCTAGGCTCAGACATGTTGTGCTAGGCTCAGACGTGTAGCACAAACCCTTCGCCAATTTTCTCGAGTAAGTTGAAAACTTCGTCCGGAGGTCGTTTCAACGAGTCCTCGGAGAGTAAGGCGCTACGAGGTTACAGCACGAAGTTAGTAAAAGCCTAGGTAGCGGGTTAGTCGGGGTTCCCGCAGAGATGGCAAAAAGGTATGGTCCATCGCCGTCAAAACACCTGCCACCGACGGCTTTCGGCTTACCCTCGTCCGATCATTTTTAGGACGTCGAAAACGTCATCGAGGTTACTGGCCAATTCGGCATCGCTCAGCCTCTTCACGGTGCCGCTAAAGGCGAAGGAAAATGTTGTATTGCAAGTGGCGCCACCAGATATGCATCCGCATCAATTTTAAGGATTTGCGAAATATTAAAAAATACCAGCGAAACTCGCAGGTTTTCATATTGTAAACAATACTAATATTTTATAAATCAATTTGTATATATATTAATATAATTATCTTAATACTAACTGGTTAATAATCACAGAGATATATATTTTAAATTGTATCATTTAATTGTAGATAACTATTGTTAAATAATATAAATGATAAGTAACATTTTTTTAACTTTGATAAAATGTACTCTCACAAGAAATGACATAATGTAACTATTATAAATTTGTATTTAATTTTAAATAAATTAGAATTATTAAATATCTTAAATACAAATAAAATATTCAAATATTTTAACATTATTAATATGAAAATATAAATAATGTAAATGCATAAATTATTAAGTATAAATAATAAGATTAAATGTTTTGAAATAGCTTGAAATTATTTATACATATTATAAGATTTTTTCAATTTATATATAGACACTTTTCATAACCCAGCAAAAATCCAGGCCATTTCATATTTTGAATTGCATAATTTCTTTTATATTAGTCATATTGGCACATCGAAGAATTGTATTCAATTCTTACTTAGTTGTGATTTATGTGACAGTTATATAATGTAAAATCTAAATAGATTTTAAATTATGTTGTATTTAGTTTCCTATTGCTAATGTATACTTCCAGACTCCATTTTACTTCCAGCCTCCATTTTACCTTCAGTTTCTAAATTAAATTACTTATATCCATTGTTAATATAATGATAACGATATAAAATATTAAGAAATGTTTATATAATTGTTTTATTAAATAATTTTGAAGTTTATTTTTTAAATCTAATTAATCTTTATTTTTATAACATCATCAAAGTAAATGTGAATATACAAATTTATTATTTAAATTAAATTAACTATATTTTTTTATATTAATTAGATTATTCTACTTTCTATTTGTCATAAATTATTAATAAATCATTGATTTAATAAATATTATAAGTATAATATTTACAATGAATTGATTAGAGAATGTAAAAAAACAATAACATTATGATAATATTATTGACAGAATATTATTATTATAGTATATATAATATTAAATTGATTCAAATCAAATATATCAGATCTTGTAAAAAAATATATCTGTATTCAATATATTTATATAATACATATATTTTGTAAATAATTTATTATTCTTAATATATTGGACTTAAAATAGTACCAACTTATCGTTCAAGAAAGTGTTTTGAAAATGAACTATTATAATAATTTACAATTATTAAATACATGATTTCTAAAAAATATATAAAAGATAACTATTAACGGATACATAAAATATTACAATAAGAATAATAAATATTCTCTGCAGTTTAATAATGATATTGATTAGTGTAATTAAAATAAGTTAATAGCACTGATTATTATACATACTATTTAGTAAAATCTAATTATAATGAATATATGATATAATATAATACTGGGTGTTCTATTAATATTTGTAAACCTAACAATCTGTATGAAAACAGTGCATGCACATAATCTATCTATATATGAAGATGAAATGATACTTTCTAAATATTATTAATATATATAGGAAGTATAGTTGACTAGTTTTCTCTCTCTTAGATTTGAAAAACTATCATTATTACACAATATTATAATTATATCATATTATTATAACTACTTATATTTTTTGTAAAAAATTGTTTATATAATTATATAGTACAATAAAAATATATAAAATATATACTATTAAATAAATAAACTATAACGATGTAATATTATTAATTAGTTTATTCTGTGTGTATTAGCCTAAAAGGTAGATTGGATCTAGAAATTAAGGTGCTTGATTCCCACAAGTAGTAAATTAATATAATTAATAATTTGTTAAATATTTTATTATTGAATAAATATATTATAATATATATATATATAAATATACTTAAATAGTATTATGTTTACTATAGATTCATTATCATGGTAGTTATGAAATATAATTAATACATTTTAACTTAATATCGTAATTAACTGACGACTATGAGTAGCATTACTAATATAAAATCACTAGTGTAGTAAATAATGTAATACTTTTTAATTAAATATATTAATTATAATAACTTATTAAAATAACTATAAATTCATAATAAATTAAATAAGTTCATGGAACTATTATATTCAATATCTTGCTAACCTTCCCCAAGTCATATTATTATATATTGAATTATTAAATGATCAATTCTAATTAATTATATTACTTAAATACGAATGTAAATATATTGAATACTTAAAATTTGTTTATGAAATTTATAACATTTTGTTATTTGGATTTTTAATTTGACAGATAATTATTGAATAGATTTACTAATTCATGGTAGTATTATTTCCGGATTTTCAAGATGCCAACTATTTATATAATACTTATATAATATTGATTGATATCTCTATAATATTTTTATAAATTGATGCTTCTATTTTATATATTTAAAGATCATTTTATAAAAAATTCCTTTGAAAAACACATATAACATTAAAACCAATATATATATATTTATAAAAATATATAGCGTATATATATTTTTCTAAAACTCACTTCTGTTCCCCTTATGTAAAAATAAATCATTTAATAAAAGTTCTCCTGGCCCCCTCTTTTTAATTATCACTTGTAGAACAATATGATCAAAACAAATGTTAGTTAAACTGTAAACCTATGTTTAGCGCTATTTTACTAATGTTAAAAGAATGTATTTATGAATATAACTTTTAAATTGTCGGTAATAAGTTGATGTGGCGAAAGGTTGTCGTAATTTGGGTCATGGCTTTTTTGTGTATAAGAATATTTAAGCTAATTCTTAAACATAATGGTATCCCTATTTGTTAATAAGAATAATATAGCAAATAGATAGCAATTATAGTATAATAATAGAATATGACATATTAATTGGCAATCACTATATTCAGTGTTGTTAGATAAATACTGATATTCAATATATTACTATATAATAATGATATTAGTTATAACTATTTATTAGTATTACTAAATATAAAATATACCTCATAGATATTTAGATATATTGTAGTATATAGATATTATTGAGTCATAGAGTATTTCTACTCGCCAACTTTGTAACGCGCTCAGCATTGGTTCCTTAAATTAGTAATTCTAATATTAGATATTCAAAATAGGAATTTAATATTAATTCATATATTTTTATATTTTAGATGTTTTCTGTAATTCCTAAAATTGAACAGTTATCATCACGTGTAATTAGAATACTTGGGTGTAACCCTGGACCATATACACTACGTGGTACAAATACATATTTAGTTGGAACTGGTTCAAGGTTGTTTATTTATATTATTTACAATTTATAAAATCCAATGAAAAAAATAATAAACAATAGTAATTTATTTTTACTTAAATAAAACTATAATATAGTTTTTGGCTTCTTGTGTTCCATGTATTTCTTACTATATTTGATAAGAACTTTATTTATTTGAAAATATATATACATATAAATAAAATGTAAATTTTAATTCTAGTTGCTCACGAATTTATAATCTACGCATTTCTAAAACCATTATACAATTGCGTAGATTCTATTAAATATTAGCATACTATATAAATAGTATAATACATATAAATAGTAATAATTATTATATTCTATGTTTAATTCTAAATATTTAATTAAATAAATATTATGTATATTGAATGTGAAATATGCGTATATATAATATTTATTATATATTCCTCAGAAATGTTATCAAATAAATGATTCAATATACAATTATACATATATTTATAGAATCATATAATGAATGCTTTTTTTTATTCTATATTTAAAATATTTTTGTAAAATACATAAATTGTATAATCGGCAATTTACAGTGTTCATTATACAATATATATTTTAGAATCAAGATTGTAGATCATTACGGTCATATTTTAAATAAGTGTAAGTAAGTATTACAATTATTTCAAACTTTATATTGACGTAATATGACGATCTCTCAAGACCTTTGGTTGACTAATTAAGTTTTATATATAATTTTATTCAGATTAAATATAATATGACTTTAAAAAAAACTATATATTTAAAAATATTAAGTTCTATAATAACTATAATTTTATTTTTGATACACGGTGTGACATCCCATAAATAAATCATTTCATTATGTGATAAATATTAATACTATTGTTTAAAAATGAAATTGATATCATTTCACCGCAGTCGCATTCTGATTGACACCGGAGCTGAAGCTATTCCCGAATACATCGATAGCTTGAAACTCGTGCTTAAGGATTACAACACGTCGATTCAAGAGATTGTCTTAACGCACCAACACCTTGACCATATTGGTGGAGTTGCTGACGTAACTCGTGGTGTATGCGATGGTTTGTTTACCTGTTGTCATGTACATTCGTAATGCCGAACTATATTCAAATATAAATTAGGATATTTATTTAAGTTATTACTATTATTTCTATTAACTGATTTATTAGTGATTTATAATTCAGTTTAATAGTCTTATAAATCAGTCGTATTATATATGATATATAAGCAAACCCTTTTAGTTATCTAATATATTATATATGATATAAGCAAACCCTTTAGTTATCTAATATATATTATACATGATATAAGAAAATATTATGAAGTTGATTAAACTAATAAATTAACTTTAATAGAACTTAGTTTACATGTTTAGATGTCATTTTTATGTTTGTAAATAAAATAAATCACTTATTAATAAAAAATATTTAATAACTGATTCATTTTGAATATTTTTATATTGATAACATTAAACATTTTGTAGATATTCCAATAATTAGTAAAATACAAAGATTAGACAAGAATGACAAAGTTCTTGGTGATAATTTAAAGTATACGTTTATAAATGATCGTCATCAATTCATTACAGAGGGGGCTACTATGACGTTACTACCACTATTATATATAATATCTTTCTTCGTTTGATTTTAAAACATCAGCAAAATTACTACAAACTATTTTGATCTCCCCGTGATTTCCTACTAATATTTCCTTAGAGCTATCCATACACCTGGACACAGCGATGATCATTTTGTGTTGCTGCTCGAGGAAGAGGAGGCCATCTTTACTGGTGACAATGTCCTGGGAGAAACAACTACGGTATTCCATATTATTGTTGTGGATTTCTATAATTAGTGATTAACTTACGATGCACGTGAATTTAGAATGGTGCAAAAAAAGTAATCCTATTTAATTGTATTCATTTAAGGTCTTTGAAGATTTGTACGAGTATATGAAATCTTTGAAACTGATTTTATCTCTGAAATCAAAATTAATATATCCGGGCCATGGGAAAGTCATTGATAACCCAACTGAATATGTGCAACAATACATTGACCATAGGTCAGTCTCATTTTCTACTAAGCAATATAGCTTTATTTATAAATTACTATAAATATCCTATAAAAAGTACTTTAAAATCAAAATATATATCTGACCAATAAATAAATTTAAATTTGTGAAATAATTACAATATATCAATATTCTTTTTGATATTATTTTACTATTATTCTGTTAATAATGAACCAAATATGGTTATCAACACTAAAAAACTAATTTTAGAGCATAAAATAGTTTTAAAATGTATCTCAGAATTAATTGGTGTCATTCTATTGTTAAATAAATGTGAAATCTGAATTTATAATATATATGAAAATATGATACCTATATAAGGCTAATTAAAGATTATTAAAGTTTACCCTTAAAAATAAAGATTTGAATTTTAACAAATTAAAATAATACACGAAGAAATTAAAATTCTTTCTAAGCTGGTATTAGTTTCAAGATTAAATTACAAATTGACATATGTTCATACTATTAATAGTATGTAATGTAAATATATATTTCAATTCTATTAGCAATAATTTAAGAAACTGACATCATTTCAAGGAAAATATAAATATAATTTCAATGATATTACTAGAATTTGTTTAATTGTACAATACGTATTCAAATATAATTAATAAAATATTGTATACTAAAATTGATTACTTTTGTTGGACTGAACGATTATAAGAGTAACATCGGAGTAGTAATTTCGTCATTTCTAATTCTAGATGATAATATTAAATTTTTTTATCATTGCTTGTTATAATTATTGCAATTATTATATTGAATATACAGTTTCATTTTCGATTTAATAAATAGAAACGTAGAATAATGGCATTTCATTGGTTGAATATCCATTTTCGCATATATTTTTAGAAATAACCTGATTATTTGTAATATTAGTGGAATATTCTAGAATAGTGTAATAGTGTTCTCTCCGATAAGAAATTTCCAAAATTATATACAAATCTTATATTTATAAACTAATATTCCATAATATTATAACTAAGAATAAAGCAACATTAGATATTACTATATTATTAGATATATGGTTATAATATAAATAAATAAATAATACTAATTAATTTAGATTCAATTTTTATTTACTCTCAGTAGTAACTTTCGTAACAATTAAAATTTAATAGTATTACATTATAATGATATAATATATTTTACACTTATTATATATGTTTTTATTATGAGGTGTATATAATTTGAAACAATTCATTTACATACTCTATAAATACATTTAATTAAATACTACACTTTATGAATAATCATATGTATTATTATTCTTTTAAATTGATATAATTATTAAATAAATAACTTTGCTGACAACAAAATATTTAATTTAATTTTAAATTTGTAAATCCATTATTATAAATCATAGAAACATATTTTAATTTAATATTATTTATCAAAAATATTTAAATTTATTGTAATTTACAATCTAGATATCCTAGAAAAATTTTGTGAAATCCTTGTCTATCAATTCTTTCAGAATTCTATATAACTTTATTTGATATCAAAGAATAATATATTTTAATAATAGCTATAGATAAATTTATCTAATCGATAATATAAGTTAAATATATCCGTTCACATTTTAACAAACATATTTAATAGGCATTCATTTTCGATCTCATTTTCTTAGTTCCATGTTTCTAAGAATACTCAGGATAGATTAATTTATTATATATGATGGTTGTAAAAGTAAAGATTTACAAATTAAGTGATATGCTATATCATAGGATTATAATATACGCATATTATGTAAACGCTTAATTTATTAATCTGGTGTCTTACAATGAACTCACAATATCAGCATCTAGACATAATAATAATAATTTACAAAATTGTAATCATCATAGTTAAAGTTGTATTTTCGAACAAGAAATATATTTTATGTTATACCTATTACAACATTATAGCAATAAGATCTTGTTTCAAATATGAAAATAATTTAACATCTGCAAAATTCATAAACTTCATATAAATAATATACAAATATTGTAAAAAAATCTTTTAATTTATGTTTTTAATATGAACATTTTATTATAATTTAAATACGTATTTAATTTACTTGTACATTGAAATTATTAATAGTTAATTCATTATAATTCAATTAATGAAAATAAATATGAATAATTTCATCAGTAATGATTATTTTATATTTTTATTTATAGAAACCTATCAATAGAAATGTATAAACGTGATTCGAGCTAATAATATCAATTATTTAGAATATTATATAACCAATTATTTGCATTAAAACAGAAATACAAGAGAACAGCAAATACTAGAAACATGCAAATTGCATTCCGGATTCATCTCTACTTTGGAAATTGTAAAAATAATTTATACGGTAATAATTCAGTTATAATATTTATATATATATATATATTATAATATATATATATAAATTAAACTGCTTCAATGGCAAATAGTTAAAGTATTGAGTGCAAAGCCATCGGACGGATCTTCGAATCTCTGGCCAGACTAAAAATGTAGTCTTAAAATAATATATAGAGGGGTGATTAATTAACATGCTATTTAAACCAGATCTTCTTATCCAAGATCGACTTCTAAAAGGATCTCATGCTAACCATTGATAGTTATAAGTTTCATTTCACCATTTTCTTGGTATTGGATGAAATTTCACCGAATATTTACTATACAATACAATACATTCAATAAACTCTTATTTTTTTATATATTTTTTTAAATCTTCCCAATATTTATATTTAATTAATTCTATATTTTATTCACAAACCTTGTGTTATTACTCTTTTTAAATGTACATATATAATTACATATAATCTTATATTTTAAACTCATATTTTATTATTAATTATATTGTTACACTTTTAAAAACTCTATCTTATATAATTTTTTATTTAAGCAATATTATTAAGTATATTTTGTTCTGAGCCACATAATTTATTATATGTATATAAATATTTGTATAAATATGCTTATCAAATACTGTTTATAGATATTATACAATTCATTTTAAACATATTTTCAAATATTGAATTTAAAATATTAAATTATGCTATTATAAATTATGCAGAAAATTCCTGAAACTTTGTATCCAGCTGCAGCTAAAAATGTCGAACTCCATTTGAAGAAATTGGTAAAAGAGAATAAAATAGGTTGATAAAATAATTTATTTAGTAATCCTATATAATATAATATAATATATATTATATAATCTCACAGAAATGGAAAATAAAGATTCTGGATTATATTGGAATTATATTAGACAATCAAATCTATAATCAAAACCATTAAATAATATTTAATTTTATAATTTATATAATAATCAAGAATTTCATATCTACATTGATATTGTATATAATAAAAGTATATCAATAACATGTACAATTAAACAAAATTTTAAATAAATAATTTAAAAGATTTTATTATTATCCTTTATTTGAATAAAGTTCTATTTTAGTCATAGTCTATGTGTTGACTGCAACTATCGCAATATTCATCCCTGTAAACTTGATTCAAATTCGTAATACCATTAAAACAATTGTCCATGTAATCATCATAACAAGTGGTTAAACCCTTGTTCTCTAAATCTGATTCGCGTGTATTAAATGATGAATCAATTCTTGATTTTTTACTTTTATATGAACTACCATATGGTTTAAATTCCTGAAATTTAATGACATTTTTAAAGGGAGATTCATGAGCAATCCATTTTACAAATTTAGTTGTATCCTGATATTTAATGTTTTTAAATTGAATATTGTTACTATAAGTTTGTTTTCCATTTATTCCTAAACAATCAGAATATGAGTTATGTGACAAATCTTCGATATCAGTTTTACTATAACTTTTGCTATCATTGTCATTTACTTTAATAGATACAAATTCTTTAAATGTATACATCTTATCATGTTTTACATTCATTTTCTCATCTTCCTTTTTAAATTCACTTCCGAAACAATTAAAAATATTGTTATTTTTATTATCTAATTTATCATTGTCATTTACTTTAATAGATACAAATTCTTTAAATGAATATGTTTTATCATTATTTTCATTAATTTTTTCATCCTTTTTTAATTCATATCCAAAACAATTTAAAATATTGTTATTTTTATTATCTACTTCATTGTCATCTGGATTTTTTTCAGGATATGGACTTTCTAATTCTGCTTTATTTATTTTTGTTTCTATATTTTTTTTCGAATCTCCTGTATTTGAATCAAAACAATTTAAAATATTCTTTTTAAATTCACAAATAGTATGTTTATCGATTTTTTTCGATTCAAAATTATTTTTAGAACAGTTATTTTTTACATATTGATTATTTATTAAATTTATATTTTCATCTTGTTTTTCTTCTAAACCAAAACATTGTATTAAATATCTATTTAGATTTCTAGTATTAATTTCATTATCTGATAATATACTCTTTTTAAAAACATTTGATTTTTTGAATCTTTTCAATAAAAATTCTTCAAATTTATTTTCTAAATATTCATCTGATAATTTTTGTTTATTACACAAATTTTCTCTTTCTAAACCAAAACATTCACATTTTGTAACTTTTGTTTCATGTTCATTTTTATTAATCGTCGTAACTTTTTTCTTTGTAACATCTTTATTTTCACCATTTCTCTTCAATTTAATTATTGCAGATTTAATATTGTGATTTTTTAATTTCGATGCTTTATTTTTTAACAGATACAATTCATTATCATTTGTAATTTGATATCCGTTAAACATTTTATAATTTTTTTTAATTTCTAATTTAGATAATGGAATATTATTTATTTTAATTTGTTTTTTTATAATTTTACAATTTTTAGAATCCATTAATTTAAATTTTTCTTTATCTATTTCAATAGAATTCTTTGATACATTAAAACCCAAACATGTTCCAATATTTTGTGATACTTTGTTGCAAAGCAATGTTGATAAACAATTAATTTCATTATGTAAGGGATTTATATATTTTGTAAGATTAACTTCATTTTTTAAAACTATATTTTTGTTTAGATTTCTTTTATTTAAATATTCATCATTAAATAAATTAGATTTACTTTCATCTTCCAAAATATTTAAATTTTCAATATTCTCATTATAATAAATATTCTTTGAAGTTGAATTTTCATCAGATTCGAAATAGTCCATAGATTTTATTAGTAAATCGGAATTTTGAATACTTTTATTTCTATTAATTTCATTTTCTAAAAATATATTTTAGTATAAAGTTAATTATACTATTAATTATATTTTAGACACTATTACTTATATTTTTGTTAGCATATATATAATTTATATTATCCATTAAATCATTATATTTCACATCGTTATATATTATATCATTATTATATTTAATATTTTTTTAAATTATATTTTTATTTAAATCTATTTCAATACTATATTCATACTCGCATAATTCAGGTGTTTGTTTTTGTATACAACCTTTATTATATTTCACATCATCTTCATTAGGTAAGCATATATTTTGTTTTAAATCCGTTTTACTTATAATGTCTTCAACATATTTTGGTTTAATTGTTTCAATAATATCTTTATTATATTTTATATTTTCTTTATTTTCTAAATCCATTTTTAATTTATTTTTTGTATCATCTTTACATGTTTTTCCTTTTATTTTATTACATTCATTTTTGCATATTATATCCTTCGATTGTGTGGAATAATTCTTACATTTAGTTCTTTCCAAGTTATTTTCTTTTTTTACATTTAATAATTTTTTACTTTTAATTGGATCAATTATAGAATAATTCATAATTTCTATTGGAGTATATACATCATATTTTCCACTCGCTAACTTTTCTATTTGTTCCTTTTTAACATTGATTTCCTTATTTTTTAGATCTTTCTTATTTATTCCATTATTAATCTTGTTTTGGTTAGCAGTATTTTTATTTTCTTTAAATCCATCTTTATTTTCTTTATCACAATTTTCATATTCATATATATTCTCTGTGTTTATTACATGACTTAATAAGCGATCTGTCTTCCCTAATACATGCATACTTAGCATGTCAAAACAATTTGGATTGGTTTCCACTTCACGAACCTCTGTTTCAACTATTTTTTTATAGCTGCCAGTTATTTTCGCGGATCCATCTAGTAAATCTTGAATACCTGAACTTTTTATCACTTTTGTAATTTCATCATCATCATTGAGTATTGTGATGGGTTTAATCTCATGAGATATTTTTATAGGATGAGACTTTGGAAATACATTGCAAATCACTTTCGAGTAATAATCCTTTTTAATATTATCTTTTACTTTATTTATTTTCTGATTTAATTTATTATTGATATTTATTACTCTATCTGGATAATAATAATTTATTTTATCATCACTTTTACTAATATATAATGCAGGATCATTTATCTTATTACAAGATACATTAATACTCTTAATATCATCATATTTTTTTAATATTGGTCTATAGTCATTAGATTTTAGTGCATCTCTATTTATTTCTTCTAATTGATTATTTTTGTTATCATATAATGATCCTGTATTTGTATTTATAATTCCATGGGTTGTGGTAGTGTTATCGTTTAATACTGAGGTATTTATTTCCAAAAAATTTCTTTTCGGTATTTCATTTGTATTTTTTGAATCATTTTTAATTTGATCAATAAATGTTATAGATTTTACTTCTGTATTATCTTTAATTAATTTAGTATTATTTATTAATTTTGATTCAAGTATTATTTCAGTATCATCATTTTCATTAAACAAATCATCTTGTTTTATTGATTTTATCAAATTTATTGAGGAGTTTGAATTATTATATGCCTCTTTGTTTTGTAATTTCAAAGAATTTTTTTCTAGGGTTAGTAATTCTGAATTTTTTATTAATTTTGTTTTAGAATTTATATTTTCACCCAAAAGATTTGATTTGCTTACTTCATAATTGTCTTGATTGTATTTAATTTTATTCATTTTATTATTCCATTTTTTAATTTTATTTAAATTATTCTCATCACTACATTTTTTTGTAATAAACTGTTGGTTTGTATTTATTTGTTCATCTAATATGCTATTCTGTTTTTTATCTTTATCGGTGATACTAATATCTTTATCATTTTTATTATGTATTCCTGATTTTATTAAACTTTCAAATTTTGTACTCACATTTTCATCATGTATAATTGAATTAGTCAAATCTTCATCATTTTCACTTAATGATTTGTAATTTTTAATTATTTTAAGAGAATTATTTTGTATAATTGTATTATTTTCCTTATCTTTTTCCATGTGTAACTTTTCCAAATGAATTGAATGATTAGAAGTATTTTTTATTTTACTTGATTTATTTTCTTCTTCAAGAATTTGATTATTAATTAATGCAGGCCTTATCACAATAGGTATTTTATTCATTTCTTCTTTTGTATCCTTTTGAATAGTTTCCATTTCAAAATTCATTTTAACCTTTTCGATAGATAATGAATCTTTTAGGTTTTTTGAATATATTTTCATATTTTGATTGTCAAGATTTTTTTTATTAATACTACTAGTCCTGTTTTTTAATAATGGATTTATTTCAATTATGGTTATAACTTTATCAGAGTTATTGGTTTCTGATCCACTATCATTATCATTGGATATATTCATTTTCTTTGTTTCAGGTAATTCATATTTATGAGAAAATGATGCAATTTTCTTTCTTTCATTTTTGTCATCAATAATTAAACATTCCGAATTAGTTTTTGCTTTATTTATTAATATTATATTTTTTATTGGTGAATCATAATTAACATTATCCGATACAGTATGAGCGAAGTTTGTTATTTTCTTATTTAATTTTAAATCATCTATATAATTTATATTTATATTTTGTCCTTCAATATTAGATATATCATTTATATTAGTTATATAATTGTTGTCATTTTTATTATTTTTCGAATATTTTGCTGCATTTGCAATTACTAAACTCAGACTACTAGCATTTCTTAAATTATTACCTGCATTCATCACACAATGATTTTTTTGAATTTTTCTTTTTGATCGTATTAATCTTCTCAGATGTTCAATACTTTGAAATGGGTTCACTAGAGGTTGGGGTGAATCTGAATCTATTTCATTTAAAATTTCGGGTAAGTCAACTTCTAGCCACTCAGATGATACTCCATGTTCTTCGAGATGCTTACCAATTGAAGCATCTGATTTTTTTAAAGTCTTTATTTTATGTAAGTTAATATTCATGGTTGATTTCTGATTTTCTTGTATTTCATTATAATCTTTTATTTCAGACATATTAAATAGGTTTTCAGATGATTGAGTTTTCAATTTTTTATCGTTCATTTGGGAATTATTTTCATTAAATAACTGATTAGCATTTGTTTTAAATAACTTACCATCATTTATAAAAAATTCAACTTGCTTATTATTATATACTTTTTCAGATTCATAACTTTGTAGTTTTGTTAAATATGGTTTTAAATCATTTTTAAGTAATTTGTTATCTATTATATGTTTTCCATTTTGATTACTATTTAAATAATTATGTTCAAGCGATAATCGGTTATTATTTCTTAATATGTTATTCTTTATATAAAATGTTTTTTTATCATGAAAATTATTATTATTCATATTAATCTCATTTTTATCTTTAATCCCATTAATCTCAAGTAACATATTTATTGTATCTTTTCGTTTTATGGCAATTAAAGTTTTCGATTTCTCTTTTAATTCTAATGATCCTACAATGACTTTATTACGGTTGGTATTATTATTTGTATTTATATTATTTTTATCATCTGTTTTATAATCTTTGGCAGTTTCTCTCTCTTGCAGCATGTACTTGCAATATGCAATATCTGTTATGCATTTACACTTTGATACATCACAATTACAGGTAAAACCTGAACAATTTTGAACTGTAACCCTAACAGGATGTTGCCAAGTTGTCTTCATTGGATAGTAATCACTTGTTTGACAAATACATTTATTCGCGGATATTATATGTCCACTGAGCTGCATAGCAACCCCTCGATTTGGTTTCCATCTTCCATCTCGTGTTCTCCTATAATTTGGCTTTCCAATTTCCTCGTAATTATCTCCTATATACCTATTATCGGAACTAAACCTACCCATTTGTTTTTCTTTGGCAATGCTACTGTTACTTTCGATAGTTGTTAATGTACTAGAACTGACTGCTCTCGATATACTTGCACTAATGCTCTCTTTACTTCTCAATCCATTTGCACTTGCAAGGTCAGTGTCTTTAGTAGATTTGTTTTCTAAGGCCAATCCGCTATATGTGACATCAACGACTATTTCATTTTTTATACTTTCAATCAAACTTTCTATGCTTTTTTTTTTAGACGAGTATATCTTAGTTAATTTATCTATTACGATACTCTCTCGTTTTGGAACATATTTTGCAAATCCTTTCCCATATCTGGTATCTTTTATTGACTTCCCTGATTTAATTTGTTTTCTTTTGCGTTTAGAAATCTTTTCATCGTAATTCTTTATTTTTTTACTATCACTTGTACGAATTAAACTTGCTGCACTCTTACTCTTTTTAACCTTACTTAGTTTAGTGATTTCTTTTTGATTATATTTAATATCCTCTTCATTTTTAATACTACCCATCATACTCTCACCACTATCGCGCCTTGCTTTGATTTTACGAGTCATCGTTTTATTAATAGTATCGTCATTTTTTTTTGGAGTATATTTAACAATATATTCATTTTCAACACTACCCATCATACTTTCATCGCTACCTCTACTTTCTTTGATCTTACGTGATTGTCCTTTATCTATTACATTTGCTATTTTTGGTGTATATTTTACAATATTATATTCATTTTTAACACTACCCATCATACTTTCACCACTCTCACGCCTTGCTTTGATATGATTACTTTTACCTTTTTCAAATTTGTGAACATTTATTTTAGGAGTATATTTTACAAATGCATTTTCATTTTGAATACTTCCAATTATACTTTCTGCACTACTTTTTCTAGTGTTATCATACTTTTCTATCATTTTATTATCAGTTGTATATGGTACCTTCGGAATATATTTACTAAATGCATTTTCTCTTTTTATATTACTAATTAAACTATCAGCGCTATTTCGTTTTATTATTTTTTTATCAGTTTTGTCTTTTTCTTGGTGCACGTTATTTCCATTATTATATATATCTTTCTTTAAATCTTTATTATTTATTTTAATCAATTCTGTTTTTAAATCTTTTGTTCTCTTTCTTATTAGTTCTTCATCATTATCTTTTTTCATAACTATAATTTTTAAGTCTTTGGTACTTTTTTTCTGTAATCCTTTATTATTAATTTCATTTTTTAAATCTTTTGTTCTTTTTTTTAATAATTTATTATCATTTTCTTTTTGATTATACTTATTTTTATTATTTTCAGTTTTTAAATATTTAGTGTTCTCTTTTTTTAATTCTTTATAATTTCCTTCTATGATACTTTTACTTTTTATATCATTGGTTTCCTTTCTTATGAATTGTTTATCATTATAGTCATTTTTAATACTTTCAGGTTTTAAATCTTTGGTTCCTTTTCTCAATAATTTTTGTTCTTGCATTTCTTTATTTTGAATGCTTTCACTTTTTAAATCTTTTGTTTTCTTTCTTATAAATAGTTTATCATTTTCTTTTTTAATAGTATCAGATTTTAATTCTTTGGTTTTCTTTCTAATCAATTCTTTGTCATTTATTTCTTTGTTTTTAATACTTTCAGATTTTAAATCACGTGTACCTTTTCTTATTAAAACTTTATATTTCCCAATCATATCTTTATCTTTTTTGTTTTCCATCTCAATACTTTTAATATTTGCGAGGTTAATTTCTTTTGTATTTTTCTTTATTAATGTGTTTTCTTTTAAATGTTCTACTTTTATTTTAATTTCATCTTTATTACTTTTGGTTGGTTGGTTTTTATCTTTTGTAATATTTTCTATTGTGTGTACTTTAATTTCATTATCTTTATTTTGTTCAGCTTCTAAACTGTCTCCTATATCACTAATATTACTGGAATTACTAGATATCTTTCTCAATCCAATCTCACTAACATCACTTATATTACTGGAATTACTAGATATCTTTTTCAACCCAATTTCACTAACATCACTTATATTACTGGAATTACTAGATATCTTTTTCAACCCAATTTCACTAACATCACTTATATTACTGGAATTACTAGATATCTTTTTCAACCCAATTTCACTAACATCACTTATATTACTGGAATTACTAGATATCTTTTTCAACCCAGTTTCACTAACATCACTTATATTACTGGAATTACTAGATATCTTTTTCAACCCAGTTTCACTAACATCACTTATATTACTGGAATTACTAGATATCTTTTTCAACCCAATTTCACTAACATCACTTATATTACTGGAATTACTAGATATCTTTTTCAACCCAATTTCACTAACATCACTTATATTACTGGAATTACTAGATATCTTTTTCAACCCAATTTCACTAACATCACTTATATTACTGGAATTACTAGATATCTTTTTCAACCCAATTTCACTAACATCACTTATATTACTGGAATTACTAGATATCTTTTTCAACCCAGTTTCACTAACATCACTTATATTACTGGAATTACTAGATATCTTTTTCAACCCAATTTCACTAACATCACTTATATTACTGGAATTACTAGATATCTTTTTCAACCCAATTTCACTAACATCACTTATATTACTGGAATTACTAGCTATCTTTTTCAACCCAATTTCACTAACATCACTTATATTACTGGAATTACTAGATATCTTTTTCAACCCAATTTCACTTATATTACTAGATCCACTCGATACCTTTTGAAGATAAATTTCACTTTTTGCACTAGAATTATTTGATAAAGTGGATACATCACTAATGCTACTTATATTACTAAGAACACTGCTACTACTCGAGACTTTGTGTAAATTGGAATTATTCGTAATATTATATTTTTCAATGTTAATTTTGTTATCATTTTCTTTACTAACTCGTGTATATCTTTTTGTAGTTTGCATCTCTTCCAATGTATCGTTAATTGTGTTTTGGTTTATTTAATGTTATGGAAAACCTAATACCAATATGTTCGTTATAAATATTGATATTTTTCATTAGTTTAAGATTTAAGAAAATATTTTAATTATTCTAAAATTAAAACATAAATTAATTTTGATTAATTTTGTTAGTAATTGTTTAGATAAATATCTAATAATTGCATTATGTTTTGGACTAATTGGCTTATAATGTATCGTAAGTTACACCTTAATTAAAAACGAAGGTTACGCCGGCCATTAATGTGTCAATTAATTTGGCGTTATGTGTTGCCATTGCGGTATGAAATGATGGTGTTTAAATTATTAAGGATATAAAAGTTTAATTTAATTATAAATACTATATTATATATATATATATATCTAATCTATTATTGTTAGTGATAATAGTTATACATATAATATGAATATGATATACATATAATATGAATATGATACCGTAGTAAAATGTAATGTAATTGTATACAGTATATATGTATAGAATATATTCAAAGATATCTCCAATGTATTATAGTATTTATTGCAAAATGCATATATATATATATTTTTATAATAGAGAGATGAAACCCATTTTATTAAATAAATATTATATAATGTATAGTATACAACTCACCACATAGATATATATTAATAATACCATATATAGTAATCATAGGTAGCATTCGAGGTCAGCCATCATTTTAATATATATTGCATTAAAATGATATAATATATATATTTAATAACATATTTTCAAGTTAAATATTAATATGTAAATAAAAATATAGTAAATAAATTTAATATTTATATAACAAAAAAAGTAAAAATATTAATACTATTTAAATTTAGTAATATGTTGATATAGTACGTAATAATTACTTATGTAGTATCTGTATTATGATATTAATTTTATAAAATATAGCGTTTATTTAATTCTATTAATATTTTCATCTAGATTGAGTTTAATTTAAAATTTTGATGTTTGTAAAATGTTTGATATTAACTATATGATAATTATCATATACCCTGTGTATCTATTAATTATATTTGTAATTATATAAACTGTTTAGATAAACAAAATGATAAATATTAATTAGTACATTTAGACTTCATAAATTAGGCTGGCAAATTATCTGACGTCATTCCTTCTCGCAAAACTACTTGGATAAATAATTCTTATCATGATTCAACTAAAAATGACGTTGTACTGTGTACAACGTTATTTTTATTAAACAATTAATATTTTATATCGATGTTTACATATGTAACCTATGTTGTGCAATGTACACTATGTGTATACAGCAATATAGCCATACAACACCCCTTTTTCAAATATTAATATAAATGTTAATAAAAAACAATATTTGCTATACATATAAATGTATTGCATTAAATATATCTTCTTTTGCCAATATAGTTATGAGACTTGTTTAAATACGCTTAATTAATCATCATAATTCTAGTAATATTCTAGTAGTATATTATTAATATTAAATAGGTAATTAATGTAAATATATAAATATATTTATTTTGAAAATTTTAATTTACTGAATCATTTTTAAACAATATAAAACAATAAATTAATTATTAAACCAAATTTAAAAAATATGTGTTATATTTATTCAAACTTTATATAAAGGCTATTTGAAAACTACCCTGAAATAATAAGTTAACGATGTCTAATATAAATAATACTATAAAGAGCAATTCCGTAGATAATGATTCACGGAAAGAAGATAAACCTGAAACTTGCAATGATAAAAGGAACAATGAATCTTACTTAGGATATATATTTGGAGAAAAAAATGAAGATAAAGCTGACGTTACTCAGAAATGTAATAAAAAAAAATCTATAACGGTAATGAATCGGATTCTAAGATTTTTCTCGTATGATCCTTTAGTGGAGATAGGAATAAGTGATTCGTCGTCTTTCGCAGATTCTGATATGGGATCGATGAATATTTACGAGCCTATCATATATGTAGGAATGCCTGAAGATGGACTTCCCAATCACTTGATGGTTATCCTAACTGAGAAAAAAAAACGGAATGCTTTATTAAGTAAAAAACGAAAATTAAATGAAGATCTTTCAAATATGAGCGATCCTTCATCGCAAATCCATAATCTGAAAATAGTGTTAGAAAATGAAGAAAAACGGAAAAAATTATTTTCGAAGAGTCCTAGACCCAGTGTATGTACTGACTCGGAAAATGCATATAAAAGTCAGAAAGAACAAGCAATTGATATAATTAAAGAGAAACTAAATGGATTATCAAAAAAAATTGCATGTAAAGAACACGATGATAAATATGAGGAATCAAATGTGCTTGCTGATATAATAGAAAAGATTAATTTGATATCCGATTTTCCTAGAGAAAACATCACAACGAATAGTAAAATCGACAATGTTGATTTTAAAGAAATAGTTTTAGAAAAAGAAAATTCTCATATCATGGATATTAAAATCAAACGAAAATCTGATAAAACCAAGAAAACTCGAATTAAACGAGTAATTCTATCGCCCGAGGAGAAAAAGATTAAATTAGAGCAAGATCTTTCCCAGTGCGAAGATAGCTTGGAAAGAGAACTTGTAATAATCGAAACTAATATCAGAAATATGGAAGACGGTCTGTATATCAGTAAACAGAATAGAGAAAGTGATTCGAAATTGGGAAGTCTAGAAAAATAAAACAAAATAAACTACTTGTATTCCATATAATTTAAATATATATTGATTATATATTTAAAAAAATTACATTACTAATAGGCATATGAATGTTATTGTTAACGTCCTGTTTAGGTATATCTCAGTTTCTAAATTATCTTATTAATTTATTCTATACATTTATTACATAATAATACATTTACATCCGTAATCATATAAATGCATAATGCCAATTACAAAGAAATAATAAGCATATATTTATATATTTTAATATATGTTATGCCTTGAATAATAGAAAAGTAATTATGGTCTACTTGAAGTGCTGAAAATACAACGTACTAGGTTGTACTTTGTAATTTCACATATCAGTATTGCTATCAAATATTACTATAGTACTCATGTAATATCCATAATTGATAGATACTAATTTAATATATTTATAAATTACTATATGTTTTATGTTAACTGTATATACTCAAGAATATATATGTTTTATAGTATCTACATGTATAGTAATATATATAGCGTAATATATATATATATATATATATATATATATGTGTGTGTGTATATTCTATATTGACTATTTATACTAAACGAACACATTAAATCAGTTTAGAAATCAAACGTGTCTACCGAGAATCAATGAAAACATAATTAAAACCTTAATATTAATAATTTTACACCTTATATATCAAAACCTAGATTATACATAGATGGCTCAAACTTGCTATTTATATATGTTAATGATATCATTATATTAAATAGTATCGCAAGGTTTGTAATTAAAACGAATGATATGATTCTTGTTTGCATTCATAAAATAAAATATTTAATGTAGTTTATTTTGTAAAAAATTATAATAAAAATACATAAAATCAATTAAATAAACTAAAACTGTAATAAAACTAACGAAACTAATATATTTAAATATGTATAAAATTAAAAATAACATATAATACAATTAAAATATTCAAATTAAAATAAACTAAACCTTTAAGAATATTAACGAAACTAATGAATTTAAAATATTATAAATAATATCAAGAATACATTAAAATTATTAATAGTTTTTTTAAATGATTGTTTTCATATTTGTTTTATGATATATATATATATATATATATATATATATATATATATATATATATATATATATATATGTATGTATATATAATACATATTTATAAAATGTAACATCAATACAATATATAATAATTATATAAAAAAGAAAACGTGTATGGATATGTTCGAGTGTTTTATAGGTGAGAATACGTGTTTTAAGGGCGCATATTTTTTCGTTGGCGTGTTAATCCTTTTAGCGTCAATAACTTTTGCGTTACATGCTGATCGGAATCACTAGATTTTACATGTTTTTCATTTTTTTTACTATGGTCAATAAAATAGCTAATAACTCGGAAAATACTAATATAATGAATACAAAAGTAACAAGAATATTAAATAAATACATGACATAGTATATTTTATAATTAAAATCAATACATTTCGAATATATCAAGAGTATATAAAAAATTTTTTTTTTTTAATTATTTGGTTAAATTTACATAATATTATTTTACTAATATTTATATTCAATTAAAGTATATACATATCTCGTAAAAGTAATAGATAATATAATAATCTTTATAATAGATTTTAAATTTAATTAAAATAATTAATATATAAAAAGTTATGTTATATAAACGGCACCGTATATTACGTCAGATTTACGATTACATTTTTTTTAATATTCATTTCTAAATTTAATTTAGTATGGATTATTTAATTTATCATAACTCAGGAACCATGAACATTTCTTATATAAAACTAAAACTCATATTAAAGATATTTAACTACTACATCTACATCTAATTTATTATCTATTTAATGTTAAAATAAAATAAGAATTAATTATATTCATGTAAACTATTTTTAAAAAAAAATGTTTAATATAAAATTATAAGAAAGTTGTTTATTGCTATTTTACCAAATTAAATATATAATTTAGGAATATATGTATAAAAAATTGGGCCAGAATTCACCCTAAGAATCATCTGATGATAAATCACCTTGACCATTAGAAAAGTCTTGAGGTATAGAAAAAGCGGACATATTAAAAAATTAAAAACGTAATGACGCCCTCTTTGTATCGTCTTTATTAAAATTCAAGCACTATTTTCATATGTATTAATGCATTTTATTCATAACATTTCACTATTTTAATATATTTAATAAGTTTTATAATGATATATGTAATTATTTTTTGTTCAACATAAATAACTTTATAGATCACATTTTCCCACCATTTAAAAAAAATATTTTCATATTTTTTTGGGGTTTAAATCATCATTTATTAACAATATGTGCTATTTTTCTTTAATTTTTATTCCCAACAATTAAATTATGCTAATAAACAAGCATAGATCGAAAATTTTAAGTATATATATATGTTAAACATTATAAAATACATGTTTTATTAAACCCTAATTGAATAAATTAGTAAGCTTAATTTATTATTATTTTTTTTAATATATGGTTAAATATTTAAATAAATTAACATATAAACTGTTTGTTATTTTAATATAATATGATATATTAGATTGTTATCTATAAAATGTATATTTTGGAATTATATTAACCCTTTTAATATAATTTAATAATTTATTTTAAGTAATTAAGTATTTAATTGATTTGCGATCCGTTCCGATTACTTTGCGATAAGACGAAGTAAGACATCGAGGGTAAAAGGATTAATGTTACCATTTTACCCTCGATGTCTTACTTCGTCTTATCGCAATGTAATATATGTAAATCTCTATTTCTATAGAATTTATTGTTGCACTTCATATTATAATTAAGATCTTAAAAAAAGAATAATATCAAATGTATATAAATATAAAACATGAATATTAAGGTATAAAATATATATAGTTAATAGAGTTTGGTATATAGGAATAGAAATATTTATAATAATTTACATTAGAAGATATTAAGATTAGAATACAATTGTTTTTTTAAAAACATAGATATAATATTTATAGAGTTAATTCAACCTATCAATGTGTCATTGTCTATCTCTTATAATTAGTATATTTAATTGTATAAACAACGAATAGTTAATAGATATATAGTAGTTAATAGATATAATTGTATATCTAAAATATTACCATTATCGTATTATTATTTTAGATACATAGATAACTTTTATTACACTTTTGTATACACTTATAAAGGATATATACAGGGTGTATCTCTAATGTTAGCCATTGGAGTTATTTTATTTGTAGATACTTTATAATTATAATAATATTGAATATTTATGAAATTGTGTTGATATTTTATATTTCATAATAGTTATATAAATATATTCTTATTAATAAATTACATTAATGTATTTAATTTGGATTTTTAAAATTAAAATATTTATTTAATAATAACAATAATCTATTTCTGGGAGGAAAATATATGACATTTGTAATATATATTTATTAATGTACATATATATATAATTATTATAGTATTTGCGTTTTGTTAAATATACTAATCATAATTATATTATTATTATTTATTGTTATACATTTGATGCCATAACACTTTATTTTAATAGTTAGGAAAGTTGTAATCGTTTATTTAAATTAATAATTCAATATTTATGATTTTAGTATAACTGATATATAATTCTATTCATTTTAGCTAGCTGCGATCACCATACAATCGGCTCATAGTCCGCCTGGAAATATGCCATGCATAACATATCCCTCAACAGCGTTCCGCAGGTTGTCAGTACTGCCAATGCAACAATCCGTCCAGCCAAACCGCCGTTTCTCAATCTGAAGTTGAAATGTTTTGCTGACTACTCGTAATACTTATCAATAATTATGCATATGTGATGGTAATATATACGGTTATATATAACGGTATACAGTCTAATATATCGCTGCGTATTATATGCCATAATACAGATACTACGTAACATGCAATGTATATACACACAACCTAGCTTCATTTACAAAATCAATAAATAATCTCATCATTACAAATACTAATTATTTTACATATACATATATATATATATATATATATATAGATATATGTATAGTCTATTTATTATCCTATATTGAATATCCGAAATACATAGTGGTTTATATATTATTAATTTGCAAAGATACATAATAATAGAATTTTTATATTTCAATACTAAATTACTAACTCTTTCGCTATCGACAATAGAATCGATGGTTCTACCATAACTTTGTCTCCGGATTCCGTGACAGCTTTGTAATATCCAAATTTCTCTAAATACAATCGAGTTGTCACAATATTATCTCTTGAAATATTAGTTTTTTTCGTCTGCCACCATAATGCATTTGTATCAAATTCGCTTTTTACTCTAAAATATTTATAATATCGAGTTAAATTGTAATTTTATATCTTTATTATAATTAACACGTAAAGTTAGTGTTTCGACAAAATGATCATTATAATTAAGTAATATAAATATAGAAATAATTGAATGGGAATTAATTAAATAATTTACATTTATAAATTATACATGGTGAATACTTTGTTAATAATATCATAATGTATTATACTTATTCTTGAGTTAATAATTAATAATGTAATAATTAATATTGTATTCAGTTTCTTTATAAATCTATGGGTTTACAATTACCCTACTTATTATTAAATACTACTATTAATAATACTAATAATAATGGCGTACCCTCCAAAAATAAATATGTATGTTCTCTTGAATATTCGAGTCCAGTGGTTTCCGTGTAATGGGTGTTTCTTAGATATTTCGTAATAATCAATATGCGCGTTTCTTTCGGAAACATCGAATTGTGATTTGTAAATATTCTCATCTAATATTCCAAAAGATTGAACATTATTCTTATGTTCATCACTATCTGATAATGAAATACCTTCACATTGAACTATTAAAAAAATATATGACATATTTAAAAATTAATGTAACAGATATATTTTGATATGTTAACATATATTACATGATAACATATACTATAGTATGTATATAACATATACTACATATACTATTTTGACAATATTATAAATAAATATGTATTAAATTATATATTATATTTAGTCTTAAATATACACTAACTAGATTTTCTAATAGCTTCTTTTGGAGAAGAATGCTGAGGAATGATATCGTCTTCTTTAACAGAATAATGACTATCATCAGTATTATTTGGTTTTTGTTTTAATTTATCAATAGCCTCGCTATCGCCGCTTTCTAACAGGTTTGGTGAGAATCCAAGGTACGAATCATAATGTTCAGTAGACATATCATCGTCATCATCAACTTTATCATCTTCGGTTGACGAAATATCACTATTCGGATTGTATCTGAGTTTTCCTTCAAAATCTCGTGAAGTGTAATAAGATTTAGATTTTTTTACCCGCGAACCTTTATTTGGTATTTTATCTTGTATATTATGTCTTTTCGGTACGTTATTATATCTGTGATTTGATTTAAATAATTCTGGTTCAGTATCTTCGACTTTAAGAATCTCTCTACTCCATTTTGCCCCGTCATAAGCTATTTTTCTAGAGATATTTCGATCAATGGAGTCGATTCTAGATTTATTTGATATATTATATCTTTTTAGTTTTCCCGGCATTTCTCGACTCTTAAAGAAGCTCGCAATATAAATTCCATCATCCGAGTCCATGTTTAAATTATTTTCATTTTTTGTATTAATTGTGATCGCTTTCTCATTTTGGGTACATATTTCAAATCTATCATATATTTGTGTTCCACGATCCTTTGTATTATATTTAAAATAATCTCCTGTATTTTTAATCGCTGTCGATATGGGCTTCGGTATTGATGATTTGAAGGAATGTGTAGTAGTTTTTATATCACAATTAGATATTTTATTATTGATCTGTGTTTGTGTAGAAATTGTATTGGTGGTGTCGTCATATTTATTAGGTGAATTCGTGCAAATTCTTATTTTTTTATTTACTCTTAAGTTTATTGTGCTAGAATCTATAATATGTATTTTCCTATCTTTTATATCAATTTCACTTTGATCAGTCTTATCTTTACGATCATTTACGATCTCTTTTTTATTCAATGCGTCATATTTTAACTTTTTATTAACATTTGATTGTTTATTTACAAATTCAAATCTAGAATTTTTCATTTCTATAAATTTTTTATAATACTCTTCATTACCTCCCTTAGAATACGTAATAGGCTGACATACCACTGTATCATTCTTGCTACTCTCATTATAAATTCCTCTATTGAAATCCAATATATTCTTATTTAAAAATGCATTATTTATATCAATCTAGAATGCGTTGATTATTTATAATTGTTTAATCATATAAACAATAACTAATATGATATAATAAAATGTTGATCATATCTCTAATTAGTAATATTGTTTATCTATATATAATATTAAATAATTATTTATATATAAATATAAAATAGTATATTCAAAAATGTAATTACCTGAATTTATATATTATTGTATTCTACATTATATTAATATTTATAATTTAATATTTATAAATACACTAACAGTTTCATCTTTATTATTTAAGTATCTGGAATGTTTAGTAGAATTCTGTGTTTTCTTTAATTTATTAATAATATTCTTATAGTGTTTAATTTCTTCTTGGTCTGCTTGCTGTAATTGTAAATATCGAAATTTACTAGATTCATTTTCTTTTTTTAAACTATCAATTTCATTATTTAATTGTATTGTTTCATGTGTTCTAACGGAAGGCACATCTAAAGATCTAGTTCTAACTTGTGTAGATTGTTCCATAATTGATACATCATTTAATGGAGAATTATGCCTTGTTTTTTCTTTATGTGATGGTTCTGTATTTTGAGTTATCTTTCTTAAGTCCATTTGTTTTTTAGCATCATTCATCCTATGCTCTTTTATAAAATAGTTATTATTTTTAATATCATTATTAATTGGCATATATAATTTTAGTTTAGATATTTTCTTTATAGATGATATTCTGTCTTTTTTTAAATTTTCTATGATTTGTTTACGTCTCTCATTTAAAGATAAACTACTAACTTTTTTTAAAACTGATATATAGCTTTTTCGATTTAAAGATATTTTATAATCCTTTTTATATTTATGTTTCGTGTTTGATTTATGTCTGCTTAATTTTTTATAATCATCTATATCTGGATTATTAATTTTCTTTGAAGTTTTTTTTATTTTAGTATCATATTTTTTATTATTAAAAATATCATTATCGGTAATCTTACTTGGACTTGATTTTTTCGTGTATTCGGAATTAAACTTTAAATCTTGCATTGTATTTACAATAATTTCTTGATTAAAATTAGGTAATATAATGTTTTCAATTTTATTTTTACCCATGATGTCATTATAACGATTATCGATTATTTGAAAAGAACGTTTTTGACAATTACTGATAATATTTTCTTCTTTTTTCTTCCCAATATCACCACATGTATTATCAGTTATTTTTTCTAAAGCGGTTATACATATATCATTTTTTATTTGGGATGCAAAAGCTTTATTAGTACATTTTCCACTACCATCTGTTTTATTACTAATTAGTCGATTTGGCATTGAATTTACTCTTTCTGGTTTAGATGACACTGCAGATTTGATAAACCCTAATCGTATACCTTTTCTATTTCTATCGTTTACGTCTCTCAATTCAATATTCATATCACCGGTGATTATTCCAAATAAAGGGTCAATATTTTGTTCTTTCTTACATTCCTTTATCGATTTTTTATCATTTGAAAATATTTGTATTTTGTGATTATTTATTTCTTTCATATTATTTATATCATTACTCAGTTTACCATCTTTTCTACATTTATTAATTTTAATTTCTGTATTATTATCCTTCGGTAATTTTATTTGTTTGATTTTATCATTACGTATACAATCTATTGTGTTATCTACACTAGGGTCATTATTCATTTCTTCTATTAATGGCTTAATTTTATTTAGAATATTTAATTTCAGTATCTTGTTATTTTTAGAAAATTTTCTATTTATATCTATTTCACTAGCAACATCTGGAATACTACCAATCGATATTTCTGATATTGTTTTCAACGATAATTTCGAAGATGAAATATATCTATTTGGTAATTTACAATCATCCAATTGATCATTTGAACAAACAATGGGCAGCTTCCCTACTGATTTATTTTGAACTATATTCATATCTCCAACTTTAAATTGCTCAATAATTTCAGGATATTCACCAATATCAATATTTTGGTTAATTGATTTAAACCTTTCTACAGCAAATTCTGGAACATTTGAAAATTTATCTAAATCAAACAATATTTCTGCTTTATCTATTTCAGCGATATCAGGATTAATAGCATTATCCAAGCGATCTTGTAACCTAATATCATGTTTTCCGTGGTCGAAAATTGTGTTAGAATAGTCGTAATTTAAATCAGCATTCTGATCGTAATCAGAAAAGGAGTCTTCGTCGTCAAAGGTCAGTCTCATGTAATAACTAGATGGTCTCGCCAATAAAACAGATGAAACGCATGGAGTAGCCTTCAACATCCTTTGCATATCATCTAATTCATTGATAATATCGATATTATTATAAGCAGTATTCTCTGCATCAGGTAGAGTCATTTCTAGTATTTCGGAGTAGTCATCGGAACTGCTTTCATCATTATAAAACCCTTGATTAATTTCTTCGTCTATAGGCATTTTTCCATACGAGAAGTTTTCTTTTAATTCATAATTATTTGTGATTGCGGGATGATCGAATACTTGTATACGTTGCGTACTCTCTCTTAAATGCAATAGTGTATCTGATCCTAATGGAATATTACTTCTAAGGCCTTTTGAAGCATATTCATCATAAGTAATCAATCTAGCTGCATTACTATCTAGACGTTTATCTATATAAGCCATATCATAAGTATTCTCAGGAATTGATTCCGAATGGGTTTGGGGTAATATTGAGTTATGATAATCATCATATTTTAAAAATTCATTATTTTTTTGATGGCTTGTATGTTTATAAATTGTATTCACCATAGATATATCAGATAAATCTGTTTGTGAAAACATCATTTTTCTATATTTAAATGACCGCTGTGACCGTAAATTATATTTGGAATATGTAATCTTAGATCTCTTCGACAGAAGAAATATATCAGAGTTTCCTATATTAATAATACTTTTCTGTTTTGTTAAAAAATCTGTATTCGTGTGGTCATAGTATGACTTTTTTACTTTTTTGTTAAATACTGGTAATTGGTGTTTAGTAAACTTACGCCTCGAATCAGTACTAAAAGCTGCTATGACCATTGATTTAGATGTCGACCTAGATACTCCATTTCGATAGTTCCTTTGTAGCACTCTACTATTGTCTTTTTCTTTAGGTATTTTAGCTTTTCTATATTCTGTTAAATTTCTATTATTATTTTGTATATTTGATGGCATTTTATTTAGTAATTGAAATTTATATTCCCTGGAACCACTGCATATGTCATGATTAGATTGAAATATATTATTCTGTATATGCTTAGAACATATATTGTCATTAATTTGATTATATTTATACGATTTCTCAATTTTACTTTCGATCAGCTGGTCATTATCTAGAGGCAGGCTTCTTTTTATTGTTAAATCAGTATTTAATTGAGTAGGAAGATCTGCAATTGATTCTGATGTATTTGTAGTTTTGACATTTTGAATTAGATCTAAGCGCCGTGTATTATTCACCTCTGTTGTTGGTAGTTTTATAGTGTTCATATCATAAATGCATGTATCAAACTTCTTCCAGTCGTCATTCCCACTCGAATAATTAATTATCGTATTACACGCTTTTTTATTACTATATTTTTCTAATGTATCAATGGAACTGCAATCTACAACATTGCTTGTAAATGATCTATTTAAAGATGATTTAACTTTTATTTTATTTTTTGTATTTCTCAATGTTTTTATTTTTTTCTTTTTCTTTCTTACTTCACTATCACACGAACTAACTGATATACCTTTATTGGTCAATATTTTATATATAAGTATACACAATTATATATATATATATATATAATTGAAAATTAAAATAAATTATAAAATTATTTCTATATAATATTTTATATAATTATAATTAATAATTATATAAATAATTATAAATTATATATAATTAATAAATATAATTAATTCAGTATATATAAATAATGATAAATATAGATAATAACTCGACAATGGTGATAATTCAGCATCAATATATTTCTGATATGGTTGATTGTTTTCCAGAAAATCATCTTTATATTTATTTGTAGATTGTTTATGAGATTTTTTATAAAGTCGTACCTTTCTTTGACAAGATTCACATCCTTCTTCGGGAATTCTTTCAGATGTTAATGGATCTCTATTTTCGACGAATATTTAGATAAATTGTCAGTTAATATGTATGTCAAGTGATTAGTTGTTTGGTGGATAAATGGATAGATCTATACAACAACTCGGCACTGACTAAATGTAATAATAAAATATAAAATAGCTATTTAATGACTTATTGTTGAACATCAATAAGACTCAACTGATATAGTTATTTAAAAAAAATACGTAGACTACTTTAAAAAAATGTAATTAAACATTATTATAATAGTGGAATTCAGTAATAAAACGCCAACCTTGCCAACCTATTTCTGGATAAACACTTATTGTATAATCTAGATACCTATTGTAAATCACTAGATCGACATCTATTATATACAACAAAAAATGCATTCTATCATTTCTCGAAAATATAAAGAATACGAAAATGTATGTCATGACAAAATCTTAAACGGTTTCCGTATAGTGTATAATATTTCTTATTAACTATTGCGTATCAGTATGTTCAAGCTTAACTAAGTTGATTACAAGTTCATTACAACTATATAGATGATATCACTTAATTGTATAAATATTAATAATTACGCGATATATAGAATATTATATAAATTACTTATACAACATTCAATTTTAAAATACTGCATTAAGTATACAACTTAATGGAAAAATATCCGCTAATTTAGGTCAAATAATACCTTACATCAATATTTAATGATAATTATGGGAAAAGTATATTTGGTATTTCTTAGGTTGTACCTGGAAGATATTATCCTTAAATTACCAAAGAGCAATATAACTACTAAACTTACAAACACAATTAGAATACAATTATTACCGAATGATAATTAATATATTATTATTCTATTTGTATAGTGTAACATATATATTCGTATTTATATTATTACTGTTTCATCTTATTATATAATATTAATATTTTACTACTTTTTGAAAATTATTAAATATTATACTTGATGTCACCCGATACAAAAGTGATTCAATGAATTTATGGATGAATGAAAGTATATATAGATCATTTGTAATAAGTCTATATATTTATTTAATATATTCAAAGGCTTAATATATCAAGGTATAATAATAGGTATAACATTACATAAGGATTAATGAATTTAATGATGAGAAACTAACTAAATTTACTCACGTTTTTGTCTTATCAAAACAATCTGCAAAACTATGGTTAGGTGGTATAGCCATTACTAAATAGATATGATGTCGACTACAGAATCACTACATAAGATGTAAATATATTATTTTATATTATTTACATTAATTTATATTTTATATTGTTATTTTATATCGTTATATATGTTATGTTTTTATTTTAATTTACTAATTTTTAAATTGAAATTATTTTCAATAAAAATAAAATAAAAACGTATTGTTGTTATTAAGAATATGTAGTAATTTAGTAGGGATTACTTGTCAAATATTAATATTTATTTTTAAATTTCTAGATAAATGGTCAATATAATATAATCTATTAATATGAGCAATATAATCGACTAATATAATTAATTATTATGAGCAATATTTATAGTTAACTAAATAGTAATTCAAATATATATATATATATATATTCCATTTTTAAAACGCATGCTATAGCGTAAACATATATATTTATGTGACATCGCTGTTTGAATAATTAATTTGAGTTAATGTATATGAATATATGAATATATGCATATGAGTTATAGATAATATTTTTATAAACAAAGAATTTTAAAAATTATTAATTTTTCAAATTATTATAGTGTATTTTATATATTTATAATAGAAAATTGCTTTATTATAACAAAAATATTTTAAGTATCATAATTTTAATAAAGTTTAAAAATATATAATTAATTATTAAAAATATAATATTATATGTCATTATATATATATTTATATATATATATATATATATGTATATGTGTGTATGTGTGTGTGTGTCTGTGTGTGTGTGTGTGTGTGTGTGTGTGTGTGTGTGTGTGTGTGTGTGTGTGTGTGTGTGTGTGTGTGTGAATCCTTATGTGTGTGTATCTTTATCACATTATATCGCGTAATTATAATGTTACAATGTTAAAATATCTAACTTGCACAGGAAGTAATATTATTTAACCTGGATATCTGCACTTAGTAAAAAAGAACATCGGATTACGAGATATGTAAATATGTCTAAAATATATCTAACATATATACATAAGCTTACGAAAAGGTTTACATCCCTACTTGAAAGTTGGTGTATCATATTATGTTAATATCGTGGCATAAAACATAAAAGTTTTCCTTTCAAATTGTTGGCATTCTTCATAGTCTATGTAGCCATATTAAAACAAAATAAATATACGGGTCCAACTTATTATAAGATTAGTTTTTTAATAATAAATTGTTATATCTATGTAATTACTGAGCAGTCATGCTTATCGATGTAAAATATAGTTATAAATAGACAATTTAAAAAAAAGTTGTATTTATTAATTAAACATTAATATCAAAATATCACAAATAAATAATAATGCAATCTTCACTTCTACAATATTTTCACTATTATTTTTGAAAACCAATACAATATAATGTGGGTTATATATTTCTTAAAATATTGTAACATTTTTCATTAAATAAAATTTATTTTTGTTATTTTTTATTTGTATACATATATCAAAGGGTTCTACAGAACTATTATTTCACTTGTTTACTGCCCAGCAAACAGAGTGATGTAATATTTTGTAAAAAATCCTTTGATGTCTTCACAAAAATAAAAAATAATATAAAAGAAATTATGCAATGCAAAAAAATGAAATTACCTGTATTGTTTGGTGGGTGGGTTGAATTATGATTATATGGTATCATGGATGAGTAGCTTTTCTAATGTCTATTCACGAGTATAAAATAATAAAATCACAAATATAAAAAGTATCCATATAGCATGTGTGTTAACGCTTTGATAAAAAAAATAGAATAACGATCAGTTTCTCTTATAAAGATAAAAAGTAGTTTAATTTCGATTGTAGACAAAACCGATACAATGAATTTATTTATATTATTATCGATATCCATTATATTAATAAGGTTAGTATATATCTATGTATATATTGTATATATATGTATATGATATATATATATATATATAATATATATATATATATATATATATATATATATATATGTATATATATCATGGCTTAAAATTTATATTTGTCTTACAATTATATATCGGTGTAATCGTTATTGTATCAGATATAGTATGAAATAAATATAAAATAATACGTATCAATTTCTAGACTTGTTATATTTTTAATTTATAATATACATAAATACATAAATACATAAATAAATACATAAATTAAACACACATATACTTATATTGCCCATGAGTGATTAATAATGTATAATATTTATATTGATTTATTATATATTAAATTGATCATACTTCTGATATATCTAAGAAAAAAGACTATAAGTAATATATGCTATATTAGCTGTATACAGCTAATATAGCATATATACAAAGGAAATTAATTAATACAATTGTATCAATGTATGTAGTATCATCAATGAAATAATGTAAATATTATTAATTATAATTAGTACACAAATATATACACACACACACACACACACACACACACACACACACACACACACATACACACATACACACACACACACATACACACACACATATATATATATATATATATATATATATATATATATAATGTAAATATAATTCAATATATATATATATTATAATGAAATTATTTTTAAATACAATTTAGAATATATAAATGTATTCATAAAATACATTTAATTTTTAATAATAATATTACATGTATCTTAATAACATTGGTCCTATGAATATGCTACCTATTCTTAATATATATATTCTATATATAATTCAATATATATATAATGTATTTCTAAATGCAGTGCCGGATACGCTGATCAAGTGTATTGTAAAGGTCTGGGATATTTTCAGAAGCATCATGGCGCATATTTCGAATGGTTATTACCGAATTGTCCGGAATACCTAAACCTCAAAATGGCGTTATTCACTCAGCAAAATGTAAATACTGCTAGATATATGAAAATAGGAGAAATCCCGTTAGTTATTTATATATCAGTTAATTTTTTAATATAATATTTTACAATACTTTATATAGGTTATTTATAAATTACGTGCATTTACTAAGAAAACTTGTAATAAATAATAAAATGAATACTATATAATAAATAAATATTAATTTAATTTGTTTTTAATCGATTAAGATCTCAAGTTATATATTATTCATTGAATTAGTAAATTAATAAATTTGATAAGGTTTATAATTTTATTTATTATAGCGTTGTCTTTTAATTTATTATATATTTATAATCTAAGATAATATAATTTTAAATATATTTCAAGAAACCATTTTTGTCATATTACTTTTTTGTTATATAGTAAAAGTGATAATATTTTGTATTTGTTTTAAGAAATATATTACGTATATTTTTATTTAAAATAATTCTATAAATTTGTATAATATTTATATCATCTGATTCTTTACAAACTGCATCATTTTTACATTGTTATGATGTAGTTTTTATAAAGATCCTATGATGTATCTACAAAATAAATATAATAATATAAAATAAATTATGCAATATAAATAAAAATGAAATTACCAGATTACCGGCAAACAATCCAACTAATTAATTGGTTGTATTGCATAATTTTTTATAAATACACATGAGTGTATAACTAAACTATTAAACCGGCAAACCGGCACTGCACTCCGGCAAAGGTTGCACTCTTTGCCGGAGTGCAACCCTATATGAAACGTGTCTATCAAAACGTGACCCCAATATTTATGATCATTACAGAATAGTAAAATAATGTATATGAAACTAGTATGAAATTATTGATATATGTACATTAATATCAATACATCATATATCAATAATAATAAATAATAATAATAAAGGGAAGTATTGAAAAACTCAACAAAGACGGTATTCTTAATACATGGATATGCTGGAAGTCATCCAGCATGGCAAGATGTTACAAGAAAGCAATTTCTTAGAAAGGTATATATACTAATATCATATATTATTATATAGCTATAATATATATGGATCAAGATATAATTTATTGATAATTATAAAATATATATTAACATAATTGTGTATAATACACAACATTATATACGTAATATATATATATATTTATATATATATATATGTATATTATCCTATTATATATCTTATATATGCATATACATAATTATATAACAATACTCGTGCTAAGTAAATATAATTTTTCACGCAATTTATATACACAATGTATTACAAAAATAGTATATCTTGTATATAGGCTATATATATTATACTATGAATAATCATTATAATCCATAATACATTATAATATATGGTATAATATATATAATACATTTTAATGTATAGTATTGTATGCGTTGATAATTAAATTATCTCATAATATAATATTACATAATATAATACAAAATGTGGCTTGTAAAGATAAACATATAATAATTAGCTAATGATAATAAATTAAATAACAACACAAATTTCTTAATGTGGCAACACAAATATTATTATTAATAATTGATTTATTGGGTTGATAAAAACGATGAAAAGATTAAAATTCAAGAGATTCAATAGAAAATTAAAAAAAATAATACTAAGTTATCTCCGAGATCAGAGTGACTCAAATTAGCAAATAAAAAACTACACCGTAAAACAATTATGGTACAGAAGACATAAACATTTTTAATGGCTGCAATGTATCCTAATTAGGTTACACCTAATTAGGTTATATGATCAATAAAAATCAATTAGGGTAGGCATTGATTAATGTTAAAAATACACAGGTACTATTTTTTATAGTACAAGGTTGACATATTTAAAATGATAAGCGCGTATCATGATAGTATAATCAGCGTGTAAGCAATATAATACGTATACGTACATAATATATGTATTACAATAATTGCAACTATAATTAGACTAAACTAAAAATATACCATTTTTGAATTTATTAACTAATTATTTGAAAACATTCATTATATCCAACGTATAACTAATTTATTATTATTGTTTATAAATATATATGCGATTATAAATACTATATTACATAGTATATTATATTATTAATTATATTAGATATAATAGAATATATCCTGTATTATATAATTAATGTATATTTAATAAATAAATAAAATATTACATCATTATAGTATATAATATTATTATATTAATTGTAATAATATTATTAATAATTAATAATAACTATCGCTCTCCCCAAGAGGAGACGCTCTCCCGGAGAGTGCACTGGAGATAGAACTGCACACATATCCGTATCCCTATGCCCATCCTTCTCCATCTCACTCTCCTCCTCACTCTCCCTCTCTATATCCCTCTTTATATCCCTCTTTATATCCCTCTTCATATCCCACTCCGTCTCCCTCTACTTATTATTCTACCACTCTTGTGATCTTTTTGAATTGTATTACTTATAATATACTCCAAGATTACCATAAGATATACGGCATAGATAATCTTGATAATGGGTTCCTTTCGTAAAGTAGATGATGTATTCATATTATTGTTCATTGGATTTTTGTTTTATAATTATTTCTATATATAGATTAAACATATATAGCCAATAATTAATAGTTATCAAATATAATATAAAACATGTATTTAATAATGTAATACATTTAAATAAATTATAAAATAAAGTAATCACAGTAAACAATGTTGTAAACAACAAAATATGTATTTCTTACAAATATTATGTAAAATATAGGTGTTTGCACGAGGATTTGGCTATAATTAAAACTTGAGTTTACACAAGTAAAAAAAGCTGGGTTAACAAAAGTAAAAATAACACACAATAACACACAATAACACAAGTGGAAATAAATATGCAATAACACATGATATAATATACATAATAACACAAGATATAAATTATTTAAAAAGATGAAAAAAATATATTTATTTATTTTTAGAATTCTTTTCGAGTTTCGTAAAAATGGTCTAATCGCCTATCGTAGAATTATTTGATGTCCTTTTTGAAGATTTCTTTATGTCATCTGTGAAACAATAATATGTGAAATATGTATATATACTATATTTGTGTAAATTGTACTAGTGTTGTTAAACAAATAGTAACACAATCTTGTGTTGATTAACATATAAAATCACGTGTTTTTTTATTTACATGTTAACCCAAGTATTATTTCACAATTATTTATTGTGATGTCTACATATTTTCAATCTATATAAATAAATAATTATATAATGCTAAAAAATAACAAATACTAGTTCAATTTAACTTTGATTACACGATATAATTGACATAACATTATCACATTAAAATAAAAAATGTTTAAACCAACGAGATTAATACAATAAGAAATAAATCCATATATTTATCTATAATAATTTAATACGAGTTGATGAATATTATATAATATAAATAGTAACATTAATATATATAAATTAATTTTGTATTCAAAAAACGAGTTTTACTAATCATCAAATTCTCTATATAGTTCAAGACATAAAATTCTAACCACATTTTCATTATCAAGTGAGATTGATACTAGAGTTAATACTGATAATGCATATATGTTTATATTATAACCACGAATACATCCAAATTGGTTCGGTTTAATATTAAATTTTTAAATGAAAAATACATTCTTCTAATATTTTTATGATTGTTGTTTATTGCTATTTATATTATTATTATATACTTAATGTATATGATTATATAAATACATGTTCATGTTATAAGTGATACTGCATTTCCATCACTAGAAAAAAATTAGTTAAAACATTCAGTTATATTAATATATTTATTTAATATTTTGTATTATATCTAATCTATTTAATTGCTTTACATTTGTTATTGTTACTTTACAATTGTATGTAATTGATGATATTTTATATGGAATGTATATTATCCAAGGTAACAATGTATTAGTTAGATATATATGTATTACGTATAAGTTACTATTATAAATTCAGTTATAAAAGAGGTATATAGTTTATAGTATAAATATAGTCTTTACTATGAACAATATTCCTGATTCGTAGGAGGAATACAATGTCATAGAAGTCTACTGGGATTCCGCTAAGATCTACCAACAGTCGGCATCCGATACTAGGACAGTGGGAGCTGCAGTTGGTGAGATGGCTCGTCACTTGGCAAAAAAATACGGTATCGACGATCTCTGGTGCGTAGGTCACAGCCTTGGCGCGCATGCGTGTGGAATGGCAGGGAAGAGATACAGTAAAGGATTCCGTAGGATAACTGGTGAGTATTGTACTAGTATTATATCAGATGTTTCACAACTGGTGTGATAAACTCAATCATACATTGTCATTTAATTATAATAATACATTTAAATATATTTAATACAACTCTTAATAATGAAGATATTTATAACTATAGTTATAACTATATTTATAACTATATATAGTTATATATTATATTTATATATATAGCTGCTTCGTTATTATAATGGTTAATGATTTGACATATATTATCTTACATTAACTATATAGGATGATATGTATTTATATATGTGTATATATAACATCTTCATTTTATATATATATATATATATATATATATATATATATAGATATATACTATATATATATACTATATATTATAATATATATTATATATATATATATATATTTGTATACTAGTGTTTAGTTCATTCAATGGCTTTTATTAACAATATCTATAGATATTCTATATATAGAATATCTTAACCAAGAGCCGCTTCGGAGAGATTTTGGGAAATGTTAAGTGAATTATAATTTTCAATCCACGAAATGTCCTGGTATTGTATTAAAGGATTTCATAGAATACAGATGTGCACTGCAATATCTAGTTATCAAGCAGCTATTGTTTGTTTAAGTGGGCGATATGAACAGTTATAATACAGTGTTTATAAAATGTTCATTTTTTAATGAGATTTCATAACCAGAGTTATCTTATCATGTTATAGTGCATACTAAAATCCTCAAATAATCCGTATACTAATAGTTACTAGTGGTAATTTATCATACTTATATAATCAAATACATCATGCATGGGATAATGCCTATAATAGAATTATTCTATTACACAAGGTCTTGACCCGGCTGGACCGATGTTCAATGATAACAATGGGGTTGGGCTAGAAAAACGCAGCGCCCTCTACGTCGATGCAATCCATACCGACGGTTCACTGTTTGGAGAGATGATGTCCGTTGGACATACGGATTTCTATGTGAACGGCGGCAAATACCAACCCGGATGTAGTTAGTATCTCAGATGATAATAGTCAACGATCACTAGTGATCTAATTTAAAAGATTTGATTCACATTTCAAATAAGTGAACATCGGTCATAAATGTCCCGTGCATAAAATAAAATAATGATTTATATTTAAATATATTACACCGATTATATTATTAATACACCACGCAGTTCTTCACGTTTGTCGACACCATAGGTCAATTGACCTCTTCACAAGTTCAATAAACACAATACGTCCATGTAAGACCGCGATCCAATGCAAAACTAAGAAACTAGTTAGTTATAAATATTTTTTTTTAAATATGGAGAAGATTTAAGATTTAATATTAAATTCAGTTTCATTTAAAATGTTCATAAAAATGGTTACATTTTAATATATTTATTAGTTTACAAATTAACTGTATTAAAATTATACTTTACATATAAGTTAATATAATGGATACAAGAGTCTATATATACTGCATATAGTATTATCAATAAAAATCTTTAAATGATAACCTCCTAAGTATTCTAATGATACTATATATAGTAAATGTTGATATATATGTAGGCATATGTTATATATTTATTTTCACATCTAATATAAAGAATATAGCATAATCCATATATTATATTAATTTATACATTAATTATATTAATTTATAAATAATTTAAAATAATACTCATAATATAATTAGGAATAAATGGATATCAAAATATATATTATAAATAAATTAATCAACATTAATAATATTAATTGTAATTATTATTTGCTAAACAGTAATTACCTAGTTTATCTTTGTAAAATATATATTTGGTTGTATTTATAACAATACATTATTTTCATATTAATTATTACAATATTCTGTTCAACAAATTCAGCATAATCTTAAATCTATGATATTTGTTATTTTAACATAACATTCCATGTTTAGCTGTCATGTAAGAAATACATGGGAAAACAAGTTTTGGGATATTTATCAGACATTTACAAAGGACGTGGATTATATAGAGTACATACTTCTTCAGAAATACCATATTGTTGAATTATATCACTTATAATAAAATAACATAATTTACATATTATACCTATTATTATAATTAGTTCATTAGTTCATTTGTTAAATCTAATTGATATAAATTGTAATTTATATATGCATATTTATTGTTTTTATGTATAATATGCATATTTATGTATAATTTTATGTATAATATGCATATTTATTGTTTTTATGTTTCTTATACAATATTATTGTAATATTTATAAATATTAAAATTTCTATTCTTAACAAATTAGTAATGATAAAAGAGCAAGTATACATTAATAATTAATAATACATTATATTTATATTGATAAGTTTATTAATTATTATTTTTATAAAGCTACTAAAAATAAAATATAAAATACCATAATTATTATAGATTAGTTTTAGTGGAGTTTATATAAATAAAATTCTTTTTAATTTTAAAAGTAACTAATATTGGATCAAGAATAATATTGGATGCAATTTATAAGTGCTTATTATGGAATCATATATTAAATAAAATTGAATTGAACCAATAAAAAAGAGAATGTAAAAATATATACATTGTTTGTTGAAATAAATATTCATACCCCGATGACCGCATATCAACTTATAATATCAATACAAATTACTTTAACTCCAATTATTAAGTGATGTATTTATACTTCAATTACTTCATAAATAACTGTATTATATTTTTTAAAATATAGATAATAGTATTTTTAATAACTGGAGCAATTTTAATAATGATTTCAAAATTTTAATTATTTCCTTTCAACTTTATTAATTATATTTAATTTATTTATAGTAATGATATTCTAACTGCTCTTGAATCAAGACTTGTAAGATTTTATTTATAATAGTCTACTTTTCAATTAACAATATAATAGTAGAACTTAGCGATGAAGAAATATATCTATAGTTATTTATAAAATTATAAATTTCTGATATTTATTATTCATTTTTAATTTTAAGAAATCGCCGGGAAACAATTTATTTAACTCAAATAATATCTACTGGTTCAAAAAATACATTACTAATATCAAGGTTAACTATACTACTCATGAGAGAGGGAGCCTATGGTTTCACCGGCTATTACATTGAATCAAGTTTATTACGAACAATTGCGAATTAATTTACTACTATTATATATATACGTATTTGTATTACTATATATTATGTTGTATTATAATACTAATATGATATCACATTTAAGATATACAGTATTAATATTAGTATTCAATTTCTTATAATGAAACAAAAGAGATATAGAAATGTCTATAAAATTGTGTGTATAAATAACTATTCGATTCAATTTAATTCGATGTATATATCGATGTGTATTATAATAAGTTTATAGATGTATTTAATATATCCAAAGTCATTAAATAAGGTATAACATGGTATGAGGAGTAATTGATTTAATGATAAGCAACTAACTAAATATACTCAAAGTTTTATTTTTTTTTAATAAATGCAAAACTATAGTTGGGTTGTATATCCATTAGTATATATATATATATATATATATATATATACATATGATGTTACCTACAGCTTAGTTACAAAATTGTTAAATATATTATTGATATTATTTTCAGTATTAATTAAATAATAATGTGTACAGATCACATATAGTAATTTAATAGGAGTTAATATTATTTATAACAAATTAATATTTATTTTTAAATATCTAAATAATGTTCAATATAATATAGTAATTAGTTAATATGGGCAATTTTATAGTTTACTAGACATGAATACAAATATATATATTTATTTTTCCTCCTTTTAAAAATCAATATATGTCCTATACAAATATGTTTGTGTCGTTTTACTGAAATAATAAGTAAGTATGGTTCATGTTTATATATAACTAAATATTTTTACAACTAAGGATTATTCAAAAGAATGAAGTATTATCTTCATTTATTCCTGTATATGTTATAAATATATAACATACACGAGCTCGCCATTACTGAAATAAGGAAACAGTTATTAGAAAAATATACATCATTTAGACCTAATAATCTTACTATCCATAATTACTATTAACCATAAACTAATTTTAAATTCCCGAATAACTTACAAGAAAGAATTGAAACTTGATAAAGAAAATTAATTTACTTAAAACTTAACGAATAATAGAGTATATTTATTTAAAATTATGATTATGATGATATAATAGTTGAGGAGTACTATATATATATATGTATATATATATAGAGAGAGATATTTATATATATATATATATATTTATTTTTCCTCCTTTTAAAAATCAATATGTGTCCTATACAAATATGTTTGTGTCGTTTTACTGAAATAATAAGTAATTATGGTTCATGTTTATATATAAATAAATATATATATATATATATAGACAGACAATAAAAGTAAAATTTTAAATTTGATAATACATCCTGTATATTTAATGATGTGTTTTGATAAAAATAGAATAATGCCTATCGTAAATCATGTTATGGTTGATATAAATAAAGCATCACACTCTGGATATCGTTAGTCTAGATACTCTTGTTCATAAAGACAAATAGTAGTACGATTTCGATTGTAGACTGTACCAATATGAATTTATTTGTATTCTTATCGATATCCATCATTTTGATAAGGTTAGTGTATATCTATAGATATACTTATATTTATATATATATATATAAATGAATATATCCAGTTTTATATAGTTTTTAATTAAAATTAAAATCATAATTAATATAAAAACAAACATAATTGCATATACCAAGCACCATTTATTTATAAGTTATAGGAGATCACGAGATTTTAAACGTATAAAAAATATATTAACATATCTATATCTGGTTTAGGTATATTTTAATTTATAACATTCTAAATAACTGCTTATATTAAATACGCATAGGCAATATATATATATACTCTATATGTATCATATTGTTATAAACCATTTACTAAAATTTAATTAGAAATATTGATTAATCATCTTAATTAAATAATAGCACTGCATTTATTTGTAATATCATTTCATTTGAATATCCTGGTGAGTATATAATTGCTATAGCTAAAAATAGGAATATATATATATATATATATATATATATATATATATATATATATATAGTTATATAAATTGTAATATATTTAGTAAATGTAAATATACTATTTACATGTTATAATGTTATTATATATATATGAAATATATGAACTAATTTAAATATAAAATGCATATATTTCCCATGCAGTGTCGGATCGTCTAGCAGAGTGTACTGTAAAGGTCTAGGATATTTTCAAAGATACTATGGCCCATATTTCGGATGGTTGTTACCAAACTGCCCAGAACAACTAAACTTCAGAATGGCGTTATTCACTCGCAAAAATGTCCATAACGCTAGATATATGAAAATTGGAGTCATTCCGTTAGTTATTTATATATAGGTGATATACAGTTATATATATATTATAATATTATTACATATGAACTAATTTAAATAGAAAATGCATATATTTCCCATATCCCAGTCCCCATATGTGTGTATTAAATTTAATATCGATATTTAAATTTTAAATTTAAATTCGGTAACAAAATTATTCTTTTTGATTATAATTAAATATTTTCTATATGAAACTATATATTACGTGAATATATTCTTCGTAAAACTGTTGATGTACCATTACAATATTATATAATTATTGTAAATAAAATAGAATTATAATATCATTTAAATACAAATAATATATATGTTATATTTTATTATGTAACACAAAACTATAATGGTATGGATGATTTCTTGGGTATATAATATTTAATATTATAATTTCTTGCCATATATAATAAATATATTAATTTCATTTTTTGTCAATCGATATTAATAAATTAATACATTTTGTAAGGTTATATATTTTTATTTATTGTAGGGTTGTATTTTAATTTGGTATATGTGTGTATAAGTATCTCAATTGTCATGATCTGGTAAATTATATATATATATATATTTGATATTGAATAGTTTTTAGTATATTATCAAATACGAATACAATTGTATTTGCATTTGATACAATACCAAAAACTATTCAAATCATATTAATTTTATTATTATATAATAAAAGTGAAAATATATTTTAGATGCAAAATAATTATATAAAATTGTATAATAGTTATATCATCTGATTTCTTGGAAGAGGGTAGTGTTTTGTGTATTTAATTTTATAAGAATCTTTTGATGTATCGACAATAATAAATTAATTAATATAAAATAAATTATGCAATGCTAGAAATAAAAATGAAATTACCAGATACTAAAAAAAATTGGGATAATTAAATTTGTTAATTTTTACGTTTCTATCAAGACCTTTTCACATGAATAAATTAAAATTCCTGCTCCTTAAAGAATATAATAATAATCTACATTAAACTATTACTATATATAATGACTTTATATATCAGTAACTAATATTAATAATATAGTGAAATATTGAAAAAATCAGCAAAGACGGTATTCTTAATACATGGATATGCTGGAAGCCACCCTCACTGGCAAGATGTTACAAGAAAGCAATTTCTTAGAAAGGTATATATTCTAATATCATATATTATTATATAGCTAGTAAGTATATGGATCGCAATTTAATTTATGTTTTTAAATAAATAGTATTTATTAAATACATTAAATTAATTGTGTAATACAGTTAATTAGTATTAAATACACTAATTTGTAATATATATATATATATATATATATATATATATAGTATACCATAGTATACTTTCTATGTACTCATTCACAATAACTCAGCTGACATAATTATATTATCTTATATTAATTGTAAAGGTTAAAGTGTAAAATCTACTTTAATTATATAATAATCAAATATATAGACATCTATATACGGAATACATGTAACATAGAACAAGAATAATGATAATATTAATAATTATCCACATATATACATACTATATACAGTATATTATATAGTATAAATATTTGCATATTAGATCAATTAAATAAAATTTATACTGGAAAATGCAAGAGAATTCCATAAGAATAATTTCTTTTAAAAATTAATTTAGTTTAATATTTGTATTTAATTGCAAAGCGATTGTCTTTGTAAACTTATATTCTTCCATCGATTTTTCTGCCATTGAACAAAATTCAAATAATGTAGTTATTTAGATCGTACATTTTTATTATATCTTGTTAAAATAATAATTTATTAAGTTAATATACAAGTATACATATATACATTTACATATATATATATATATATATATATATATATATATTTATTTATTTTTATTTATATATAATATATCTAAATATAGTTTTTGTAAATTATATACCTCATTTGTAATTGTAGCTATGCTGTAGCCAATGTGTAACTAATCAATTATAGCATATTATAATAGAATAAATATTTTTAATTAATTTAAAAACTATATATTTATAATATTTAGTGTTAGTTAATATATTATCTAATTAACTTACACATGCAATGCCTCATACAGGATGATTTCAATGTTATAGAAGTCTATTGGAATTCTAGGAATATCTACCAACAGTCAGCATCCGATACTAGGACAGTGGGAGCTGCAGTTGGTGAGATGGCTCGTCACTTGGCAAAAAAATACGGTATCGACGATCTCTGGTGCGTAGGTCACAGCCTGGGCGCGCATGCGTGTGGAATGGCAGGGAAGAGATACAGTAATGGATTCCGTAGGATAACTGGTGAGTATTGTACTAGTATTATATCAGATGTTTCACAACTGGTGTGATAAACTCAATTATACATTGTTATTTAATTATAATTATATATATAAATATATTTAATAACAATGTTTAATAATGAATTTATTTGTAACTATATATGTATATATATATATATATATATATATATTAACTTACATTCACTATGATGAAGAAAATTTAAACTAATATGTTTAAACTAATATGACTGTTCAATTGATATTTCACATATGTATATATAATAACTTCAGAATACTAAATTATAAACTCCCAGGTGGTAAATGTGTGGTTTTATTATCGGAGTCTTAAAAAATTAATCAAGTTAACATATATATACTTGATGAATCCATCGGCTCTTGTAAAAATTATAGTGTTCTCTATAGAACATCTTAACTAAAGCGGCTTCGAATGAATTGTAGATTATATTTTGCGAAGTTGTTTCATTTTAACAAATGAAATTGCAAATGTTATTGCATTGCGAGAAAGAACTTCATCTAATATAAATATAAAATACAATATATATATATATATATATATATATATATCATACTATAATTTTATTAAGCAGGCGATAACTTACAACTGTTTATTTTAAATTATCTTTCATAACTAGAGATCTTAAACATGTTATACCACATACTAAAATCCAAATAATATACGATAATAGTAATAATTAATAGTGGTAATTTATCATATTTATATAATCAAATACATAATACATGAGAAAATGCCTAGAGTCCTTCTCTTACACCAGGACTTGACCCGGCTGGACCAATGTTCAAGCACAACAAGGGGGTAGGGCTAGAAAAACGCAGCGCCTTCTACGTCGATGCCATCCACACCGACGGATCACTGTATGGAGAGATGATGACCGTTGGACATACGGATTTCTATGTGAACGGCGGCAAGTACCAACCCGGATGTTGTTAGTTTTCTCAGATGATCATTCGTGATCCCTTATAATTTACTGGTTCTAGAAGTATACTTCGCTGTTTATTACTAATAAATAAATAAATGAGTGGCTATGAAATTTTAAAAAAGTATGTTGTAAAAAATATTCATCTCTAATAATAAATATTAGATTCAAATTTCTAATAGGTTAAATAACAGTCATAAAAATACTGAAAATAAAATAAAGATTTATGTTTAAATATATTATAACGATTATATTATCAATATACCACGCAGTTCTGCATTCTTGTCGCCACCATAGGTCCATTGACCTTTTCACAAGTTCAATAAACACCATACGTCCGTGTAGGACCTCTTTTCATTGTAAAACTAAGAAACTAGTAAGTTAAAACTAATTATTATATATATATGAAGAAGATTTAATATAACTTTAATTTCAAGTATAATTTGATTATTTTTATTAATTTACAAAATAACTGTATTATTTAAAATTCTACTTAATATATCATTTACTATAATAGACTTTATATATTCTATATAGATATAGTCTTTTATTAATGCAAAATCTTAATTTTATATTTTACTCAAATGTTACATTATATATTTAAATGTTTATATTTCTACCAATTAGTGTTATATATTTATTTTTAGATCTAATATAATGATAATATATATATATGTATATATATAATACATATATATATAATATATATATGTTAACATACTTTTCTATATTTAGCTATCGTGTAAGAAATACAATGGAAAGCAAGTTTTAGGATATCTATCGGACTTATACAAAGGACGTGGATTATATAGAGTACATACTGCTTCAAAAATACCATATTGTTGAATTATATCACTAAAATAAAGTAATATTTGACATATTTTTTATTTTTATAATAATTATATTTATATATATATAAAAATTATATTTAATATAAATATTTCTATACTCGACAAAAAAATTAAGATAAAATAATAAGTGTATTAATAATAAATTAAAGATAGATTAAAATTAAATTTTAATAATTAGTTTGATAAGTTAAAATAAAAATATAAACTACCATAATTATTTAAAATTGTTTTTACTAGTTTTTATTAATTTATTTAATTAAAATTTTGATAATTTAAAAATTAACATAAATATCATAGTATAACTTTATAAATATCACTTTATAAACAATTGTATAAAAATACATTATATTACTACAATGATTAATATTTTAAACATTATCCATCATAATATATTTTGTATTCAATATTAAATTTTATAATATCATTTATACAAAAATACCCATTTTGGTTGGCGTGACTAATTTCAATTTCAAATTATTAAATGTATTGATTGTTTACATAATATTCTTTGATATTAATATGTATATTTATTATATTTTTGTTAAAAATACAAATATAAATTATAATTATACATATATATATATTATTCGCATATATGAAGAAACTCATTGATAATTATGTTATTCTAAATATTGAAATATATGTCTAAATTTGAATCAGTGTTACCACGCCCCAATTCAGATATGTAGAGTAATGAAAATATGTAGAGTAATTCGCTCAATAAAATCCAAGGTTTTACGATTTATCAAATAATTCTGTCGGCTAATCATTGATTAGTAATCGACTCCCTCAATTATTTTATATTTACATTTGCGTATATCGGTATATGGCATATAATTAAATACTCAGATAAACAGTAATATTATCATAGATTGTGAACCTACTCAACAATCTATGGTATTATTATATTTATTTATTAAATACATAGAAGTTGAAAAAAAATAGATTATTTATAATGAAGTTTAAATACATCTATTTTTAAATAAAAAATCAATATAAATCACTTAATTTGATAATTAAATAATGATATAAATTAAGAAACTGTATATTAATATTGTAGTATTAATAGATATTTCATATATTCAATAAAGATATAAAAAATTTGAATATCAATGTTGAAAAATAAAATAATATGTGCAAATTGGTAACAATATTAATTTCCTAAACAATTACATATTAATTATATTTACAAAGTTAAAATGTGTTATACTATGGTATAAAAATTGAAATATCTACGTGTAACAAGTAAAAGTTATATCGAGATCAATTTAAATCAACCATATATGAAGTACAGACGTTAAAAAATAAACATATTTAAATAATATCTTTTCATTTTATAGAAATTAAATTATTATTTTGAAAATTATATTAATAACCAATTCATATTTCTATTATTAGCTCAATGAGACAGATTAAAGTATTTTGTTCAATCATTAAATAATATTAAATATGTTTGAGTGTTTTGCAATATGCCCAGAAAACAAAATTTGGAACAATTTGGAAAAAAAAATGTATCTTTAAAAAACACTTTTAAGAGTATACTCTTATGTATACATACAGTACAAAAAATATTCCTAATTATTCCAGAAATTTTGAACACAATTGGGAATATCTGTTCCGGAATTTTAAAATGTTTCCAGAACAGTTAATAAAAATTTGTAAGTCAAATTTTAAAATTTTGATTAACTTCGATATAGTCAAAACATGTAATTCATTGTTTAACTTTCATCTTATTTGCTTAACTTTATATATTATAATTTGAGTCTAGAAACAAATATGTAATATATCACGGATGCATACTATGCACTGCATAGTACATAATAACACTTGACCTATATATGAATGTTAGATAAAACTTTATATACATAAAAATAATATTTTATTTATATTTCTGGGTATTAATCATAACAGTTGATATAACTATTTATAACAAGATAATAAATAGAAATAATTTTTTATAATTGATGATATTAATTTGTTAAGTTTTCTGACAAAGACTGAAATAATTCAGTAAATGTAGTAATTAGTAGAGATAGTGTTAGTACAATATCAATTTATTATATTTATACAAAAAAGATCATTTTATTAAATAACATTTATTTTTAACTGGATAAAAATACAAATAACATATAATAAGGAGTATTCAAATAATTGACTAAATGTGATGTAAAAATATTATTTTATTATCATAAGAATCTTGTTAATAATGCCGATACAATTTTTCCATATTTAACAGAATTTGACTAATTCTAAAAAAAGTTATTTCTATCAGCTACTAAACACCCCATTAAAGTAGAATTAAAATTTTAATAATTAAAAATATAATTACTTTCATAAATTTTGCATATTACTTTATTTTCAAGTTTTTTTTATTATCTAACAGAATGACAATCTATAAATATAAAAGTTATTTGGATATTTACAATAGAGTTCTGTAATATGTAATTTAGTTATTAAAGGATTACAATGTTTAGTCTATTTGCTATTTGTGTTAATGTATTTTTGCCGTTGCTAACTAATTTTTTGATATATGGCAAATACTATTCATATTTAAACGATGAATTTTGATCTAATGAACCATATTGAGTCACATCATCGGACAAATGAAGTAGACAATGAACATTATAAATACAAAATCTATTACGGATAAGAATAACACCTTGAATAACAAATTTTTTATTTTTTCAATAAACCCAAACCCGTGTTTTACATGTTTACTTATTTAAAATACTTTTTATTGTTACTGAAGTAATTTATTTAATTAAATATGTAAATTTATAATAATAAATAATATTTATGATTATTCACATAAATTGTAATATTTAATTAAAGTATTTATAGAATATGTAAATGTATTGTTTCAACTTATCAAATAACATTCAAACATCAATATATCTTTAAATGTAAAATATATTATATAATTATAAAGTAATAATATTCAATTTTAATTGTTGATTTATTTTAGTACATATTATAACCATATACGTAAGTAAAGTTTATTTTAGTTAAAATATTAATTTAATATGGAATATATTTATTATATTATTTATAATATGAGTATATAAAATATGTACAATTGATCCATACAAGAGTTTCTATATAATTTAATATATTTCTTATACGTGAACTTCTAACTAACATCATTTTAGAATTGATAAATAATATTAAGGAGATGTAGGTTATTTAGAATATTTTATAATACAAATTAAATCTATTATTTAGACTAAAATGACTTTGAAAAGGTGGGAGCAGTTAATAAAAGCTGCAAAAACAGATATGCAAGCCAATGGCAAAGCATTTTTTTACATTTCTATTTATAGAAACGAAAACTAAACCATGTACAAATGCAGCCATAAATTGAATCAAACAAATAATTTACTATTATTTGAAGGAAAAAAAAACAAATATTAATATATATTAAAAAATTTTATTTTTAGTATCAAATGTAATACAACATTATTTAATAATAATTAATATTCCCAAATATAATCTATAATATTATATAATATATACATAAATAAACTGATTTGTCTAATTTAAAAAATGAGGTATTAAAACCAAGATAGTTAAAATTACAGTAAAATTAATGTTGAATAACTTTTCTTATAATAATAAACAATAGTAAATTAATTTATAATAAATAAATATAAACTGAAATTAATAACATTGTAATTATTAATTAATATTATTGTTATAATTATAACAAAATAAAGAATTAAAATTAATAATAACAAAACACAAATAAAAATAGAAAAAATATTCAGTGACAAATTTTTGCAGTTAGAAGTCGCTGTTGTGAAAATAATTATTAAACTTTAATTATGTCTTGATTTAATAGTTTTAAAGTTATAATTTGTATACATTCATTATGTCTTGGTTTAATAGTATTAAAGTTATAATTTGTATACATTCATTATGTCTTGGTTTAATAGTATTAAAGTTATAATTTGTATACATTCATTATGTCTTGGTTTAATAGTATTAAAGTTATAATTTGTATACATTCATTATGTCTTGATTTAATAGCATTAAAGTTATAATTTGTATACATTCATTATGTTTTGATTTAATAGTATTAAAGTTATAATTTGTATACATTCATTATGTCTTAGTTTAATAGTATTAAAGTTATAATTTGTATACATTCATTATGTCTTGATTTAATAGTATTAAAGTTATAATTTGTATACATTCATTATGTCTTGGTTTAATAGTATTAAAGTTATAAATATTAAAATGAAATCAAAATAATGTATTAATTAATTACACCCAAATGAATGTATACAATGTAGGTGTTATAATATGAAACAAAATTGTTATATAATATTCAGTATTTTAAAATATCTGCGAGATCTATTTTATATCGCTTATCTGCACGAATTTATTTTAAACTAACAAATCCGTTAAAACTTAATATGTTGTATAATTTGTATATGAAATGAATCCCCTACATGTGTGTACACTAACCAATGGTTCCAATTCCTTCTTATCGATCAACGAGAATTCAGTAATGAAATAATAGAAGTGCTTATAACAAGTGTTCACATGTGGCTCCTAGGTTTTGAATTGTTTAAAGTAGAATTAACGATAAAGAGAAAGTAAATGAATAGAGCAATTTTGTTAACGATATTCGCAGTAATCAGTTTCTATGTTTCGTATGTTAATAAAATCTAGAACATTTTCGAAACTAAAAAATTGTATTGCTTAGATAGAGATTCATCAATTTGTCAAATCACTAATATATTATTATAAATTATTATTATAAATCATTATTATAAATCATTTTAACAATTTATATTTGAGAAGATATAAATATTTAAGGTTTATAATATATTTAAATCTTATATAATCATATATCAAATAGAAAATATGCCATATTATTATATTAGTAATTTGTAGAAAAAATCAATCCGTAGACGTAATATTGATATACGTATAATTCTAGTGAAATATGCAAACTAAATATAGGATACTCAGATAAGATAAACGTTATATCCAGATGCATAGATAAAATAAGTGAGTCTAGTCTTGCGATATCTCATAAACACAATAAGAATTGAGGTCTACAGTGAAACAAACAAACCGCCCCAATGGTGACCAGTTTTTCGAAGTGATGTATATAGACGTGAACGAACACACGATACAACCGAGTCAAGATCTTTTTAACAGTCGGAAGGTAATTCTTTGGAAACGGAGTTCCTGCATTCAATAGAATAGCATTATTGCAATAATTATATGTCATTTATGGATACAAATGTAAGCTATCAAAGGGTTATTATTATAATTAACAACATTAAGAATATTGATTAAAAAGTCTACAAATAATAATAATTATTATGTATTAACATATGATAATTTTAAACATAATGATCATCTAATTTATTTCTCCAAAATACATAAAATAATATATATTTCATAATTAAACCAAAGATATATAATTTTGCAATGCATTGAAAGTATTTCAAAGGCAATTATAAGTAATTACTATTTATAATTGATAATTTATAGATAATTAGCTATTGAAATCTCCCGTGAATCACACATATCATATATGTAAACGTATTAAGCTTTTACTTTATGAAATGTCTATGCGTTTCGCAGGCAGATGCCGTCCGCAACGGTTTCGAGTAGCAGAAGATTACGGCGATAACCTGAGGACAACGGGAAGATATCGTCGCGGTTGATCTGAGACTCCGCCCAGTCCATCAGCAGTCCGATGTAGGCCGGCGCCGGTAGTTTAGTGGGACGTTTGTAGTTGACGCCGTCTAGCCAATGGTACTCGTACCTAGAGTAGATACGAGGACTTGTACTTAGGAGATTTACTTTTAGATGGAACAAGAGGTTGTGCAAAATATATTTTTTTTATCGTAGGGGAAATTCCCTTATTCCTGGTATATGTAATGGTTCGAGCAGTTGTTAATCATATTGCTACAAATAGTTAATTTAATATTAGCGCAGATACCAGTGGGTATGAATTGTTATGGTAGGTATTTATACTTATGTTGTAACTAATATTTTCATCTAAAAAATAAATTGTACCTTGAGTTATTAGAAGTTGTTTCAAATTATTTTCACATAACACGAAAGCGTAATCTGAAACCTACTCAATAATCAATTCTTTGACAGAAATAGATATATCTATATTACAAAATTAAACTTATTTTATTATCTTTGATGATTGTGACGCATTAGCATGCTGAATGAGTATTCAGTTAAAATTAGAGCATTATTTATATAAGCAGATAGTGAATCTTCCAGGATTAGAGCTATTTTAGAATTTGTAATCAGTAATAATGATTGCTTTAAAATGGAATTTAGGCATTAGTTAAAATGATTTTTTTTTAAATAATAAATAAATTATATTTTATAAACATAATAACTATATTATATAATAAATTATGGCGGACGTGAAATTATAATTAATATATTTAGACAAAGGAATATTAAAAAACAATATATCAGGGTTATTATATGTCATTATTACATTATGAACAAAACTATGTTCATATGAATAATTAGAGCTCGCGTTTGGAAAAATAAATCTAATAATAAAAAACATAAGTTTATATGTATATCACGTATTTTCATATATTGTATATCTTTTAAGTGTGATCACATGATCGAAACTGACAAATCGGGATACAGAAATATATTTAAAAGCTATTAATATATAACTTAGTATTTTTTTTAAATACCACAAACCCAAACTACCACGTTATAGAGTATATTTAGAGTATCTATTCATATTTTTGAGTAATAGACTCTATTTCAGAAATATAAATATTGTATTGTTATGGATAAATACAATATATGAATTAACTACATGTTACTACACATTATCTAAGATTGAAATAACATAAATCATATGATAGATATATAGATATATATAGATACACTTCAATGTATTAATATAAAGATTGTCTAACATGAATCGAAGATTCCATTCGATTAATTAAATTAAACACGATGAAGCGATCGCTTATTGATCGAAGCGAATTCAGAACATTTACAGGACAAGTCACGAGTTGGGTTGAATTTCACTCTGGCCTTACTAACTTAGGTCCGCCGGACATTGTCGAACAGGATCTCTCCGTGCAGAATTCGCTGACGATTCCGTAGATTACGTTTATGCGATTGAAAAAATCGACGACTGGACGCCGAATGAGAAAGTTAAAAGTGTAATAATAATGAAAATCACTCATAACTGCTAGAAAAGTATAACAAAATCTTAGCATATGATAATAATACAAGTTGTTGCATTATGTTAGTATAGTCTATGCAAATATATATATATATATATATATATATATATATATATATATATATACATATATCTACAGTAATATATATCTGTATATATATACAGGTTAGAATCCTGAACAAATATCATTAGATATACACTGCATGCAAAAGAGATAAGGCAGGCCATTAGATAAATTAAGTAGACCTAACTTACAACTAGATAGATATTCCCTGTATGAATTATATGAAATATGTTCATATAATATATGTAAATGCAAATATTCATATATATATTCATATATATATATATATATATAAAATACAACTTTTGTTTCAATTGTTAAATGTATTTATTTAATAATATGTATTTATTCATAAATTTTAACACAGATTTAAGTGACTCGTTAAAACCGTAAAACAAAAGTTTATAGTAAATCAATTCTATTTTAAAGTATTAATAGGCCATTCAGATTTAAAAGAACACAGATTATAGTAACGTGTTATCGACAATAATAAATGATTACATTTATATCACAATTGAATGTGCAAGGATAGCAAGCCTAACGTATGTAAGTCGACAAACAAAACAAGAACGTTCACATATGCAAATAATACGGATATGCGAATATATACAAAATATAACCATGGATAGCCAGCCAATCGTTGAGTTCTTCATCTGGTGGTAGTCGTACCACCTGCTTCAAGTCGATACCAGAATGTAAAGAGGCGTTGGCCTTTTTGTGGAGGTCATATCTCAATGTTCCTTCTGCGAAATGCGATTTCTTCTTTTGTTTGAATGTCTGGCGAAAGATCGATGAAGTCCGATTAAATCGAATGCAATTCAATTGTAATATCTATAAATTTATAAATAAATATGCTTTCAATTGAAATATAATACATTAATAATAATTATTTGAATTATATTAATAATTAATAATACATAAGTAAAATATCAAATCAAAAAAAGATGGCGTATTTAGTATTTTTTACAGTTGCATTATTTATACATTACTTCAATTAATTAGATACTTTATTGCTATGCTATGCTATTATAATTGTACTTGGTAAAATGATATTCAGTGTTACAATTTTCTGACGTAGAAACCTTATTATCTAAATTAAAAAGTTGTAAAATTCTAGAAATTATTAATAAAGAAATAATAAAATGGTACCAATGTGTATTAAGTCATTTATACATTAAAATTGTGCAATCAGACTTTATTCTAAAATTTTAAATAACCACATCATTTAAATATAAAACTAAATATAAATTATTCGGAATACTAATTATATGTATAATTAATTTATATGTATGTGCCTTACAAATGAATGGTAATATATATATGTATAGTATATATATTTATAGTATATTAAATTGCAATACAAGGGATGATACAAGGTAATAAGATATGCATTATAATTTAAAACAACTATAAGTTAAGTATACCCATGAATATAAATATTCAATTCAAAGGTTCTCTATTAAATTTGAATCAGGATGCATAAAATGGACAAATGCTGACCATTAATAATTAACTAAATTAAATTGTAAGTATTTATAGATTGAAGTCATTGCTGATGAATTATGTTAACAACGTATACATGGATATGATATTAATCAGGTATATGATATGATATTAATCTAGTATATGTTTATATTTTTTTACATAATGTGAAATAAAATCGTATCGGGTTATTATTTCAAATATTACAAATATAAGTAATACAATAATAATAACTGATATCTGAACTAATTGATATCAAATAATACTATACACTATTATTAGAAATTGTGTGAGTTATTTTAGAGAATATAGGAGTATATGAGTCTAGATAAATTGCAGAATATTGATTACCCTAATGTGATAATTAGTGAGTATAAGAAAAAAAAATTTAATTATTCTGGTATTATGATATTGATAATTCTAAGTAGTAATATGTGCAGTTAACTATAAATAATAATACAATTTAAATTAGTTAATAAATTTTGAAATACAATATTTTCAAGGTTATTTAATCAAATTGATTAAATAGTTGTAATTATAAATGCATAGAAATAATAATAAATTAATATTGATAAAATTAGGTATAACAAATTATATTTATGATATTTAATATTATAATTAAATAAATAGAATAATTAAAGTAGTATAAAATGATAAAAGAAATTTAGTACAATATCGCCGCTAGGTATATTTATTATATTTAATATAGTTTATTTTAAAAATATAATAAATTAGCAATTATATAATTGATATGCTATTTATGTTAATCATATAAAAACAATTAATAACTATCGTGAATTGTAATGGATTCGATTTGTAGTACTTATAATGTGATATGAGTTCAAATTTCGTTGGTGTCGTGTAACAATGATAACATAAAAGAAGTATGTTTGTTATAGGCCATATATTTATGAAGTAGTATAAACAAATAAATAACGAAATATATATGATATATACATACAATTTATATATTATATTTAAAATAATAATATAATAATTTGAATGTATATTTATTTAATATATATTATATTTGTTAGGGATAGTAAAAACTGATATATATTACGAAGTGTACTTTAAGGGAGCAAAAGTATTATATGCGAAAGAAGTGAGCCAAAATATAAGTAAATCTTGTCGTAGATAGAACGGATGTAATATTGTGGAAAACAATATATGATTTTCATAGAATAATATTAACTCACTGAATGGAATTTAGCTACACATTATGTTGTTGTCTGTCTTCCTTAAAACGATCATAAATTGAAAGGCTCCCATATAAACTTTTGATCCTCGAATAGAAAAGCTGGTGAAGATTCTTCAAAATAATACTAGTATAGATTAATGTCAAACGTGTGTAGATTAATGTCACTCTTGTCTGATACAGGTCATTAACTAAAATAGAAAATAATCTAAAATGATCTAATATTAGTGAAATTTAAATTAAACCCTTATAAATAACTCTTTATATATTATTTGCTAAGAACTCATGTATTTTACTTTAATACTGATTCGAATATGGTACAAAATAATACATATATGTGGGTTATTTTCTATTAAACACGCCTAATAAATTTGATATGCAGTTAATACTGATTTAATACGCACTATCAATTGTGTATGTATAATGAAGTGAATTCCTTTTATGTGTATGCCATTATACTAATATATCATTATATTTATTATGTGATTAAAGTATAAATAAGATCAAATAAAATCCTACCTTATCTTTTTGAAAAAAGCTTGCAAATGCAAAACTTGCCATAAGTAATTAAATATTTAAATAATGTTTTAACGGGTAGATAGTGGAATAATGAATACTGTATTTATTCATGTGACTGGTGGATATATTAGTTAATTTAAGATATATTTATATGTATCACTAATTTGAAAAATAATGTGTTATGTTATAAAATAGAATAATAGCTCAATTATTAATATTATGGAATAATAGGAACTTATTTATTTACAAAAATAGGCCAAACCTCCAAATTTTTATTACTTTCAAACATAGATTTATAATTATATATTATTTTTAAAATGTAATTACTATACTTATTTTCATTACTATATATATATATATATATATAGTAATGAAACTATATATATATATATATATATATATATTATTGAAGATAAACTAAAATAAATATGCTATATATATTCCTATAGTGTAGAATTATTATAACGCTAGTGTAGTCAAATGATACTTAATAATAACTCTATAGTTGTAGTTTAAATTTGTATATTATTATTAATGATAATATTATCAAAAATTAATGGTTATTATTTGAATTTTATATTTCAAATTTGTATCTATAAATCTTATGAATATAACAATATATTAAATTTTTATCTAAGTTATTACGTAATTCGTGTTTTAAAGTATTTATATATTTATGTTAATATGAATGACGATTGTACCCCATCATCTTCCTCTGTTTTCATTAGTATAATTTTTTTTAAATAGTGTAATTATATCGTTAATTAATTATAATAATAACTTATTATTATAGTACATAATTATGTTCTAAATGTAATATTATATTAAATGTATTGACTCAATTAATTAGCAAATATTATAATTTAATTATATTTATATTTTTATAGAGTGCATGACGTATTTTAGTCAGGGTATCAAATGGTGAATTCGTATAAGCAGTAACTATTTGTATTAACTAAAATATCCAATCAAGTTTATAATATACAATATTTGTATTCTATAATGTTACTAATAATGCTATCATGTTATGATTTATCGAATAAATGAAGTCAATATATGTTGATATCATTTAAATTGGATCTTATATGTTAAAAAACTGTTGTAACGGGTAAAATATCAATTCAGTAGCTAATAATAAAAATACCATAAATGGATTAATGTAAAGATTTCCTTTAGCTAAATTTGCCAGAGCCAAGATAAAGCTATAGATAAATCTCCAATCTGACCAACTAGTGACACTTAAATTGGATTTGAGAAAGCAGACATAATGATCATGAGAAAGATTACAATATACTTAAATTTATCAGCGACATAAAAGGCATATACTTTATTTATTGTTAAAAATTCTATTATACTTTTTTTTATTTAATCGAAAATTGATCAATAGGTAGTTGACATTCCTCCACAAGTCGCAAAGCGAACTAGAAATATTTTTAATTCCGCCTATTATAGCTAGCTACCACTATAACAATTACTTTAATAACACTAATTACAATGAAATAACTTATTTTGATAGATCGCCATAAATCTATATCATTTTTTAATTTATATATTTTACAGGATGATATTCAGGCAAGATTATTCACTCGAGAATGTTAGCAATGAAGCCGTTAATATATATTTGTATTAGTGTTTATATCAACATATACCAACTCTCCTCTCGCATTATTTCGAAGAAAATACAATATACCGCCTGGCTATCAACAGTGCGCTGCATGATGTACGGTTTCGGGGACGACCAGAGCCCTTATCGGGAGTCCGTCTATCTCGTCGAGGATTTAGTAATCGCCTACATCAGTGATATTGTAAGTGCAACGCTGAATGGCGAATGCAATGTGAATAGTACGAAACAGGGCATTGTCAAAGTCCTCAGGATAAACCTGTCTGATATTATACGGGTTTTAATAGGATATTTATGTTTCATAGGACATTTCCTACATAACTCATCAATGCAAACTGGGATGTTAAATTGAAAATATAATGTAATATTCAATGGGACAGTAAATAAGGTATTATTTAGGACTTTATGGTATAAGAGAATTGGGTATAAGTAACCAGTTGTACAATTACGACACTCGAGTATGATATTAAATATTACATCAAGTACGTTGTGACAATCTAGAATTTGGGGCAAGTGTCTTATTTATTAATTAAATATTATTATAATATTGAATATAAATATATCTCATGTATGGAATATTCCATTATGAATTTACTGATATTCTGATTGAACTTAAATTAATTGAAAGATGGTGTATAATTACAGTTATTATTATAAATAAATGCAATATTTATACATGAATATCAGCAATATATACATGCATATCAACAATAATCACAGACAAAAAAAGCAATGGAAGTTGGAAGAACTGGACACGTTTCACTCGAAGATATCATCTTTTTAATCAGAAAGGTTCTTAATGTTTTCATAACTGGCCTTAATGCATATCAAGTGATTATAAGATAATAATATAATTATAGGTCATTGATATATATTTCGGTTAATCATATCACTCATAAATGTTAATGTAAATCACTGGTATGAATGCTAATAATTGGTTATAATAATATAATATATAGGATGCAAAGAAATACTCACGTGTAAAGGAATTACTAATGATGAGTGAAGAATTAAGAAAAGCTAGAAAAGCATTTGAAGAAACTAAATTTGTCGCTAAAAAATAAAAATAAATTATATTTAATATTGTATTATTTATTATTAAGTTAATAATATTAGCATATATTATTATTATATTGAGTCGCTTATACTCTATCTATACCAGAAACTTGGTTTGTTATATTAGGTAGGAATTAAACTTTTAAATCATATTTATTCTTTTAATAATAAATTTATATTTGATTTTATAATATTTAGATTATTAAAATATATCTGATTGTGTAAAATAAATCAAGAAAGTGATTCTCTGGAATATTTTATCAATGTGAAATAATAAATGAACTGTAAAATTGTTGATTATAACTTATTAGGTAGTCGCAGATATCCCAAGAAATGTTCATAAAATATATATAATTTAAATGAATACTACTATTGAATATAAATGTATATACATGGTCAATATCTAAGCTAATTATTTAATATAAGAGTTCTATCTCAACTGCTTTATGTATTCATCTCTACTTTATTTCTCGGAGCCAAACTGCAACTTTATTGGACAATTACCAATGAGAACAAGGATATGCAAAGATATCTCTCAATGTGATAACTATACATTTTAATTTTGTTATCTTTCTCGTTCTTATATTATTATAAACCATCTATTGATTAGCAAGTAATCTTAAGTCAACAGAACTTCGGACAATGTGTGACCTTTTCTGGATCTATAAAATATCTAATAACCTTATGCATACTAACATCGTATAACTCTTCAAACTTTCTTACTCAATTACTGATATCAAATTGTAAAGTTCCAGTAGATGTATACCTCTCATTAATATTCTATTTGTAGAACTTCTTGTAAGTGAATAGTCAATTCTAAACCTCCCATTACTCAATTTTGATATTTCACTATAAATATTTTATTATATTTTAGTACAACTTTTGACATACTAAATTACACATATTATGAAATATATTACTTACATAATTAGAATTATTAAACAAATGTAATATATATGCCAGAGTTGGAAGAAAGTAATCTTAACGTAGAAGAGTAGAAAAATAATAAAAAAATATATTTGAGATTTATTCTCCAAACAACTATATTTATTATATTATTCAAAATGAATCATAGAAATTCAATGTAATTTCTCATTGCAATGAGACTATTAATGTAGGTATTGCAACACGTGATTAAATCAATTTTATAAATAGTCAGCAGTAAGTTATTTAATTTGCAATATACTTAATTTTATTAAAATCTAAAAAGTGAATTTGAATTATCTACAATAATCTACTATACAGTTATTTCAATATAAATAGTAGTGCTCCAAATCTATATTAACCCTTTTACCCTCGATATCTTACTTCGGCTTAATATACATTACAATTGTAATCAATCAATATTGTCTAATTCACGTTATCAATATTTGAAATCATTGATATCACTCTATATAATATTTTAGAATACTAATTAATTTTTTTTACTTTTTTTACAAACAAAAATGAATTACAAATATTTCTGATGTGAATAATGTATGACATGCTAACATTATTTAATTAAGAAATTTTAATTCTTACAATTCATGTTTATTATAGTCAGTATACTGACTATTAATATTTTATCAAATAATATAGTATCAGAATTTAACAAATCTAGTATGATTAACATATCAATTTACTTTACATAACTGACTGTTTTTAATGACACTTTCCAATTATAATTAGTCATAAAACTAAACAATCAACAATAATCCCAGTTAAAATTGATATAATTAATTTCTCCATATATGAATACATTATTCCTTCTCCAATGAATGATATATATCTATATATAGATATGTAAACTATAGTTTCCCTCTACTGAAAAATCTAAATTCGACACCAAATTTCTTTTCTAATTATCGATTATACTTCCCTTTGAGAGTATTTATTTAAAATACATGAGAACTGTTATCTATTGACTACAATAGTAACTTAACAATAACAATAATAAAATAGAACCAAAAAACATAGTGCTGATACTACGATAAGTAAAATACATTAGAAACATAATTTAAGTAATATGTGTCAACTTGTATACAAATTATAATTTATAATTATTTTAGACACGAGCTCTTATTTAAATATATTGATATACCTATTGATAGACTATCGAAGACCACGTATACCACGTATATATACAAATATAGTCTAATATGCATACTAATATAGTAATGCATATAAACAAATATAGTCTTATATATATATATTAATATAATCTAGTATCTATTTTGCAGAGTATATATAAATATAATTCATTTCCAAACTATAATTTATAGACATATAATATATACTTTATTAGGATTAGTTTGTATTTTCTTTTTACATAATGCTTTGGTCGTATACTATACATCGTACATGCAATTATCTAAATATTAACTCAAATATAAACTACAACGTTGTACCTATAAATTAAACATGAAATATATTCAAATTGATATTTAATTTCCTATAAAAATGTAAGTAATATAATACAACAAACTGTTAATATATACAACATGCTCAATTCTAATAAATGCTTACTTATTAATAGATTGTTATTATTAATAATACAGTTTTAAAAAAAAATGCAGTTATAAAACTAACAAGTATATATTTACCTATTTTATTGTGGAATTTTGAAGTATAATCCAAGTAAATAATATTTTCTAAATATACATAGTTTCTGATTACAAATAGAAAATAATTAAGGCTGACTTAATTATATCTATATCTTATCTGACTTCAGTTAATTAAAATACAACTTAAGTAGATATATAATGTATGCTATATTAGGGATCCCTCAGATTCGAGGCTATATACTTTTTATAGAAAGAACATTAAAAAATCATTTTGAAAATATTGGTATTTCCCTTGATATATTTATATTTTACTTGTGCAATTATCTATTAATAATACATATTATAAACTACTACAATTCTAGCCATGTATGTATATATAAAACGATCAGTGACAAGATAATATATATATATATATTCTAAATTTATCAAGCATGATCTACCTAAATTTGAAAACTATTCTTTGAGTAAAGAATATTGTATATATATCCTGTAGGATATAATTACTATATATATATCCTGTAGGATATACTACCATATATAGTTCATTTACATAATTTATAAATAAAATACAATTATTTCCTATATAAATTGGCGCCATTTTTTTCCCTGGTGTTCCTTTGATTGTTGAGATGGTTTATTTAAAAAAAAAATTTGTATTTTAAATATAACATCTATTAATTATGACATCTAACAGCGAATCAAAGTTTTTAGAGATATTTGGAGCAATAGAATTGAATAAGAATATGTTACCGACACATATCGATATCGCAAGGCATTTTTATTATCTTTCTACGGCTAACAATAATAACATGTATCCTTCAAGACGAATTAAATGCATCGTAGATATTCTTATAGAAATCTGGTCTTCTGCATCGATCCCTTATTTTAAACGACATTCCATTTACAATAAAGTTAAAATATATGTAAATATGGTTCAGAATTTAAAGAAAAAGTCTAATAATAATGAATCGTTGATTTATGAACACAATGATAAATATAGAGTGTTGTTTGATATATGTACTTGTACATGTGAAGTTAAAAATCGTATCTGCAAATGTGATCGATATTCATCTATACCTGAAGTAAAGAAAGAATTTATGCGAGATATGAGATCAGCACGAGTGTTGATAATAAACGATACCCGGAAAGAAGACACGATATCAAAGAGTCTCACACTTAAAAATATGCCAAATATTCAACATAGGTAGTATATTCTTATATCAATATTATACTAATTTAATTCTATATAATATGTATTATATAGTATCATAAATAATCAAAGTGACCACTTTGTTTTAGAATATATTAACATATAATTTTAGATACTGAAAAAGTATATAATAATAGTATATGGTATATTAGATGCCAATATATAGTTAATTAGAGTTATTTTTATTTCTAGATATTAATAATTAATTTATATATACTATATTTATATTTGTTAATATAATATAAGCTTGTTTTGTATAATAAATAATACAATTATCTAATATGGATTAGGTAATATGAGATCTTAATTTCATATTAATTTATTTCTATAAAATTAACACGGTAAATATATTTTGTAATTAAAAAATTAATGAAATAGACTCATTAATCGACTATACAAAGTAATATTATTTATAGCATGATTTCTGATTCAAGATCATATTGGAGAATTTAGATTTTGTTCGCTTTGCCTGACATTTCACATTTATAATAATTCATTTAAATTTTTATATATTTCACAGTGAGGAAACCGATGATATTTCAGAAATGTTTAATTTTGAAGATTATGTACCTCTACCAAAAAAGTAAGCATTTATATTAAGGATTTCAAAAATACAATTTTTATGTTACTATTATTTGTCTCTTAAGACTGTAATATATAAGACAAATATATTTTTTCTCGGTAATTAAAATTATATATAGAAATATTGAATTATTAATTATAAAATTTATAATTAATAAAATTACTCTGCTGATAGATTTAAAGTAAACTGTATACTCGATTGGTTTCAAAAGATGAGACTTAATTTGATTGAAAATCTTTTGATATATTAACTAATATCTATATAACTCAATTAATAATCTTTATATATAAGCTATGAAATATTATCAATATAAATCGATTAAGATAATTGAGATTAAATTATATCCTGTTTCTGTGTAAAACTTCTTATTTCGATGTTTCTTTGCAGTGGTGCCGTTGTCTATGAAAACTTGATACGCTGCGCTTGTCGCAATAGAATCTCAGATGAAGCCCTCATTGCCATCGCCAACAGTTTCCTCGAAGATATCGGCGAGTTAACTCCGGAGAACCGACTCGACGAAATGAAACTGTATCGATTACGCAATAGACACTTGAAGAAATACGACAACTATAGTTGAAATAAATACTTCTGCGCAAATCGAAAAGCATTATACATGGTTGCAATAATCTACAAGAACAAACCATGACATCTAAATATGTATTATCTCTCATGCATATCTATAGTATAATTATTACTAACTTTTATTTTATAATTATTATTTGTGAGAATACTTTTTATTTTTATATTGTGAACATGTTTAATATCTTATATTATGTATATTAAAAATATACAATTTGTGTTTTATAATTCAAAATAAATTTATTTTATAAAAAATTACAATTTTAATTATTTATAAACAATTCATAGTTAGTTAATTAATATAGCTACATATGTAATATATTATTAATTTATAAATAATCATTTACTAAAATTTTTATAATATAAAAAACCAAATATGTTGAGAGAATATAACTCAACTAATATATCATGAAACACCTTTTGTTATAAACTTGAGGATAAAGATGTTATCAATTTATTGATTAGGTATTATTCTACTATCCAATATTAATAATTTTTGCTACTATAGTTATATAATTTCATATAAAGTTTACACAATTTTTTTAATATATTAATACAATTAATTAATGATAAAATTAATATTTAGCTTATACAAAGTATATACATTGTAATTTATTTATAATTTGTAAATAATACATTTTTATTCAAATATACATATGAATAATTGTCTTACATTTACATATTACAAATATTAGTTTTAGTTATAAGTCAAACATGAATTACATATAATAAAGTTTAGATTAAATATAATATGGTACAATATTAACAAGACAAAAAAAAATGCGGACACTATTTTTAAAAAAATATTTATATTCATTATTTGAAGTTAACACTATATGTTTATAAATTAGCTTTATTTAATATATTATATGCATGTATATAAAGGATATATACAATATTTTTAAAGGATACAAGTATTCTATTATTATAATACGCGATATAAATATCGTTCCTCTATATTATATTTTCATTATAAATGTATTTATAATGTTGTCAATAATTAATGCTGACAGGCGTACTATATTACTATATTTTGAAATAGTTCTTAGTTTGAATTCACCCCCTATAGCTACATTTGTATTGATTACTGTATATTGAACTTTGTGTATCTCTGTAATTAGACCAACTTCATACGGGAAATTTTCTTATTTAAATTAAAGTTAAATTGTAATGATGTATATCACATTATTATATACATATGTATACATATAAATTATTGTATCAATAAATATATAAATATAATATAATCGTATATATACTATAAATGATAGTGTATATCTACACCATTATACTAAATATATAGGTCTAACGGTGCGCCAATAACTTATTATTTATTCCTCCATTATTGTCAATTATACCAGACAATTGAATAATATATATCAGTAGACAATCAGAAGACTTCTATCTACTCTTGTGATTATGTCATTTTCATTAGGTAAATAATCTGTACTTTCAAAATTGTCTTCATTAATTTGTTGAATAGAGAGAATGATACATTTATATATGTTATATATGTTATATGGTATTCCTTAAGATAACCTTAATGTTATGAATGTCATTTCATCTCTAATTACATAGGGTTTGGGTTCTTATGGTTAGTTCCTATATTATAACAATTGGTCGCATACATTTTATAATAAGCTGATAACAATTTAAAATTAATGTTGCGCCTCTTCAATATTATATTATTGCTTTGTTAAAATATATAAAATATTGTAATATTATAACTGTTATATATATAATTTATAATTATAATGAAAATAAAATAGTATCATATATATTAATTTAAATAAAGATATATATCTTTTTTTTACATATTCATGATAGTATATATAATAAAACGTATTTAACATTACATTTATCATCTACATATTGAATAGATAAAACTGTTATATCTAATTTCAGATATAGATTGTTTAACATATAATACTATATGATCTCTCTCTCTATAGAATTCCCGTTATTATTTTTATATTTAATTTTCGATGTAGAATAATATTAAATTTGTTATTTATTAATCGTTGATTTTTCCTGGATATATTAATATGATACTGGTACTTCTAATATCATGTTTATTGAAAATGATATCCAAGATAAACTTCATGTATAATATAATCTTGGTATTATAATCATAACTAATAGGATAAAATATATATTAAGAAAGATGATGGGGGTAGTTAACATGCTGTAATATATTGTGTTAAAATGTATAATATACGTACCGTGTACGTCGTACCCTAACTCCGCTATTACGACGTTCATTTTAATAGTAATAATCAATTATATCGATTCAATTTTATTAATAATATAGTACATTCGATCCAGATATATTATTGAATTACATATATTTTTAATTTAATTTATTTTTTATGAATCCGCAACAAAAAACAATTATCAAAGTTTATATTTATGTTTGTTAATCATTTTAGTATTTTTCACATGTATATGGTATAAGACAAAATGTCTAAATACCGAGAATTAGTTACAAACATCAAGGTAATATATATTAGTAATAAGAATATTCTATAGAATTAGAATTTATAACCTATATTATTCATAGCTAATACTCATACTTAATATGAAATTTATATATATAATTGATTGTACATTATTAAACATGAGTATGAATATATGTCAGTATGGCATAGGGATAACCAATTTTACTACTAGGTTAATATATCTGTAATCTTGTTTTATATTATTTCATTCCATATCATATATTCTACGGTTCTGTTATTAGATATTGAGATTTAGTATACACGTGACCTATCAATGGAATACATCCAATCAGATATTTAAATTTTTATGCCGCCAGGTTTGTTTTCTGACATTCTGATAAATATACAAATTTAATCATATATTTATTATCTAAACCTACAATTACAAGGTATTCTCAATATGTTATCAAAATAATTATAGTTTTATTAGATATATTGTTTATTTATGCTACTTTGAAAATATATTCATTTGCATATATATTTGTTGTTTCACATTAGTAATATTTTTAATAGTTTTGGTTATATTTTACTTTGTTTGAATATAATCAATCAAAATATGCAAAAATATAACCTATGAAGTGTATGCATACATATACATTACAATATTATGTTGAGATATACATTATTACAATCTTATTAATATTCAATAATAAAATCTATCTATTTATAAAATTTAAACATGTTATTAAAGCATTTATCAACACATACTTTATGGAAAATTAAAATTAGGATCGAATCAATCAGGGTATTAACTATAATGCTTATCATAAGTATATGTTATGTGATATATCTTGTATATTAACATTACATGTTATAATATATATACTTTAGTTTAATGCAATCTAAAACGCTATTTGTAATATCATATTTAATATTTTATTTTATTATCAAATGGTTCTGATTATGATACATATAATTTGAATGTTTAATAATAGACACATTTTACTTATATTAGTATTGTTACTGAATTAGCATCATATAATAATAATTCATTAGGTACATATCATCAAAACCCACTAAAATAAAATTAGCCTTTTTCTTGCATCGTGTAGAATGACATAGTTGTTAATAATTGTATCTGTACCGGCAAGAACTCTACTATTTGTATACATATAGAACGTCTCGCGTTGTTAACTACTGGTAATATTAATATAGTATGTAGATAATAAAATAAAGAAAATAAGCATGTATAACATGTTTAGCTATCAAAATAATGATTGGAATTTGTATGTTAGCTTATATATCCGCATGAAGATTATTAAACGTTTTTAATATAATCCAATGCTCTACATAATTAGTTTCTTTAATGTATTGTTTACATGTGTATATTATTATAATCAGTGGAGGGAGTCAAGAATCGTTTTATATGTAAACAAAGAATCATTTTCTTTCACGATACGTTGTATAAAATGTAACAAAGTTGTATTATGACGATTTGATGCATCTGTGGTATATTATATTATCTACTCACTCGGTATTCTGTATAATAAGGGAATTTCAATAGGTGCAATCATCAGGCAGCGAATTAGATTATTATGATGCAGATTAAAATATCTACTCAACCTAATAATAATTACTTTGAAACTAATTAACAATAAAACAAAAATGTGTTTCTGGCCACCATGGGTAATCGAGTAATAAGAATAACGAGTGATGATTGCAACATATTGCAAATCAATGGGATGAATATGAAACTGGTTTCACATTGTGACTACATATGTTATGGTGAATGTCAGAATGTAGGTAATATTGGTGTAGATAAACTTTACCATTACTATTCATGGATTCAGTAAGTGAAATGAATTCTGCTCGAATACAATTACAATTATTATCGAGTAGATTTAAAATATGCAGCAATAAATATTGTATTTATTATTAGTTAGAAAAAAATAGATATAAATTGAAAATTTTGTGAACATTTTGATGAACTCATTATATGTATTTTGGTGCTCTCAATAATATTATATTTTATTAATCGTATATTTAGATATTTATTATATATATATGATTATAATGATTATATTATTATAATGATTATAATGATTATATTATTATAACGATAGTATTACAAAAGAAATTAAAAATGATTAATGATAGATATATATATATCTATATATTATTTTCTTTCAATTTTATATGTATAGATTTGTTCATACTATTTATAAAATAATTATTTGAATTCATTAATATTAATCAGATTGATCTCAAATGTCCTGATATTGAATATACTCACGCACTTGGTGTAATTTGAATAATAAATTTGAAACATGAACTCCCGACCGAATGGTTTGTCTATATTTTACTATATTATCTTGTCATAATAACTACTGGTATTAATTAATATATATCATATTAAATTACTAATCTACTAAATTAATATCTTCAGACCAGCATATTTTATTATATTAACAGTTTTTCTGAAATAAAGTTATAATATCCTCAGCTTCTAGAAAAGCATTCCATAATAATTAGTTATATATATACTATTTAAGGTAAATCCTTTAACTGATTGAATTAGGAAATTATATATGTGTAAATTCTATATTTTAATATATTATTAAATTTATATATATATATTTTCTATATTCTATAATATTGTATAATTAATTTTCATTTTTATGCATTTTATCATTCATAATTTCATATTAAATTGTTTAGTATAATATGATAATATATAGATATATTTTATTTTAAATTGCTAAAATATACATAACATTATATATATAACATAAGATGCATTTAGTATTTAGTTTTTAAACTAATCGAGATATTAAATTTCGTACAATTTTTTAAAATTCTCACCCCAAGAAATTTTATTTATAATACCTCATTATTATTAATTTGATATGATTATTTACATTGCAGTGAATTACATTAAACCAGTGCATAATGTTTACTACACAAAATCTAAGATGGTTAGACATTCAGCTTAAGTTAAAATAATCTACGCTGCACCTCACTCACTCTATTTCACGCATACACATTTATATTGAAAGTAAAGTCCTCGCCAATATTTTATAAAACTTATTTTACTCCGCACAATCTCTCGCCATTCAAATCAAATGCATATTTTGTGTGTTTTCAACCAATTAAATTCCTCCGCGAATAGCCTGTTGTCTCTACGAGTAATCCTATGAAGGTAACTCCTTACATTCAAGGTCAGTGTTAACAATAAATAAATATATCCTCAAAGTTGTTTTGTTTTTTTATCTCATACATTAAGTTAATTACATTAAAATTCATATATATATATATATATATAATTATATATATATATATATATATATATAATTATATATATATATATATATATATACTTCATATTAATTCCATTAAACATTTGTGATTTTGAATATCTTAATGATTTCAAAATTTATTATGGACGCATGGAAAGTATTTATAATTTTTTGAAAGCAATTCAGTTTTATGAAGTTCATGAAGTTTCGAGTTATTAGTTTTTTATATAAAAAAACAATATCACATTTTCTAAAGTTTTTTCAATGCAGGAATAATAATCAACTAGTTATAAAATGTTTGTGGTGTTTTTAAAATAACTAAAAAAAACTTGTTTAGATTTTGTGTTTGTTTTAATAAATAGCTAATTTACTATATAATATACATTAATATTATATATATTAGAATAATCATATAAAAATCATTAATATACAATACTATATAATACACTAATTCTCCCTATTTTATATCTAACTAATTTTGATTTGATATTTTAACTTGATATTTACTTTTGAATGTATCAATTGTTTATTATAATTTCAGGCATTAAAGTAATTAACTGTCCAGTTATCCCTAAAGTTAGTAAATGATATAGTGTGAATTCAATTATACTTACCTAAAATATTCATAATTGTTACTTCTATTATTTTATTTAAGATGGTTTAAGATGATTATCGAGATTTATTACTTAGATAAACGATAACTATGTTTATTCTTGTGCACATTTTAAACATCAGATTTTTTTAGAATACATCCCAAGTTCCACAAATCATTACACAAAGTCAATTTTCTGAAATACAAAAAGGTAGTTTATATTATATATCTTATAAACATATATACTTTAGTGTAATATTATCACATATCGTAGAACACATCCAACTACATCATATTCCATCTCATTTCTACCTTGAATCACATCCTAGCTAGTCGATATCACCGTAATATCGACATTTTTATAGTTTACACCACTACCAACCTGATCACAACTCCTACTAAAAAGTCTTCGATAAATCCACACGAACAGAAATATCCTTTGAAAAATAACAATATCAAAACAGGTTTATAGAATAAATTATTACTAACGGCTATATATTATTTCAATCATGATTACTACCCATTATCTATTGATATCATGTCTAGTTTCAAAAATTATATATTTTTCAGTGTTTTTTTATTAATTAATTATTATTTTTTAAATAAAATATTATTTTGATTAATAATCAGTAATTATTTTTTACTCTATTTAATATGTCTATTTAATATATTATTACTGTAATTTAGAATTTATTTCTATTTTTAGAAATTGTAACTCTACCGGAAAATGAAACTAAAATAATTGGTTAGTTCTTTAAAAGTCTGCAAAGGAAACCACTAAGACTAAGTAGACTAAGTAAACCATACATGATTGCTCATTATTCGATAATATATCTATCTCGTAATTAACACAACTAAATCTTTTATAAAAATCCCTTGAAGTGGTAGGAAACCTAGGGAAATAATATCAGAAGCTAACCATAACCTGAATTTGTATGTGTAATTATAACATTTGAAGGGTTCACTACACCGAAAACGGTCTACCCTACTGTCCTGAAATCTCGCAAAAGATCGAGTGATACAATCTACTCTCAATAGTTTGTAAATCCCTGAAACCAAGGCCTGCTAAAATTATAAACAAAATCTAATTTTGTTAAAATAATTAACATCGATATCATAATTTAATAATATAATTTAATAATATAATTGATTTAAATTGAATTTTTTAATACAATTATATCGTCAAATATTTCACCTTCATCCATCTACTCTATTTATCTATATCCAGCATGCTTCCCTCGTTACCAACCATAATACTAATACCCTAACCATGCTTCTTACATAGTACACTTAGAAATACACTATCACTAACTTCTCCATCCCACCTTTACCTATTACAGGAAACCAGCCATTTCTACTAACCACCATCTCAGTGTTTCCCATAATGACTTGCGACAACCATCCATAAGTCTGTCATCCCCCAATATCTCATCCTCACCACCCCAGTACAATGGACCCATCCTTACCCTCTACTAACCACCATCTCAGTGTTCCCCAGAATGACTTGCGACAACCATCAATAAGTCTGTCATCTCCCAATATCTCATCCTCACCACCCCAGTACAATGGACCCATCCTTACCCTCTACTAACCACCATCTCAGTGTTCCCCATAATGACTTGCGACAACCATCAATAAGTCTGTAATCCCCCAATATCTCATCCTCACCACCCCAGTACAATGGACCCATCCTTACCCTCTACTAACCACCATCTCAGTGTTCCCCATAATGACTTGCGACAACCATCAATAAGTCTGTCATCCCCCAATATCTCATCCTCACCACCCCAGTACAATGGACCCATCCTTACCCTCTACTAACCAACATCTCAGTGTTCCCCAGAATAACTTACGACAACCATCAATAAGTCTGTCATCCCCCAATATCTCATCCTCACCACCCCAGTACAATGGACCCATCCTTACCCTCTACTAACCACCATCTCAGTGTTCCCCATAATGACTTGCGACAACCATCAATAAGTCTGTCATCCCCCAATATCTCATCCTCACCACCCCGTACAATGGACTCATCCTTACCCTCTAATAACCTCTATGCTTATCCGCTAACCCCGGCTATTCCCTCTCGCCATCCCACATAAAACCAATTCCTAACTCCATACGCTAACCCTCTAATGACAGTCTCTAAATCCGCTACCTCGCAGTACTCCCAACAAAACTCCTCGCATCAAAACCGAGAAGGGGAAAGGCCTTCGCCATTTCTCGATGAAGGTCTGCGAGAAAGTGAAACTGAAGGGCGTCACGTCCTACAACGAAGTCGCAGACGAACTCGTCCAGGAGTTCCTCAGCCTTCGCTCCACTGATAAGAACTATGATCCGGTAGGTGTTCGCTTCGTGGTTGCGATTATTTAGTTGCTAAGTGTAACCAAATTAAACAAATTGGTCCTGTGCACTCTTTTAGTTACTCATAACCGCCCCATGTAATTACCCTTTTAATTACTTATTACTACCCCCTATAGTTACTCATAACCACCCCATGTAATTACTCAATACCACTCCTTTTAATTACTTATTACTACCCCCTTTAATTACTCATAACCACCCCATGTAATTACTCAATACCACCCCTTTTAATTACTTATTACTACTCCCTATAATTACTCATAACCACCCCATGTAATTACTCAATACCACCCCTTTTAATTACTTATTACTACTCCCTATAATTACTCATAACCACCCCATGTAATTACTCAATACCACCCCTTTTAATTACTTATTACTACTCCCTATAATTACTCATAACCACCCCATGTAATTACTCAATACCACCCCTTTTAATTACTTATTACTACTCCCTATAATTACTCATAACCACCCCATGTAATTACTCAATACCACCCCTTTTAATTACTTATTACTACCCCCTATAATTACTCATAACCACCCCATGTAATTACTCAATACCACCCCTTTTAATTACTTATTACTACTCCCTATAATTACTCATAACCACCCCATGTAATTACTCAATACCACCCCTTTTAATTACTTATTACTACTCCCTATAATTACTCATAACCACCCCATGTAATTACTCAATACCACCCCTTTTAATTACTTATTACTACTCCCTATAATTACTCATAACCACCCCATGTAATTACTCAATACCACCCCTTTTAATTACTTATTACTACTCCCTATAATTACTCATAACCACTCCATGTAATTACTCAATACCACTCCTTTTTACTAATTATTATTACACCCTATAATTACTCATAACTACTTCTTCTAATTAATTATTACCACCTCCTATACATCCTTTCCTTCCAACAGAATATAAGGAGACGTGTATATGATGCTCTGAACGTATTAATGGCAATGAATATCATTTCTAAACAAAAGAAAGAGATCCGTTGGGTTGGCCTGCCTACCAATGCAGTTTCTGAGTTGGCAACAATTACTGTGAGTTTATAGTAAATAGTATAGAAGTTCTGTTAATTTAGACTCGTAATTAAATTACTTAATTACTTAAGTTTATTATCAATATATTTATTCTTTATATGATTTAATTATATAATTTACCAAAGAAATTTATTTATGCAAATCATTAAAATTTTTATTTATGATCTACGAAAATCTTAAATCATATTAAATATGATTTTTAAACGATATAGATCATATTATAATAAACAATCATTTAGATGTATTTTTCAAAGCCGTGACAAATACTTTTGTAATTTATAAATAAATAATATTAAATATGTCTACATACATTGTCATATCTATTAGATCATACATTGTCGACATATTCAATATAATATAGATACAACATAATCAATACTCATTAATAGCTTTTGGTAGATTATAATTATCATCATTAATAATAACTAAAGAAATGTATTGTTTACTTTATTTATTGTACATAATATCAATGCGAATATAATTTTAATATTTTTAAGCATGAACGAGATGAATTAAAAAAGAGAGTTGAGGTCAAAACCAAGCATTTGAAAGATTTAATTATACAGGTTAATTTATCACCAACATTTTTTTCATTTATATATACTTAGTAAGTTATAATACATTTACATATTATTAATTCCATATAAGAAATAAGCTCTAAATAAACTATTTTATATACCCTGAGAAAAATGTTCAAAACCTTTATCATCTATATTTACATAGAATGAGCGAGTTAACTGTATATTGACCTACATTTCGTTTTCAGCAAATTGCATTTAAGAACCTAGTGGCACGTAACGAAGCCAAACACTTGACCTGCGGTGAACCCAACTCAGATTCAGTGATATATCTGCCGTTTGTGATCATCAACTCCAAAAATAACACAGTTGTCGATTGTAGCATCTCCCAAGACAAGTTTGTATTGTGATTTGTTGTAATAAAGCTGTTTTGAATTATGATTTTTTAGAATTATCTTTTATTTTTTCAATTTTGGACCAATCTTTTTATTTTTGGTTATCATTGTTATGCAACACTAACTTTATTTCTGGTATATTTTATGATAAGTTATTAAATTCTTTTAGTTAATAACTAGCTTTATTTTTATATATGTTAAAAAAGTTATTAAAATTGTTCTAATTAATAAATAGTTTATTTCTAGTATATGTTATGATAATTTAATATACCTATTATATATAATGTTAGCTCATACTAATTCCTAAGATTTGAACACAAACCTTTTAAAGATCACTCCGTTAACAAAGTCTAATATATCTAATATATTAGATTATATATCAATTATATATTAGAATATATATCTATTATATATTAGAAAGTCTAATATATTGTGTCCCCCGGCGAATAGGTATGAGTATATGTTCCACTTCAACAAGAAGTTTGAAATCAACGACGATATAGACATCATGCGTAAGATGGGCCTCGTGTTTGGTCTAGACTGCGGCACCACTACTCCGCGACAACTCCAACTAGCTCTTCAACTTGTACCCGACAACCTCAAGAAATATGTTCGACGTAAGTTTCCCTATCGTTGATTCTCCTCTTCTCCCTCTAACCAGTAACTAAACTCATTTCGACAGTTCTCGCAAATAATAAAATGATCAAAAAGGAAAGGTTAATATTTAAACTCAATATTTAAACATTTCAATTAAGAATATTATATAACATGATATTTAACTATCAAGAAATCATTTAACAAATTATTATAAATTTATAAATATAATTTATTTTTTAAATTATTCCTTAATGATACATTTAAGATTCATATAATAATAGATAATACCAATAATATAAAAAGAAATATTCAAAATCTCTAATCGTGTCAAAGGAACATTTTTCTTATTCTATATACCATGAATTCACTGAAATCTACAAATTTAGGAAAAGCTCACCACTTCTCAGTCAGATTACTGATACCGATTACGAATCCGATGGTCATGCCAACTCCCAAGTCTCGTCTCACTTTGCAGCTCCGGATGACAGTTCGTGTGCCAGCAGCGGCTTCTAGTGGCCAACTTGTGTTCGGTGTCTAGCGAATTCAAGCTCTGCACACCTCGCCATTCAACGGGTCCAATACGTACACTGCGTTACATGTTTTTACTATCCCAAGTTTACGCGATGAGTGCATCCCCTACCTTCCGACTCGTGTACTTCAAACCTCTCATTGATCTATTTGTAATAAACTATTAAATACCAGTTTCTTTGATTGTAGTTATTTCTAAATTACCCGCCATCGTATCGCGATGAATGTGAATAATAAAATGAAAAAGAGATTGATTTAAAAGAAATTTATATTATAAAAATAGTAGGGAATTAATACAACGTAATAGAGTTGTGAGGATTAGCATCATTTGTAAAACTCTTGATAATCTTGCAAGCAATAACCAAAATATTATTTTTTATTTAACTAATATAATACAATAAGATGGATATAAATAAAATATTTGGTTAGCTAACACAAATGCTTGATTTATTAGTAATACTATTGAAATATTATTTAATACACTTCTTCCAGGCCAATCCACCGCATGAAAAGCTTACAATCACATAAATGATGATCTGTGAAGGAAGTCGTATGTTTGAACTTTTGGATTATATAAGTATTGTATTGAATACAAAGTGAATGATATCTTGGATTATATAAACTTCAAATACAGTTTAAAATAAGTATAATATATTTTTTTATAAGATGTTTTTTTAGTAGCATGTTTTTATTTTAAAATTATTTTCTAAAAAAATTATCTATTACTTATAACAATTAATAGATTTTTTTCTATTATTTCTTCTTACTCTAAATAAAAATTAACTCTTTTAGAAATATAATATAATTACTATAAACAATACAATTATTTGAAAACAATTTATTATTGTTATGTAAAAATATTTTCAATACATTTATTTATTGTTAATTATAATATGTTAATACAAAATATCATTAATACCTTTTATTGAGGCAGTATCATTATTTTATTTTAAAATAAAATATAATAACCATCTTACAATATGTTTCATTGGACATCATTTAAAACTGATATTTAATATTTGATATAAAAAACCTTGTTTATCAATGAAAACGTAGATTAGAAAAATTTTCAATAATTTCTGATCGAATACAAACTTTTTGTAAAAAGATGAATTAATCTAGTCTTTATTTTTCAAATTTCAGTGATTTTACAAATAATAATTCTCGTGGTAAACCGGAATTACTATAATATATGATTTCTATTAATAATTCTATTTTTGTAATTTGAAAACAACATTTATTAATTAATATTTTTAAATAATTTATAATCTTATGATCAATTAAACATGAATGATAAACAAATAAGGAAAATGAAAATGAGTAATGCAAATTGAAAAATAGCATATTATATATATAAAATATCATATTTTGATCTCGCTTAATAATTTAAATATCTAGCCCAAAGATCTTGGGCATGAATTACTGATTTTGTAGAATGAATTATCTCTGCATGTACCACTAAATAGAGCAAGTTGAATTTCTAGATTTGTTCATATAAATAATAAACAATTATAGTATTTAACTTATTAAGATGCTTTTTTTACCAAAGTCAATTACCAAACCAATGACCTTTTGATGGGACAATGAATACTAACAATCGCAGCCACTACCAACGCAATGGTAATCTTGACATTTCTCCACCACATTTTCCTAGCGACGTTGGTGGCGGATTTCCTGAATGTCACCGACTATTAGAAGTTAATTAAGTTTAAATTGGTGTGTTTAATTCATGTAGAGTAATGTATTAATATAAATGAATTACTAATATTAATAGTATCTGATTTTAGCTGTTAAATTACATACATGCATGCATTATTGATTATAATTATAAAAAACTTATTTATATTTATTTATAATGAAAATTATTTATAGATCAAATTATCCTTTTTTGCTGGGTAGATAGAGAATATAGTCATGTATATAATTAACCCAATATGTGCTTTATAAAACCGGATGCAAAATATATGTGATTTAAAAGTAATAATTAATCTAAATATTTATATTATTTAAAATATTTTATAATATTTATATGAGAATTAATGAATTTTTTTTAGATACAATAATCAAATATATATATTTTGTATATAAATATATTAAAATAATTGTGAAAGTTCAAATATCATTTATGAAATATTAAATATGATATTTTAGTTTCAACAACTTTAATAACATTAAATATATAGAATATAATACAAATAATCAATATATATTCATTCCAATAAGAATTGTAATTAAACTAATATAAAATTAAATAAAAATTATTTATATCTCATTATTCAATTGGTTAAATATTGAAATGTATTTAAGCAGTTCACACACAAAATATGAGGAATTATTTTAAAGAAAATTTTATATAAATATCTGCATATTTTATATAAAATTTTATATAAAATAAAATAAATTATAACAATTAGAAATTTACTTTTATAAAATATATTATATGTAATTACAATAGTTTATTGTTATTACATATTGTATAAATGTATTATTTTTGTATAATGTATTACAATCAATGAATTTTTTGATGTTAACCCCATTTTATTATGAATTAAATAGAGTATTTACATTGTTTTAATAAATCACCGCTTATATATTTATTTATACGAATAATAAACAATGATTGTATTGAAGCTATTCATTTTAATGGGAAAGATTGGTAGAATATACATACTATTAATAATCTAGTCTCTGAAAACTAAATTTTAAATTACATTGAAAAAAATCGCATTTAAACTGCTATGTATTTAATCAAATAAACTACTTTTGTGACCTTAATATATTTTATAGCTAAATGATTTATATATTGTTCTAAATTTAAATTTGTAGTTATTTTATAATTAATATAACAAGAATGATAATATCACAAGCCTTATATCACAAGTATTGATAATATCACAAGTATTGTTTAAGAGTTTTATTTGTAATATCTAAGACTTAAAGACTACATATACATCCAAGCCAAATATATAACTTTCTATACAATTTAATAAATTATATTATTTTATTAAATAGTATTTTATATATTTGCATACATCATATATGAATATTAGATATTAAAGAGTAATTTCAATAGTTTAGCCAATAAATTCTTCAATAGAAATGCCTAGATATGCCTAGATATGCCTAGATATGAGCATTCTATGTTGGCTAACATTTGCACTAAGTTCTTCTGTTTTGTCGATAAGTAATTCAAGTCTCTCTCCTCTTTCTGCTATTCTGTCTGATAAACATTTTGTGTAAAAGGCAGTTTTTCTAAACAGGTTATTTCTTATATATATTAAATAATCATTAAACATAAGAAAATTTAACTTTGAAAAGTTAAGGGATGTAATTAAAAAAAACGATTGCATTTTCATTACTTAAATAATCCGGGTGAATAATTTGTTTTTGGTAATTTGTATTTGAAAGTGCCTACATTAAATTGCCAGTATACAGTGAGAGAAGTAATGTACATATGTGATAGACAATTAAGGTAGACCATGCCCTATGTCCTAAGGGAAGATGTAGGCATAGCAAATGTAGACTCATTATAATTATCCTTAATGATTTAAATAATATCTAAAAATAGAATTTCAATTATAAACTGAATTTTTCACAATGGATATATTTTTTGCTTACTAGCCCAATATCTATAATTTAAAAGCATATACATATGAATTATTATTTACATATGTAATAATAGTATACACATGTATATGGGATAGGGAAGAAAAGGATATTTTCAATCAAATATACTGAAAAGACCATATATAATATAAAATAGTAAACATAGATTTGAGAATGAAATCCATCATTTCTAATAAGTAATAATAACTGCGTAAATAGAAAGTTTAAAAATAATGATATTCTGAATTGACTGCTTATAAATTAGCAAACAATATAACAGATAAATAGCATTTCACTCTCATAGTGGTATTAAATAAAATATTTTAGCGTCTAATATGTGGTGTAAACCTATATTTAGAACCATGATTCCTTTCAGCTCATCTACCTGGTTCTCCACTTTTGTTAACACGTTTCCATCGGATGATTCAGAACTATAATATCTCTGTGAAGCATATAGGAATTGATATACGAAACAAAGGATTATATATATTATGTTATTATAGAATCAATATTAATATTGAGCTTAAAATACAGGGTCAAATGTATTATACATATTGTCTCATTCTATAGTGTTTTAAAAATTATATTTAAAATAAATAGGTCAAATTGTTTCCCCGACGATGAGATTGGCTTAATGTCGCATTACGTTTGGCTATTCGATACCCTAGCAACGGTGCAGTGCCGTCGTCGCGTACACTTACGATCTGACCGCAGAGTACTTGCGAGAAACTGCCGTTCATCGCATACGGCAGGGCGGTTTGTATGCTCCCCCCGTACTGCGTGACGAACCTGACCAGTGTTTAACATTAGAATCAGCCGCGATATCCGCTAGTCTGTTTGCAACTTCTATATTACTACATTTTAAACGAACTATGTCAATTTCTATTGGCATGCCATCTAATACTAATCACATAAAACTGATTCAGAATTTGCTAGTATAATGACAAAAAATAGTAATAGTATAATAAATAATATATTTATAATAAAAGAGATAAATTAGATTTGTTTATATTCGCATTATATCGTAAAGAACAAATGATTCATTTTTTTTACATTCAAACAAAGGTAGATATTCATATATATTCTTGTCACATTAAGCTAAATCAAGATATATTAATTAAGGTAAATAGAACTTACCTCCTTTTAATATCGGCAAGAAAAGAAAAAGCCTTTGACCTTTCATAATCCTATAATTGCAACAAAAATTAAAGTCATTTATGTTTGATTAGTGATTTTATTAAAGCACATTTATTAAAGCACATGATTTTATAAGATCAAAGATTAAAATTTAATTAACGCCTAAATCATATGTACAACACAGGTAAAACAAATATAAATACGTATTGAATATAAATTAAATTTCTTTATTATGACATTACATAACATTACATAACATACACTGATCTCATATGTTGATATAATTTACAATACTAGCTTTAGTTATCAATTACACTTTGGAAAAGAAACGGATTATATTTCTAATCTGCTTATACTAACATCATCAGTAATGCACAGGTAAGTTATACGGTTGTCGCAGACATAGTGAAATAGATAGCTGTAATTATTTGATCATTTATATTCTGAATCTTTCTAGAATAAATATTAATATAATTTCTATAGATAATATAAAATAATTATATATTTAATGAATTTTTACTAACTACAATACGCCTACTTGTACCTTATGATTACTTGTAATTTCTAGGCTATATATCTAAATTATTAATGTTTTAGTAAAGGCAATTTTTAGTTTTTGTATTTAATAATTTTTTAGATGACATTTTATTTAGATTATTTGTTTAATATAATCATGTTTAATAACATAAAAGCAATATAAAGTATGTTTAATATAAAAATAATATTGAAAAAGTTAAAATGTAAGAGTTGATGGTTTTTATATAAAAAATATGGTTTTTAAAAATATTCGCCTTTATTGTTTTTGGATTGGTATATCGATATGTTAATTATTTTTAATATAAAGTTGAGTTTAACCTTTTCTTAATACATAAATGTATTAGGAAACTTATACCATTACCTATGATTAATCATATGAAGGTAATAAAGGAAAGATTAGATTATTAAATAAATATTGATCAAGTTGTATTATAATAAAGTTGAAATTATTATTACATGTTTGAATTTTTATGATTATAATTTTAAATCCAATAAAATCTGATATATATCAATAAGTACAAACAAACAATCTTTAAAGGCAATATATAATATTATATTTATATATAAAAAAACCAACCAACCTAGGCTATATTTTGTATAGAAATATTATCAAAGAGTATCATAGGAAACAAATATTGATCTACTCTTCCTTTATTTAAATATCAATACAAATATATAATCATATTCTAAAGCGAGATATCTAAAAGATAATTAATATAAGATATTATATTTTCTAATATAATGTATTCATATAAAAATGAAGATAAATCTACATAACATATACTTTTTTAATTTGTCCATATTATTTATTATATTTAATAGGTTAATGTTTAATAAAGATTGTTAGTTTGGATTATTAACAAGTAAATATGCAATATGTTTGGCATTCGTAACAATACATTTATTTTTTGAAATTATTTTGATAAAACTATAATTTTACAAGTTATACTAATCTATTATATCTTTTTAAAAAGGTATTTTTATATATATTTAAAAATTAATTAAATTAATCATATTATAAATATTATAAATGTGTAATCATCAAATTATTAACCAATTATCTGAATAAGTAAGCCGGGAGTTTTCTTGACTAATCCTGCTCAATACCTGTTCGATGACTTCATTGAAATTGCCCATACATGTCGCATATTTTGATAATATAGTAGTACCCCGAGCAATTATTGCAAACAAAATTGACATTACAAAGCTGAAAATATATTAATATTATTTAGTGCTACATATTTTCTAAACATATTTATATTTTAAATATAATTAATATAATCATAATAATTATTCTTATATATGTTATAATATTATTATTATAACTTATAAATGAGAAATATATATTACAAAAAGTTATTTTATAGAAATCATGTATAGAACGTATTCCAAAAAATGACTGAATAGAATTTCTTATATTTTATGAATTATTATTCAAATAAATCACTATGTTTATAGACAATTAATATATATATTTTTATTTTTTTTATTGTTATGTAATTACATATTCATATTCGTGAATTCACCATAAATATGAAAGCTGACTATAGTGTATGTCAGACTATATACAATATATATATATATATATATATATATTTGACATTACAACACATTGTAGTATATGATACATATATGTAGTATATGTATTTTACACAATATTATATCCAATCCGTTTCTAAACTCAAATTAAACGCCAGCATACAAATCAAGCACTTCGTTCAGTAATTTTAGTAGTGGCTAATTTTTTACGAATTTTCACTAGGTCGTCTTACCTTTTTTAGAAATCCGTATAACAGAATATATATATATATATATATCAATACAGGTAAATCATATTTACATCTATTTGTATATTTTATATTTATCGTAAATATACTTGTTTATATTAATAAATTATAAATTAGAAATTGATAGATATATAGTAATATACAGCATAGATTTATTTATGACAAAAATATTTATAGAAATATACAACTTTTTTATTTTCATTTGTAGTAATATTGGATCATTATTTACTGTTTATATAATAAATTATTTGTTTATATTAATTTACTGTTTTATACGATCTATCTAAGTTCTTTTAATAAAATATCATTCAGATTATTAATTGAATTATCATACCTTGTATGTGTAAAATAATATTTAAATAAAATTATGTGATTGGATAAAAGAATATAAATAAATAAAAAAGTAAAAATGACGAACTTTTGAAAATATTATTTACCTTTGATCATATGATCAAAACCACAGATTTTATTAACATACATTTTAACAATCAAATACAAATATAGTTAAGAGCTGAGTTTGGTTTAATTGGTAACATTTTACTTACGTATATAAATTTACATGGTTAAATCGAAAATAATAAAAGTTTATTATAAACGCAAGTTCACAATGAATAGAATTGTCACTTGACCAAGAAATAAGAGAATTTTCGTAGGGAATCATAAATCACAATATTTTTCAATTTTCTTGGCATATATATTAGATATATTGTCTTGACAATCTAAGGTGACCGTGATCGATGATATACTTTTTATTGACATTTTCGATAACTACGTCAGATTTAAAAAATACGCTTAAAAAATCTATTTTAATCGTTATTCTGTGTTAGTCAATATAACGTGAAGTTTATTGATACCGTTATATTTCTGAACATTGATGACATTTATTTAGTATTTGGAGAGTGCCTTCATTTTCAATGAAACATCGACGACATGACTTATCTGGTGAATGTTGGAAATCTTTTATTAATAGTACCCGAAGTCGAGCTTTGTGCCGTATATTCCATGCTTGAAAGATAGAGTTGACATCTGAAATAACAGTTTAGTGATGATCTTGCTGGCATCGGTTAACTCAAATGTTCAGACTACAGCTCACTGTAAATGCTACTCCAGAAATGTAGTGATACATTTATTTCGCAAAACTAACCTAAGACATTTTACTAAATTAGAATGAACCGAATATGTGTCATCAATATAGACTTTTATATTTTGTGTATCGAAAACATCAATATTCGTTTACAGATGTTGGGAAACTAGTATGGTTCCAGTCGAAAGATTTGCGCATTTTCTCTTCTGTAGCCTTTCGAATAGTTGATAGAATTTTGAATGTGTAATTGAATTAAAACATTATTTAAGTCTAGCCAATAAAATGTTTGCTTTTTTTTTCTTTTTAGCTTCTATGTCTCTCCATGCCTCTGATACTGGACAGACAACTTTTCTGTTCAACTGATAGCCAATAATTTTCCTTAAATATGAGTATTAGCTACTTTGCCAGAATTCCATAATAAAGTTTATACATAGTGTTCAGTATACTACAAAAATTTGATGTATCATCCGTAAAGCCTTTTTGTATATGATACTTACTTTGCTTTCTTTCCACAATTTGTGGATTCTTAGTCGATAACCAGCTCACCATAGCAATACCATTAATAAATCACTCATCAATTAGTTTCAATTGAATATATTCCATTTTAGCTAGACCGGGGAAACTATTCTTAAATTTTCTATACTTTTGGACTATTTATTTTCCAGTTGGTGGAGATTGTAATTACTGATGAGATTAGTGAAGGTCTTCTTTATTTTTACATGTATAAATTGTACCTTCCATAAACCAACACTTTCCTTGAGTTCTTATTATGGACAACTTGCCTATTGTTGATGGTATAGTTGCTGAATAAGGGAAAGGAAAATATATACTAGGCTGAGATGATTCAGTCATTAGGTTGTGTAGTTGTTCTGGGCGAAAACTAATATGAAATGTCACGTAATCTCTAATAATTGTGCTGAATCATGAGGTTGGTGGTTAGGGGATACGATGTGTTAATATATGGAAGGGTATATATGGACATATGGACTGATATGTGTATCTGATATCTGCTAAATAAGTGAATTTTATAAATATCTGTAAAGCTTAAGCTATAAACATATTTATATAATTCAAAAATATCTATACAAATCTATAATATATGAGATATATATTTCCATTTTTCCTGTTAGTATCGATACAGTGTAATTTGTTAAAACATATGGCATACGATATATATGATTACATATATTAAAATTATATATTAGTCATGCTGACTTATACCAATTAAATCCTACTTAAAATATACTACTCGATAAATATTAATATTTTAGTACTTAGCAAATTAATTAACATTCTTAATATAAACAGATATCATGTGCTATATGATTTTTGTTTTGTTATTTCTATTATTTATATCTACTTACAGAAAATGTATAAACATAATCTACAACATAATATTAACGATGCTCATATTGAAATCGACTTTATCGCTGATATAAAAATACAACAATAGTTATGCGATTGCATGTTAATAATGTTCTGTTAAATATGGAAGTACTAATTCCATATACATTTGTATATACCGTATATGCATAGATATAATACAAACATTGGAATGGTACAATGAAAATATACTGTACTAATATTTAACATTATTAATTCATGGGTAATACAATGATGATTAACTTATTTTTAGCAGAAAACTGGAAATATTGTCTACAAATAATTATTGAGTAAATTATAGTATTAATTATAATTAATTATAAATGATTTACCTATATATAGTTACAAAATCAAAAATGTTATTTAGAATCCAGCAAACTTCACATTTATTTAGTTTTTGTTATATGATAAAAATGAAAATATATTTCATTTGTATTTAAATTATATTATAATTATAACTTATTTAAAAATTATTTAAAATTAAAAAAATATTAAAAAATGTATTATAGTTATATCATCTTGTTACTTGGAAATATGTATTTATACTCATTGAGTCTAATTACACAACGGAACTAACATATGTATTAATACTTAAAATAATATAGAATATGTTAATATAAATACTAAATTTTTGCAGAGAAAATATATATACCAATATTACCCTGTAAATAATACAAGGAATATAAAAATAATAATATCATTACTTTACTTAATTAATTTTTATTAATTAATGCTCGATATATACTTGCTTATTGCAATGTTGTAATTGATTGTAATAAGATGTCTAATATTTGTAAATTTATGAAAGATCGAAACTAAAATCAAATTATCTTTAATATCTAAAAAATGTATTGCCGATACACTAATATAATAGTGCCTTTACAAGAAATCCATTGCTTTAAAATTATATAAATTAAGGTAGAATTATATCTGAAAATGAAAACAATATATTTTGATTTATATATCTACATACGAATGTTGTTATAATTATACTCTAATATTTGGTAAATATTTACATCAAAATTTATTACCTATATTTTTCATAATTAATTTTAATGGATAAGTTCATACATTTTGTACACGGAACAGTGGTTTCTGTTGCAGAAACGCTAATGCCTGATTTAAAAGTATATACTAATTTTATTTCAAACTATATTTATTAATAATGTTTATTATCATCAACTTGTGTATTAAAATAAAATATTTATCGTATTGATAAATATTTGTGTACACTATTTACCTAATATACAATTAAAATTATTAGAATACACACATGATTTATCTAATATTCTTTATTGTATTTCAATACAAATTCAGTACTTTTTTTCTTAATTAAACATATTATTTAAATAATATATGAATATTATTATTCTATTATATTCATTATAAATATAAATTAATACTAATAATAAGTGTTTAATATAATTCATAATTATATATTGTATATAATATGATAATATATACAGATCATAAAATAGAAAATAACTAAATGTATTTTATTAACTATGCATACATTCTTTTCACTGTATACTATAACAATACATTGAAATATTGTATTGTGAGTTAATTATGAATTTAAATCTCTTTTTTTTTTATAAAATGATTCTTAATTTATATTACCTTAATTGATATACCGTTTATATTCACTTTATATACATTTTTTATAAGATGAATAATACATCATTTTCAGGAATCAAAATTTCGTGAAACAGGTGTTATTACTCCAGAAGAGGTTTTTAATTTTTCCCTGGATTTATTGTTTAATATTTGACTAAAAGATGTGATTAAACTTATACATGATATTCTGTTACAATACTTAATTAAATAAATTTGTTATTTTAAATAAAACTATAATTTAGGAACATCACATATCGATTTTCTATACAAAGATGTTATTATCTTGATCTGTATACAATCCTATAGTTTGTATTAGCAGGAGATCACATGGTTCACCATTGTCCAACATGGCAATGGGGCATCGCTGATAAGAATATGTTGTTTCCGTATCTGCCCGCTGATAAACAATTTCTAATCACTCGAAATGGTTTCTTAGAATTCCATCGCAGTACTTTGTAAAGAATGATTCAATTTAATTCATCAATGGGAGTTTTAAATCTTATCAGATCAGATCTATTATAACTATAGAAACTTTTATAATAAATAAAACTAATTTAATATATTATCATATATTCCATAAATTAATACTGAAATATCTAGTATTTATATTAAGATTATATATGATTAATTTTTAATAATAGAAAAATATTACGTTTTTGTTTTTCTAATCAAAGTTAATCGATTATATAATATCTATTTTACATTTAGTTCAAATATATTTTATGTGAATAAATAATATCAATTTTTGAATAGATAATAATAAGATATATATATAATGCTTATTGTATGAAAGTAATAGAAAGTTAGGTTATTCTATCATATCACAATATAAGAGAGATTACCACTTGTTCAGTACCATGCTACAAACGCGTCAAGCAGATGTGTAATCACCGCGAAGATCAGGAGAAAGTAATCGATGATGACGACGGAGACGGTGGATGGGTGGACACTCACCATTATTCAGGTACTCAATATACCACTTAATACTATACTATACTATACTACACTATACTACATTATATAATACTATACTATACTCAATATTATACTATACTTTATTAACTATACTATACTATACTATACTTTATTAACTATACTATACTATACTATACTTTATTAACTATACTATACTATACTTTATTAACTATACTATACTATACTTTATTAACTATACTATACTATGCTATACTATATTATACTATACTAAACTTATTATACTCAGATTCTCATATAATTTCTTACATGATTTGACTACTACTCTGATGTTTATACTAATACTCAGAAGATTTCTAAATTACTAATAAACACTAATGAGTAACTATTACTCAACTTGTTTAATTGTAATGTTAATTACAATATCTTCTAATTATAGTCATTAATTATAAATTTGTATAATATTTAATTTTATATTAAATTTAGTAAAATTAAGCGGCATTTTAAATAGTATCCAAATATATTTTAAATTACTTAATTTGATTAAGTAATCTTGTTATTGTATAGAATTTGTAATCATAATTTATTCATTCCGGTTTACTTCTAACCTTATGGTAACATATTTTCCACTGCTGTCTAAATATATTATATCGTGAAATAGATTGAGTCGGTTTTTATAATTAATTTATAATATGTTTACTTCGATGTTCGACAATATTATTGCAGAGTCCTATTTCGGCGAACACGCAGGGGGAGATCTTGCAACTGTCACGAGTTCTAGCTCCACTACAATAGAGAAAGAGGAGCACGGAAGCATTCATGACGACTCCAGTGAAGAGGCCGGTGATATGGAGTTGGAATTTGCAGACGACGGAAATCTTATCAGCGATAATCAGGTGATGATAGTTCAAATTATTATAACTTTATAATAGATTTGTTTTAATGAATATTACATGGATTTATATATTAGCTCAATTTTTAATAGCCTTATAATAACACTTTAATAACTTTATAATAGCCATACTATGTGTTAACACTATTATATATGTTGAGTGTTTTGATTATAGTTTATTAGTATAAATAATTTGGAATATATTACATAAAGTTAAAATAACTTATTTCAATGTTATTACTTCTATATTATTGTTTATGTAAAAAATATTTATTCAAAAAATTTATTAATATAATTATCATTTTCTAAAATCCTGCAAAGTTTATCTTTAATCCTTTTAAATGTAATTTGTGCATTTATCATAATTTATCATAGTGTTTACATCTAATTAGAACTCTCGATAACGAATGGTATTAACTATATATAAGTATTATGATATGAAGATGTAATCAGTAATAACATCAGATAGATAGCTAACAGTTTCTAATTGTTAAGGTGATCGAGAATGCGTCGAATCAAGACTCCGAATCTTCAGCCACCGACATTCTGCAGACAAGAACCTACGACCTTCACATCACCTATGCAAAGTACTACCGCACTCCCAGGGTCTGGCTCTATGGCTACGACGAGGTTTCATTGCGTGTTTTGTTGAAGCCGTGACGTATTTCTATTTAATTATTTGATAAATATTGCATCGGAAAAATACAAAAAAAAAGTTTAAATACTTCATTTAATCAAAACCATAAAAATATCATTCTAAAATCATTTATTATAAAATAATATTAAATTTATGAATATTTTTCACTTAAATAAATATTATTACTCATTGCTTTTATGAAACATCTACAATGTTTATTTTCAGCTAATTTAGAGTTATTTTACAAGATATTAATGTTGCTTATTATTATTATTAGTTTATGTAACATAATTATTTTGATATTATTAATATTTTATGTGATTAAATTTAATCTTAATGCGTGAAACATCACAGAATAGAAAAGCCTTGACCAAAGAAAAAATGTACGAAGACATCAGTCAAGACCATGCCAATAAAACTGTTACCATGGAATCCCATCCACATATTCAGGGACCTCCCATGGCTTCTGTTCATCCCTGCAAGTAGGTCTAAACGTAAACTCTAATTTAATTTACAAACACAACTTGCAAATTACTAGAATATTATCACGTATAGACTTATTTTCATAATGGTATATTTATGAAATTAATTCATTTTAAAATGTTTAAATAAGATAGTACTATATCATAACAATCAACGCAGACATGCAGAGGTCATGAAGAGGATTATAGAGACTGTAGAGGAGCGTGGTGGTGAACTTCATGTCTACATGTATCCTTTTGATATAATTAATCAACAAATTGATAGTAAATCATATCATTCAAAATCTTCGTTCTTATATCATAATTATTTAAAATAAAGATGATTTAATAATTTTAAATTAACTTTCTAAATCATTTAAAATTAAATTTTATATAATTAAATAAGTGATATTTATATTAAGCATTATTGCTATACAATTCAAGATTATTTAATTACAGCTTTATTAAAATACTTTTGCACATTTTCTTAACAATGCTATTAAAGGTATTTGTTAATTTTCCTGAAATTCCTGCAAGCAGTCGTGCCAACAATTGAATACGATTTCACGCGAAATTTTAGAATGTGATACGAAAAATATATTTTGTTATTATACTAGAAGATTTGATTAAAATGAATTACATTGTTTATTTTTACATTCGCTGTTCACGAAATTTAATTTACTTATTAATCTACGGGCATGAATCATATATATAAAATAAAATAAAATTCAAAATGTATATTTATTGAATTACAATGTAAAAAATAGTATTGAAATACTACTACAATACAGATAATACCTATACAAATTATCCACAATAATAAATAGTAATAAATTAGCACCGTAGTAAGTTCTTTTTTGACTCAATCTGAATCCGTATAATCGCTGTCAAGTTCATTAAAACTTGACTTAGATTCAGCTTTGAAATGACTCCCAATATTACTCTGTAATATGATTTCAATTGTGATTTCTACATAATAAACCAACACGTAAAACAGACACACAAACTCTTACCTCTACATTAGCTGACCACGTCATTAACGAAATTTACATAATACAGGATATACTTTCATAATAAATCGACCTAAATTCAATTCTCCTTCAACAACTGTTGACCACGATTTAATATTGAAAGACTAATTCTTATGAATATATTGAATCAATGAATTCCAATTTTCCTATATTTATTATTATAATATAATCTACCTTCTTTTTACCTGCCGCAGAGATTTGAGCTATTACGAGAGAGATCTCGCCTCCAGATTTATATTAGTTATTTTATTATACACGTTTTAGAAGATTAATTGTAATGTTGTAAATATGTTGTGAATATGTTGTGAATATTAAATACTTCATTCACAAACATAGTGAACACATCTAATATCTATCATAAACACATAAATACATATACACAAATATATAAATATAGGAATTAATTCAATAATAAATGATATATATTAACAAGTAATTTAATGACAATTAATAATAGTTTTAATATAAAGTTAATGATATTTTAAAAACATGATTACAAATAATTTATTCACAATAATTTGCAAACCTTCCACCAGGAATTCACTTCTGTGACTTGTTTTTTCCGGCCGAGGACACTGGAGGCCATTAGTTTAACTTCTTGGCCCCTAGTCATAGGGTTCTGAACCCCATTATTAGTCGTATGAGACGAGGGACTAGTTGCACTGTTTTCGTCGAATGGTTCCGAAATCGTGTCGTCCATATCAAATGATGATTTGGAACCTAATGAATTATTTGTAATCAATGAAATCAATTATAAAAGTACTTCACCATTGTTGAATATGTAAATACATATATATCAATTATGTATGAATGATTAATATATCTATTATAAGCATATATATATATATATATAGATATATATGCTTGTAATAGATATATGATTCATTTAGTTATCTAAGTTTCCAAATTAAATACAAATAATTTCAATATCAGGTATAAAATCTAAACCAAACCAATTAATAAGAAAATTAGAGATTTAAATAAAGATATAAAATTTCTACATATTTTTACAATTTGACTAACTTTATAAGTAAAAACTGAATTTATTTATCATGGGATTGTGTAGTATATAAAACTAACGGGGTTTCTTCTTTTTAATTCCCATAGCAACAGGTGTTGTGTCACTGACCGGAGAAAGGAATTTCCTGTTCGGTGCCTAAATGTGAATATAATAATAAGTTTTCTTTTTTATATGTAACAATATCAATTGTTTTGTTCTTTTTTAAATATATACAATTGATTTCAAGCTATATTTAAAATGTTATTAATATTTTGTTAATATATTGTCAATATAATGTCAATATAATATAAATATAATGTAAATATATATAATGTTGTTATATTATTAATATATTATTACTATAATATAAATATAATGTTAATATATTATTAATATAAAGTTAATATAATATAAATATATTATATTAAAATTTGCCTCCTATAAGTGATGAAATATACCTATATAATATATATTGTAAATCACACGTAATGTGCATACACTATGCTAGATATCATAATAGGCTAGATGTTTTCCTATGGTACCAGTGTTCAGTACACATTCTGTGTACTGTTTACTTGTAGTGTGTACTGGTAGTGTGTAAGGTACAGTGGTAGTGTGTAAGGTACACTGGTAGTGTGTAAGGTACACTGGTAGTGTGTAAGGTACACTGGTAGTGTGTAAGGTACACTGGTAGTGTGTAAGGTACAGTGGTAGTGTGTAAGGTAAACTGGTAGTGTGTAAGGTACAGTGGTAGTGTGTAAGGTACACTGGTAGTGTGTAAGGTACACTGGTAGTGTGTACTGTACACTGGTAGTGTGTACTGTACACTGGTAGTGTGTAAGGTACACTGGTAGTGTGTAAGGTACACTGGTAGTGTGTAAGGTACACTGGTAGTGTGTAAGGTACACTGGTAGTGTGTAAGGTACACTGGTAGTGTGTACTGTACACTGGTAGTGTGTAAGGTACACTGGTAGTGTGTAAGGTACACTGGTAGTGTGTAAGGTACACTGGTAGTGTGTACTGTACACTGGTAGTGTGTACTGTACACTGGTAGTGTGTAAGGTACACTGGTACTGTGTACTGTATACCAGTAGTGTGTACTGTGTACTGTGTACCAGTAGTGTGTACTGTGTACTGTGTACCAGTAGTGTGTACTGTGTACCAGTAGTGTGTACTGTGTACCAGTAGTGTGTACTGTGTACTGTGTACCAGTAGTGTGTACTGTGTACTGTGTACCAGTAGTGTGTACTGTGTACTGTGTACCAGTAGTGTGTACTGTGTACTGTGTACCAGTAGTGTGTACTGTGTACTGTGTACCAGTAGTGTGTACTGTGTACTGTGTACCAGTAGTGTGTACTGTGTACTGTGTACCAGTAGTGTGTACTGTGTACTGTGTACCAGTAGTGTGTACTGTGTACTGTGTACCAGTAGTGTGTACTGTGTACTGTGTACCAGTAGTGTGTACTGTGTACCAGTAGTGTGTAGTGTGTAATGTACACTGGTACTGTGTACTGTGTACCAGTAGTGTGTACTGTGTACTGTATACCAGTAGTGTGTACTGTGTACTGTGTACCAGTAGTGTGTACTGTGTACTGTGTACCAGTAGTGTGTACTGTGTACTGTGTACCAGTAGTGTGTACTGTGTACTGTGTACCAGTAGTGTGTAGTGTGTAATGTGTACCAGTAGTGTGTACTGTGTACTGTGTACCAGTAGTGTGTACTGTGTACCAGTAGTGTGTACTGTGTACTGTGTACCAGTAGTGTGTACTGTGTACTGTGTACCAGTACTGTGTACTGTGTACCAGTAGTGTGTACTGTGTACTGTGTACCAGTAGTGTGTACTGTGTACTGTGTACCAGTAGTGTGTACTGTGTACCAGTAGTGTGTACTGTGTACCAGTAGTGTGTACTGTGTACTGTGTACCAGTAGTGTGTACTGTGTACTGTGTACCAGTAGTGTGTACTGTGTACTATGTACCAGTAGTGTGTACTGTGTACTGTGTACCAGTAGTGTGTACTGTGTACTGTGTACCAGTAGTGTGTACTGTGTACTGTGTACCAGTAGTGTGTACTGTGTACTGTGTACCAGTAGTGTGTACTGTGTACCAGTAGTGTGTACTGTGTACCAGTAGTGTGTACTGTGTACCAGTAGTGTGTACTGTGTACCAGTAGTGTGTACTGTGTACTAGTAGTGTGTACTGTGTACTGTGTACCAGTAGTGTGTACTGTGTACTGTGTACCAGTAGTGTGTACTGTGTACTGTGTACCAGTAGTGTGTACTGTGTACCAGTAGTGTGTACTGTGTACCAGTAGTGTGTACTGTGTACCAGTAGTGTGTACTGTGTACCAGTAGTGTGTACTGTGTACTGTGTACCAGTAGTGTGTACTGTGTACTGTGTACCAGTAGTGTGTACTGTGTACTGTGTACCAGTAGTGTGTACTGTGTACTGTGTACCAGTAGTGTGTACTGTGTACTGTGTACCAGTAGTGTGTACTGTGTACTGTGTACCAGTAGTGTGTACTGTGTACCAGTAGTGTGTACTGTGTACTGTGTACCAGTAGTGTGTACTGTGTACCAGTAGTGTGTACTGTGTACCAGTAGTGTGTACTGTGTACTGTGTACCAGTAGTGTGTACTGTGTACTGTGTACCAGTAGTGTGTACTGTGTACTGTGTACCAGTAGTGTGTACTGTGTACTGTGTACCAGTAGTGTGTACTGTGTACCAGTAGTGTGTACTGTGTACTGTGTACCAGTAGTGTGTACTGTGTACTGTGTACCAGTAGTGTGTACTGTGTACTGTGTACCAGTAGTGTGTACTGTGTAGTGTGTACTGTATACTGTGTACCAGTAGTGTGTACTGTGTACTGTGTACCAGTAGTGTGTACTGTGTACTGTGTACCAGTAGTGTGTACTGTGTACCAGTAGTGTGTACTGTGTACTGTGTACCAGTAGTGTGTACTGTGTACTGTGTACCAGTAGTGTGTACTGTGTACTGTGTACCAGTAGTGTGTACTGTGTACTGTGTACCAGTAGTGTGTACTGTGTAATGTGTACCAGTAGTGTGTACTGTGTAATGTGTACCAGTAGTGTGTACTGTGTACTGTGTACCAGTAGTGTGTACTGTGTACCAGTAGTGTGTACTGTGTACTGTGTACCAGTAGTGTGTACTGTGTACTGTGTACCAGTAGTGTGTACTGTGTACTGTGTACCAGTAGTGTGTACTGTGTAATGTGTACCAGTAGTGTGTACTGTGTACTGTGTACCAGTAGTGTGTACTGTGTACCAGTAGTGTGTAGTGTGTACTGTGTACTGTGTACCAGTAGTGTGTACTGTGTACTGTGTACCAGTAGTGTGTACTGTGTACCAGTAGTGTGTACTGTGTACCAGTAGTGTGTACTGTGTACCAGTAGTGTGTACTGTGTACTGTGTACCAGTAGTGTGTACTGTGTACTGTATACCAGTAGTGTGTACTGTGTACTGTGTACCAGTAGTGTGTACTGTGTACTGTGTACCAGTAGTGTGTACTGTGTACTGTGTACCAGTAGTGTGTACTGTGTACTGTGTACCAGTAGTGTGTACTGTGTACTGTGTACCAGTAGTGTGTACTGTGTACTGTGTACCAGTAGTGTGTACTGTGTACCAGTAGTGTGTACTGTGTACTGTGTACCAGTAGTGTGTACTGTGTACTGTGTACCAGTAGTGTGTACTGTGTACTGTATACCAGTAGTGTGTACTCTGTAATGTGTACCAGTAGTGTGTACTGTGTACTGTGTACCAGTAGTGTGTACTGTGTACTGTGTACCAGTAGTGTGTACTGTGTACTGTGTACCAGTAGTGTGTACTGTGTACTGTGTACCAGTAGTGTGTACTGTGTACTGTGTACCAGTAGTGTGTACTGTGTACCAGTAGTGTGTACTGTGTACCAGTAGTGTGTACTGTGTACTGTGTACCAGTAGTGTGTACTGTGTACTGTGTACCAGTAGTGTGTACTGTGTACTGTGTACCAGTAGTGTGTACTGTGTACTGTGTACCAGTAGTGTGTACTGTGTACCAGTAGTGTGTACTGTGTACCAGTAGTGTGTACTGTGTACTGTGTACCAGTAGTGTGTACTGTGTACTGTGTACCAGTAGTGTGTACTGTGTACCAGTAGTGTGTACTGTGTACCAGTAGTGTGTACTGTGTACTGTATACCAGTAGTGTGTACTGTGTACTGTGTACCAGTAGTGTGTACTGTGTACCAGTAGTGTGTACTGTGTACCAGTAGTGTGTACTGTGTACTGTGTACCAGTAGTGTGTACTGTGTACCAGTAGTGTGTACTGTGTACTGTGTACCAGTAGTGTGTACTGTGTACTGTGTACCAGTAGTGTGTACTGTGTACTGTGTACCAGTAGTGTGTACTGTGTACTGTGTACCAGTAGTGTGTACTGTGTACTGTGTACCAGTAGTGTGTACTGTGTACTGTGTACCAGTAGTGTGTACTGTGTACTGTGTACCAGTAGTGTGTACTGTGTACCAGTAGTGTGTAGTGTGTACTGTGTACCAGTAGTGTGTACTGTGTACCAGTAGTGTGTACTGTGTACTGTGTACCAGTAGTGTGTACTGTGTACCAGTAGTGTGTAGTGTGTACTGTGTACCAGTAGTGTGTACTGTGTACTGTGTACCAGTAGTGTGTAGTGTGTACCAGTAGTGTGTACTGTGTACTGTGTACCAGTAGTGCCTACTGTGAAATACACACGAGTGCCATAAACCTGCAACATGCCCGACAGAGGATTGCTCTGGCAGCGATCAAGTGGTTTCTTGAGCAAGTGTTGATCCTCGTAGTCATTGGCAACGCAGCCCTGGGAGACACCCGACGACCTATCTCCGGCGAGCAAACGACTCGGTCCGTCCGCTGAGTTTTGGCTGACGTCGCAGCGACCACCGGAAGTGGTCAGTTCCCCAGGTGGCGCTGAGTCTCCGAAGGAGTCGAAACCTCCTCCTCCGCCGCCGCCGCTAGGGCATTCGGTGACCATGAGCACTGGTTCGTTGGTAGCTCGCAGGTTCGACGCGATGTTAGAGTTCTCTTTCTGTGGACGTGGCCAGGAAGGGTTTGTTATTGCTTGTGGTAATATCCTAACAAACAATCTAGACAATTACTATTGTCGCCGTATAGTTTTTTGTATTGTATTCATTAATATCGGCTTGAATTCAAGTAATGTAGATATGTTAAAATTGCATGTTAAGAAAGTTGTGATATAGTTGTACAATATTAACACATCTAACTGTTCTTATTCTCTTGAGACAACGATCCAGCCAAGTTCGAATGGTTTGCTTGGCGACCTCTTCTTCGATCAGATACTCGAGTTCTTCTCTTGCCAACAATTGTTCAAATTGCAAACTCTTACGAATGTCAACTGACCGATAAGCTAACATGCTGTGGAGGTCAGTGTTAGTGAATGTAGTGAATGTAGTGAATGTAGTGAATGTAGTTAATGTAGTGAATGTAGCGAGTGAGGTGAGAGTAGTGAGTGTAGTGAGTGTAGTGAGTGTAGTGAATGTAGTGAGTGTAGCAAGTATATTGAGTGTAGTAAGTGTAGTGAGTATAGCGAGTATATTGAGTATAGTGAGTGTAGTGAGTATATTGAGTATAGTGAGTGTAGTGAGAGTAGTGAGTGTAGTGAATGTAGTGATTGTAGGTATGTGTAATGAGGTGAGGTGCAGAATATATTGAGTGTGATTTCTAGATTAAAAAAACATTTTACAATATATTTTCCAAATAAGGAGATATTGGCTTATTTACAGATAGCTAAAAAGTTTGTGAGTAGTGAGGATGTACATGTAGTGAGGCTGGAGTGAGGCTGGAGTGAGGCTATAAATTTCCTACAATTAAGTAAATAAATATGAAACAATTTTGACATCAAATGAATAACCAATAATAATAGTCAGAATAACATCAATACAAACATAGTATTACCCACAATGCATTGCGTAGTATTACCCACTATGCATTGCATAGTATTACCCATAATGAATTGCGTAGTATTACCCATAATGCATAGTACAGTATTACCTTCAATGTACTTAGTAGTATTACCCTGAATGCAATACATATTATTATCCAGAATGCAATACATATTATTAACCATAATGCATCATGAAATGTGACATCGTCTCCATTCCTCAGGTGTTCGATTTCGTAGCACATGTGCTTAAAGAGCAACCTGTCTTTCTCCAAATCTACTTCAAGACGTCCTTTAAGCAGTCGCAATACGAATTTCACCCTTCTGGCTGGTATGAGGTACTGCAGAAGTATTAAGTAATGTGTAGATGGATAAGTTTCCATTTAGTTACCTTATAAATAATTAAATTCATAAATATTAAATTTATTCACTTGCACAATACTTGAAAAAAATCAACTTGAGTTGAAAATCAATACGAGTGGTTATGAAAGTACTTAGGTGTGTGTTTATATGAGTGGTTATGAAAGTACTTAGGTGTCTGTTTATATAAGTGGTTATGAAAGTACTTAGGTGTGTGTTTAGAGGAGTGTTATGAAAGTACTTAGGTGTGTGTTTATATGAGTGGTTATGAAAGTACTTAGGTGTGTGTTTAGAGGAGTGTTATGAAAGTACTTAGGTGTGTGTTTATATAAGTGGTTATGAAAGTACTTAGGTGTGTGTTTATATGAGTGGTTATGAAAGTGCTTAGGTGTATGATTAGAGGAGTGTTATGAAAGTACTTAGGTGTTTGTTTATATAAGTGGTTATGAAAGTACTTAGGTGTGTGTTTATATAAGTGGTTATGAAAGTGCTTAGGTGTATGATTAGAGGAGTGTTATGAAAGTACTTAGGTGTTTGTTTATATAAGTGGTTATGAAAGTACTTAGGTGTGTGTTTAGAGGAGTGTTATGAAAGTAATTAGGTGTGTGTTTATATAAGTGGTTATGAAAGTACTTAGGTGTGTGTTTATATGAGTGGTTATGAAAGTGCTTAGGTGTATGATTAGAGGAGTGTTATTTATGTTGTTAGGTGAATATATATTTTGATTATTAGGAGTATGATAATGGATATAGTTAAGGAGTTGGTTATAAGGTTTGATTGGAGTTTAGTTATGGGGTTAGTTTTAGAGTTTTGTTATTGGGTTAGTTTATAGTTTTTATGGGGTAAGTATAGAGTTTTGTTATAGATTTTATTATGTAATATATATTTTAACACGATTTACAAACAAATTACAATGACTCCTCTCATAATATCAAAGATTTCAAAAGTCAATTTCAAATTACCTTTCGATGAATATCTACAAGATTCCAAGTGTTCTGAAATTGTCGAATATCATTGTAACTCAGCAAGGCATCCTCTTCATTCGAATAAAACAATGAGAAGTTCTCCATGATAATAGCTACAGATAAGGAAGGATGACAAATAGGGAGGGATGACTCAGAGAGAGGAATGTCCCACAACAACTAATTACTGTGTATAGATAAGGTAAACAATGCAAATAATATTGTTTGGAATGATATCGTAAATTTAGTGTTTAGATAAAATTAAATAACAGATTTATTATAAATAATAAGTAAAACTAAAAATTGAAGTGTAATAAAAAAATTAATTTACAGTTTTTAAAAATTAAATTCCAAAATTTCCCAAAACTCAACGGCTGTTGTGAGAAGGTGAATTGAGCTGATTTAGTATTTAAATAATTTCAAAGAAAATATATATCTTATAAAGCTACAGAAATACATCTGCTTCCATTGTCAGTTAATCGGCAATAATAGCGAGGTGCCATAGAATTGACCGCTGGAATCACTGACCGACAAGCAGGTTCAAGATTACATAAGTTATGATCACGTAGAAAGAACAAAAGTACATCAAGGCCACGGCGGAATTTCCGCAGTCTGTTTGCCAGTAGTTATCACCACTTGTACAATGGGGGGGAGATATCTGTAGAGAGTTAATGGTGGAATCAATAGTGGGGTTAGTGTGAAGTTGATGGTGGGGTTAATGGTGGGGCTAATAGCTGGGTTAGTGTGAGGTTAATGGTGGGGCTTAATGATAGGTTAGTGTGAGGTTAAGTCTGATGATAATAGTGGGGTCAGTGTGAGGTTAAGTGTAAAGTTAATGGTGGGGGTAATAGCGGGGTTATGGGAGGTTAAGTGTGAGGTTAATGGTGTTGATAATGGTGGGATTAGTATGAGGTTAATGGTGGTGCTTAATGCTAGGTTAGTGTGAGGGTAAGTCTGATGATAATGGTGGGGTTTATAGTGGGGTTAGTGTATAGTTAAGTGTGAGGTTAATGGTGGTTTAATAGTTGGGATTATAGTGGAGTTAGTGTGAGGTTAAGTGTGAGGTTAATGGTGGTTTAATAGTGGAGTTTATAGTGGGGTTATTGTGAGGTTAAGTGTGAATTAATGGTGTGGGTAATAGCGGGGTTATGGGAGGTTAAGTGTGAGGTTAATGGTGTTGTTAACGGTGGGGTTAGTGTGAGGTTAAGTGTGAGGTTAATTGTGGGGTTAACGGTGGTTTTAATGATGGGGTTAATAGTGGTATTAGTGTGATTAGGTTAAATGTAAGGTTAATGATGGGATTAATATCGGAGTTAATGTTGGGGTTAAGTGGGAGATTAATGGTGAAGTTAAGTTATTATTTAACACTCTTAGAATGATATTAAATTACTCAGATCATTGGTTAATCTGTGAAATACAGCAGATTATTATCTAATGTATGACATAACTCAATAGTCATGCCATATGACGTAACTCAATAATCATGCCATATGACGTAACTCAATAATCATGCCATATGATGTATGACTAACCATACAGTCGTGCATGATTTTATTCCAGTCCTCCCCTGTAACAATGCGGAACAGTAATACTATAGCAGTGGACGCAGTTTGGAAATTTGCATGTCTAAAGAGGATTTATGAGAGTTATGGATCTGGTGATAGTGGGGATTAGTGAGATTATGCAGAAGATAAGTTAATACGGTTGGTGGAAGTAGGACTAGGAATTATTTGATATGGTGGTAATTATTAGGGGATGGTAATAAACAGAGGTTCATTTATAGGGTTTTTATTATAGAGGTTATGATTGTGGTTACGGGTTATTAATATTAGTTTATAGATTCATTAGGGTTGGGGGGTAAATGGGTATTACTATACATAGATTGTTGGAGTCAATAGTGGTTAGGGTAACGGATGCTATCCATGGTGCTAGCTTATCATTACGGATTTGTTGTATGTTAAATTTCTCGTGGTAAAGGAATAATAAGTACACCCACTCCGTCAAGGTCACGGGACATTACGTACCCACTACTCCAGTACCCACCTGCCTAGATTCTCTCCGTATTTGACCCCGCCGAAGAGGATGACCCCGGCGAATGCGTAACACAACATCAACAGGAACATTCCCATGATGATGAAGAATGACTTGAACATCGACACCAGTACGGTCAGCATAAGAGTTTTCAGGGTGGCCTGGGGTCGGGGTTAGAGGTCAATGAGTTATGAGATCTTCGGTCGGGGGATGGAGTTGTTAGCGGTGTGATCATCTATGTTTAGGGATTAGAGGTTAGAGGTTAGAATAAGAGATTAATCGTGGTATGGGGTTTAGATATCGAAGTGAGATTGTATAGGGGTGAAGGGTTATAGGTAAATATGAGTGGTTGTTATGGTACTCTTGCCAAAGGTTACTAAGTGGCAGTATGGGAGTGTCTAGAGATTAATGGGAGTATTTATATATTAATGGCAGTGGTTATCTATTAATGGGAGTGGTTATATATTAATGGGAGTGTCTAGAGAGTAATGGGGGTGGCTAAAGATTAATAGGAGTGGCTAGATAGTGGTGGGAATGGCTATATATTAATAGGAGTGGCTAGAGAGTAATGGGAGTGGCTAGAGATTAATGGGAGTGGCTATATATTAATGGGAGTGGCTAGAGAGTAATGGGAGTGGCTAGAGAGTAATGGGAGTGGCTAGAGAGTAATGGGAGTGGCAATAGATTAATAGGAGTGGCTATATATTAATAGGAGTGGCTATAGATTAATGGGAGTGGCTAGAGAGTAATGGGAGTGGCTATTTATTAATGAGAGTGGCTAGAGATTAATGGGAGTGGCTAGAGAGTAATGGGAGTGGCTAGAGAGTAATGGGAGTGGCTAGAGAGTAATGGGAGTGGCTAGAGATTAATGGGAGTGGCTAGAGAGTAATGGGAGTGGCTATTAATAGATTCACAAAATAAGAGAGATTTATATTACAAACATGTTTGCCGGTGATGGTGAAGAAACGTAAAACGATGATTGTATAACCAAACGGGTTACTGGAATCATTCTGAAAGAGTTAATTGTTAACAAGGTATTAGTTATAAATCCCTATATTACCATACACACCAAATACAAATATAAATAAATATGATAGAATCAATTTATTTGCAATCCATTCATGCCTATATTAATCTATCTAGTACATCAACATATAATATATATTATACATTAAGTGGTATTGACCTCATTATAGGTATTGACCTAATTTTAGTATAATAAATGTAGATATTATACTTATTTGCACAATTACCAATAATAGTAGAAGTAATTAAATTTAAAATGAAAATTAATCAAATATATACTTACTATATATACATTCCAGTAAACTATCGGGTAATTTAATTTTTTACAAACTTATTTGATATAATTTGTTATTTTTATAGATACATCAAAGGATTTAATAAGACTATTATATTACTGTAATAGTGATATAATATTTAGGATATTCAATATTAATAGATAATATAATTTTATTATTATATAAAAAATTAACTATTATTTTTTGGTAAACAATTTTAACTTTAAATAAATATTTATAGATGTTTTTAATAATTTAATAAATAATTATTATTTAACATACTTTAATGTAAACTTAGGTAAGATTATTAATCATGAATTATAATATCTAGATATAAACTATATGAATAATGTTATCTCATTCTTATTAAATTTACTACTACTTCCTATACCTACAAGAGTAATTGAAAGATTCCTTTATAAGATCTACAATAAACAACTTTCAGGTAAAAAGTGGAAAGGACTCTCATAAGTTAAATGAAAACAAACGGCTTGAAGGATGAAATGCATAAAGATCCAAATCACTCCGAGGAATGTCACAAACATGTCAAAACGATTGCGACGGCTTTGCCAATAGCCTCGAGGCGTCAACGCGCTCATCTTCATCACCACCTGGTGAGTGGTTTATTGTGATAAATACGTTAAGTTCTCATCCGCTGCGTAAATCATATTATTCATGTGAATTTAATTTGTATTGTAATAAAATATTGTGAAATAATAAACTTGCGACAAAACAATAATGCATTGTTACTGGTCAGAAAGATTATCATCAAGATAAAGCTGACTAGATATCTTACCAACCTCGCAGAGAAAGAGAATGGTGAACACGGCGGATATCGTTGCTAGGATGTATGTGTACCACTGCTTGCTATCCCACTGTTAATAAAAGTGAAATCAACGTGAAATCAACGTGAAATCAACGTGAAATCAACGTGAAATCAACGTGAAATTAACGTGAAATCAACGTGAAATCAACGTGAAATCAACGTGAAATCAACGTGAAATCAACGTGAAATAAACGTGAAATCAACGTGAAATCAACGTGAAATAAACGTGAAATAAACGTGAAATAAACGTGAAATCAACGTGAAATCAACGTGAAATCAACGTGAAATCAACGTGAAATCAACGTGCAATCAACGTGAAATCAACGTGAAATCAACGTGAAATCAACGTGAAATCAACGTGAAATCAACGTGAAATCAACGTGAAATCAACGTGAAATCAACGTGAAATCAACGTGAAATCAACGTGAAATCAACGTGAAATCAACGTGAAATCAACGTAAAATCAACGTGAAATCAACGTAAAATCAACGTGAAATCAACGTGCAATCAACATCTTATTCTAGAGTTCTATACCAACCGGTACGGCAAGGAGGCTGCAGTTGGCTAGTACAAGCACTGCAACAAAACGTTTGAAGATGATATTCTGAGTAACGTCGTACATGAATGCCTGGATGCTGTTACGGTCTGCGGAAGGAGGTAAGTAAAGTAAAGCTGGCTGAGGTGGTAAGGAAATGCAGATGTTGAGGGTGCAATTAGGGTGGTGGATAGATGTTTTTCTTTGGTAAGAATATGATGGAAAGTAAGGTTATCAAGGAATTAGAGTCAGTATGGGAAGGAGAGAGTAGGAGATGAGGATGGAAAGGAGAGGTAGAGGGAAATGTAATATTAACAATACATGTTCTCTACCTGGTCTAGGTGGAATATGCAGTGGTTGCGCCAGTTTAATCCTTCCCATCAAGTCGAGCCAACGTTTTTGATCTACAGTTAACAGCGCTGTACCCTAAAGGTTCAATTTAATGTCGTAAAACATAAAACAACATTATGAAATTATAGTAGAACAGTAAAACTAGAAAGGTATGAACTACATTTTACTATTGTTATCAATCTAATGGATCACAATAATGGATACTACTAAAGAATACCAGTAAGAAATAATACTCAAGGATCATACTAAAGGATCACACTAAAGGATACTACTAAAGAATACCAGTAAGAAATAATACTGAAGGATCATACTAGTGGATCACACTAATATAGATTGTACTATGTGAAATTTTAGAATTCTATATTTGTGTTTTAGAAATATTAAGATACAGTGAAAATGAGTACAACCATCGTCCTATGTTTAGTTCAATAAAATCTTTACAGAAATACAAAGGAATACTTATTATATTTATTTGTGTCATATAGACAATTGGAAACTGTAAAAAACCTTATTTTCCATATAATTTGCAATCATTACTCCGACAAATAAAGTCAATCCAATCATACAGCCAATGAAAACAAAGAGATGAATAAATATTGCATGCGACTACAAAAGTTAAAGAAATGTGAATTCACTAAATACAATTTTATATAGATAGTATAATTAGATCTACAATAATAACTAGATAATATAGTTAGATCTACAATAATAACTAGATAATATAATTAGATCTACAATAATAACTTGATAATATAATTAGATCTACAATAATAACTAGATAATATAATTAGATCTACAATAATAACTAGATAATATAATTAGATCTACAATAATAATTAGATAATATAATTAGATCTACAATAATAACAAGATAATATAATTAGATCTACAATAATAACTAGATAATATAATTAGATCTACAATAATAACAAGATAATATAATTAGATCTACAATAATAACTAGATAATATAATTAGATCTACAATAATAACTAGATAATATAATTAGATCTACAATAATAACAAGATAATATAATTAGATCTACAATAATAACAAGATAATATAATTAGATCTACAATAATAACTAGATAATATAATTAGATCTACAATAATAACTAGATAATATAATTAGATCTACAATAATAACTAGATAATATAATTAGATCTACAATAATAACTAAATAATATAATTAGATCTACAATAATAACTAGATAATATAATTAGATCTACAATAATAACTAGATAATATAATTAGATCTACAATAATAACTACATAATATAATTAGATCTACAATAATTAGATAATAGAGTATACTATATCTAGATTATAAATAATTAATAAAATTATAGTTAAATAACAAGTAGTTAATATTATTCGATCTAAAATAATAATTATTTAATATAATAAGATCTAAAATATTAATTATATAATATAATAAGACCTAAGATAATAAGATAATATATTGATGTATAAATACTAATAGATATTATAAGATTAAAAATTATAAATGGATAATATAATTAGTATAAAAGATCATTATAAATTATTGTAAGATGTGATTAAAACTAAATATCTATAATGTTTAGATATTTAGTTATCAACTGACCGGCCCTACTCTCTTGATGATTACATCCCTGACCTCGAGCCAACCCTCCAGCGACAAAACTTCAAATAAAGCCAACATTGCGTTGCCGATGTTGTCGAAATTAAAATTCCTAGGATTCGCCCTGAAGTAACATTAAATAGTATTACAATTCCAAAAATCATATGATTATAATATAAATAAACTGTATATTTATAGCAATATTATAAATGAACTGCATATTTTATAATTTGTAATCAAATTAGTGATATGAAAAAAAAATCTACTCTAATTACCATAATCTAGGCACATAGATCTTTGGATACGATGAGTCATTTGTACTTGGTCCTATATTCAGTTTTGTAACGAACACAGCCTTTTTAAAGAGCCCTATGCACTGTGACTGTGAAGATAGTGGATATTGTTTAGATCACGTGATATTCACGGCATTGTAAGAGAGCAGTTAGGTTTAAAGGTAATTGAATCTGGTAGTAGGGTCTGAAAGGTCGTTATTACCCTGGATTGAATAGTCTGATCATTGCATCTAGCCAATTTGCCACCAAACAGTTGAACTCCGTAACTCGCGAATACAAACATCAATACGATAAGCAGTACGGAGACCTGGAAGAGGCGGTACTCATGAATGTGGAGAGAGAGAGGGAGAGAGGGAGGGAGGGAGGGCGGGAGGGAGGGAGGGAGGGAGGGAGGGAGGGAGGAAGGGAAAGAGGGAGGGAGGGAGGATGGAGAGAGAGAGTGTTGAACTTGAGTTGAGAAGTGTTTATGAAGAGGAAGAATTTATGATAAATTCAAAAGGAATGAGGTTTAAATAGTGGCGTAATTTGTTTTCGGAAATATATAAAATATAACATGAGGTGAGGTTTTGGAACATGCTTGAGTGTATTAAAATCTTAATATTGGATGGTGTGGGCCCCACACTGTGGGGCATGCACAGGAGTGGTCAATTAGAGAGATTGGGGCGAGAGAGATTGTGGGCTGGATGCTAGAACTATTTTTGGAAATGGTAAGTAATTTATGAGGGGATATGAAATCATACGACTTAAGACTACAATATGTTTAGAATTATAAAAATTATTATAATTATTTTAGTTATTAATAATTTATTATACATAAAACATGTTAACTCAATGTTTATTATGCGTTGTAATTAATTTAAATTATATATTAGATAAACTAATTATTTCACATCTACCTCAAAAAGTTTACGTCCATTTTTTATAAAGTTCACGCCCAAAAAACATTATAACTATTAAAATTACAGAAAATATAATACAATTATATTTGATTTAAATAATGATTTATAAAACAATGTTAGTAATAAATTATTACTAATAATATAATTATAATATGTATTTTCAAAATGTATTTATATTCACAAAAAAATAAAAGAATCATAGAATCGTAAAAAATTGCACAAAACTATAGAAAGTGAAGAGATAATATTATTTATGAGCAAATATAACATTAACACAAAAAAGAATAACTGACCAGTAGAATCTCCTTACAAGACCTCATCAATTCGTAAACAACCCGTCTCATGTGAGGCACTAGGATAAATATTCTTAATGGGCGCAGACAACGTAAAATCATCAAAACCTACATTAAACAAGTTTTATGTATTATTATTATATATTATTACATCACTATTTGCTTCGATTATTAACCTAGTATCTACCTAGTATCTACCTAGTATCTACCTAGTATCTACCTAGTATCTACCTAGTATCTACCTAGTATCTACCTAGTATCTACCTAGTATTTACCTAGTATCTACCTAGTATTTACCTAGTATCTACCTAGTATCTACCTAGTATCTACCTAGTATTTACCTAGTATTTACCTAGTATTTACCTAGTATTTACCTAGTATTTACCTAGTATCTATCTAGTATTTATCTAGTATTTACCTAGTATCTATCTAGTATTTATCTAGTATTTACCTAGTATTTACCTAGTATTTACCTAGTATTTACCTAGTATTTACCTAGTATTTACCTAGTATCTACCTAGTATTTACCTAGTATTTACCTAGTATTTACCTAGTATATACCTAGTATTTACCTAGTATTTACCTAGTATTTACCTAGTATTTACCTAGTATCTATCTAGTATTTATCTAGTATTTACCTAGTATCTATCTAGTATTTATCTAGTATTTACCTAGTATCTACCTAGTATTTACCTAGTATTTACCTAGTATTTACCTAGTATTTACCTAGTATCTACCTAGTATTTACCTAGTATCTACCTAGTATCTACCTAGTATTTACCTAGTATTTACCTAGTATTTACCTAGTATTTACCTAGTATTTACCTAGTATCTACCTAGTATTTACCTAGTATTTACCTAGTATTTACCTAGTATTTACCTAGTATCTATCTAGTATTTATCTAGTATTTACCTAGTATCTATCTAGTATTTATCTAGTATTTACCTAGTATCTACCTAGTATTTACCTAGTATTTACCTAGTATTTACCTAGTATTTACCTAGTATCTACCTAGTATTTACCTAGTATTTACCTAGTATTTACCTAGTATCTACCTAGTATCTACCTAGTATTTACCTAATATTTACCTAGTATCTACCTAGTATTTACCTAGTATTTACATAGTATTTACCTAGTGTATCTACCTAGTATTTACCTAGTATTTACCTAGTATTTATCTAGTATTTACCTAGTATCTACCTAGTATTTACCTAGTATTTACCTAGTATTTACCTAGTATTTACCTAGTATCTACCTAGTATTTACCTAGTATCTACCTAGTATCTACCTAGTATTTACCTAGTATTTACCTAGTATTTACCTAGTATTTACCTAGTATTTACCTAGTATTTACCTAGTATTTACCTAGTATTTACCTAGTATTTACCTAGTATCTATCTAGTATTTATCTAGTATTTACCTAGTATCTATCTAGTATTTATCTAGTATTTACCTAGTATCTACCTAGTATTTACCTAGTATTTACCTAGTATTTACCTAGTATTTACCTAGTATTTACCTAGTATCTACCTAGTATTTACCTAGTATTTACCTAGTATTTACCTAGTATCTACCTAGTATCTACCTAGTATTTACCTAATATTTACCTAGTATCTACCTAGTATTTACCTAGTATTTACCTAGTATTTACCTAGTGTATCTACCTAGTATTTACCTAGTATTTACCTAGTATCTACCTAGTATCTACCTAGTATTTACCTAGTATTTACCTAGTATCTATCTAGTATTTATCTAGTATTTACCTAGTATTTACCTAGTATTTACCTAGTATTTACCTAGTATTTACCTAGTATCTACCTAGTATTTACCTAGTATTTACCTAGTATCTACCTAGTATCTACCTAGTATTTACCTAGTATTTACCTAGTATTTACCAAATATTTACCTAGTATTTACCTAGTATCTACCTTGTATTTACCTAGTATTTACCTAGTATTTACCTAGTATCTACCTAGTATTTACCTAGTATCTACCTAGTATTTACCTAGTATTTACCTAGTGTCTTACCTGAATAGATGAATTTGGAGGTACATTTACTGGCATCCAGCAGAGAAATACTAAACTCACCTGAGGTGAAGGGAAAGTTTAGAATAAAAGAGATTCATTGAGAAATAATGATTATTATTTGGATGTTATTAATTAGTCAGACAGTATAAACCATCAATAGAAATATAAATTATTTTAGGAAACAATTGATAATTAGTGAGTAATTATAATTATTTGTGACCCCCGGAAAATTTGTGTATATTACTGACCTACCAATACTGTCCATTACTGATAACTACTTACCAAGTCATTTAAATTACTGATCATATCTGACCACACATGAGAATAACTGACCACTATTGAATAAAATCGATTTAGCTGACCATTATCTATTATTTTACATCAAGTTTTAAATATACTAATAGTACAACACATTGTAAGTCATCTCACTTGACAACTACTAACCATTATTATGGCTAACTGACCGATACAATCTACTAATTACTGAACCCGGATACTAACGGTGTATATGAATAAGTCAATGACACCATTGAAGTCACAAACTAGAGCTTTAGGTGTGAAAAATAGACCATTGGCCAACACCTTCAAAAGTAACTCAATACTCATACAGGTAACAAATGCATATTCAGCGATCTAGTGGGTAGTAGGGAGGATATTAGGGAGGGTATTAGGGAGGGTATTAGGGAGGGTATTAGGGAGGGTAGTAGGGAGGATATTAGGGAGGGTATTATAGAGGGTAACGGGGAGGGTATTAGGGAGGTTAATAGGGAGGGTAGTAGGGAAGGTAGTAGGGAGGGTAATGTGAAGGATAGTAGGGAGGATAGTAGGGAGGGTATTGGGGAGGGTAGTAGGGAATGTATTAGGGAAGGTAGTAGGGAGGATATTAGGGAGGGTATTATAGAGGGTAACGGGGAGGGTATTAGGGAGGTTAATAGGGAGGGTAGTAGGGAAGGTAGTAGGGAGGGTAATGTGAAGGATAGTAGGGAGGGTATTGGGGAGGGTAGTAGGGAATGTATTAGGGAAGGTAGTAGGGATAGTATTGGGGAGGTTAATAGGGAGGGCAGGGGGGGGGGGTAATAGGGAGGGTAGTAGGGAAGGTAGTAGGGAGGGTAGTAGGGAGGGTATTGGGGATAGTAGTAGGGAATGTATTAGGGAAGGTAGTAGGGATTATATTGGAGTGGTTAATAGGGAGGGTATTATGAAGGATAGTAGGGGGGGGTAATAGGGAGGGTAGTAGGGAAGGTAGTAGGGAGGGTAGTAGGGGGGATTAGGGAGGGTAGTAGGGAATGTATTAGGGAAGGTAGTAGGGATTATATTGGAGTGGTTAATAGGGAGGGTATTATGAAGGATAGTAGGAATGGTAGTATAGAGGGTAGTAGGGAGGGTAGTAGAAAGAGCATAGGGAAGGTAGTAGGGAGGGTAGTAAGTACGGTATTAGAAAGGGTAGTATGGAGAGCAGTAGGAAGGATATTAGGGAAGGTAGTAGGGAAGGTAGTAGGGAAGGTAATAGGGAAGGTAGTAGGGAGGATAGTAGATAGGGTAGTAGGGAGTGTAGTATGTGTGTTAGTATGCAGGGTAGGGAGAGTATTAAGAAGGGTAGTAGGGAAGATAGTAGGGAAGGCAATATGGATGGTAATAGGAACATAATTATTATAAGTTGTAGGGAAGTACCTGCAAGATAGGGCTGTTCATAACTCTATTGCCAGGGGTTTCAAACATCATTGAAGTACATGATAGGATTGTAACAATAATCATTAACCAGTCCAAATAAGTCACAATTGATAACAATTCCCTAAAACATAATTGATTATATTGCGTATTGTGAAATTATAATATATTAATATTTATACAAAAACATAACATTAATGATTCTAATATTACCAATATTTGAATTGTAATAAAGTAAAGTGGATGCATGATGGATTGTAAATTATGATATGATAGAATGTAGGGAAATGTTGGTCAAATGTTGGTCAAAGTAATGATCTAGATTTGTAATTTCAATTATTATGATATACACTGTGCATGAATCATAAGCAAAATTGGAATACGAATTGTGAACAGTTAAAAATGAATATATATTTGTATTCCTAATTTGGATAGGAATTTTAATAATATTATATTATACAATATTACAAAAATTATAATAATTAAATTGAATTTCGAAAATAAATATTAAGAAAAAATATTCTATAAAATATATATTTCTGATGTTCATAAAAAGGACATATGATAATCTATTTCATTATTTACGTTTTTATCTTTATCTTATCACAATCGAATTAATCAATTAATAATGAGGATAATTATATGTCAACAAACTGAAGTTGTTTATATTTACTCTTGCCCAGACTCTTTGGACCCGAGGGAAGGTTCTCCGTCCCAATGTATTTGTATTTAGCATTGACAATCACTCTACAGATCACCCGGAATCTAGACTCACGGCCCATAGCAAACAAAGGTGTATCAAAGTAAGGGTGGTTCTCACGAAGATCTTCTTCTTGCTGGTGTCTGGATGCAAGAGTGAGTTAGAGAGCATATGATAGTGAGTAGTGAGTAGTTGAATGAGTTAGTTGGTAGTTGAATGAGTTAGTAAGTAATTGAATGAGTTAGTAAGTAATTGAATGAGTTAGTAAGTAGTTGAATGAGTTAGTGGGTAGTTGAATGAGTTAGTAAGTAATTGAATGAGTTAATAAGTAGTTAAATAAGTTACTGAGTAGTTGAATGAGTTAGTGAGTAGTTGAATGCGTTAGTAAGTAGTTGAATGAGTTAGTGAGTAGTTGAATGAGTTAGTGGGTAGTTGAATGAGTTAGTGAGTAGTTGAATGAGTTAGTGAGTAGTTGAATGAGTTAGTGGGTAGTTGAATGAGTTAGTGAGTAGTTGAATGAGTTAGTGGGTAGTTGAATGAGTTAGTGAGTAGTTGAATGAGTTAGTGAGTAGTTGAATGAGTTAGTGGGTAGTTGAATGAGTTAGTGAGTAGTTGAATGAGTTAGTGAGTAGTTGAATGAGTTAGTGAGTAGTTGAATGAGTTAGTGAGTAGTTGAATGAGTTAGTGAGTAGTTGAATGAGTTAGTGAGTAGTTGAATGAGTTAGTGAGTAGTTGAATGAGTTAGTGAGTAGTTGAATGAGTTAGTGAGTAGTTGAATGAGTTAGTGAGTAGTTGAATGAGTTAGTGAGTAGTTGAATGAGTTAGTGAGTAGTTGAATGAGTTAGTGAGTAGTTGAATGAGTTAGTGAGTAGTTGAATGAGTTAGTAAGTAGTTGAATGAGTTAGTAAGTAGTTGAATGAGTTAGTAAGTAGTTGAATGAGTTAGTAAGTAGTTGAATGAGTTAGTGAGCCGGTCAGTTACTATAAGAGTACATGAATAATAGAAAGAGTCTGTGAATGAGTTATAAATTACCTTTTTATTTCGGCTTCTTGTTTTTTCTGTTGCAGTATTTTCATATCGAAATCGGCAACTCTCCTAGAACTACTCATGACTACATCATCTGCTGCGGTAACTCCACCATTGCCTGGACCTCCGTTAGCCACTCCCCCTCCGGCGTGAGGACGTTCGCGTGACAGAAAGTGAGATGGAGATTTCTGCCCACTAATAGAGTGGACTCCCCTCATGCTTTAATTTTGATTATATATATATTTAATGTTTAATATAATATTATTATAATATAAATATTATAATATTATTTTTATAGTCATTTTTTCATTTGATCCCATAACATGAAATTTGATGAAATTAGGGATTATAAAATAAACATACAATTCTATCATAGCTTTAGCTTGGTAAGATGTTGAGGTTTTAAAAAGAGTAATTCACCATCTATATATATTATTTTAAGACAAATTTTGTATTCTGATATAATGTCTTTCAGCCTATATCTGGAATATAATACAATTGAATCAGTTGTATCATAAATATATCTAGATATACATCATAGTATTTATAAACTAGAACTGTTTCATACAATATATTGTCACATACAACAATAGATTGTCACATACAACAATTTATTGTCACATACAAAATAGATTGTAACATACAACAATATATTGTCACATACAATAATAGATTGTCACATACAACAATAGATGTAAAATAATCCATAACAAATTAAGAATATAAATCAAAATCAAGTATTTGGTTTAGTTATAAAAACTAAATTAAATGGATATGTATTTTTTCATGGTACTCAGAATGTTTTTAGATTACATTATAATTATAAAATTATGATACAATGAAGTAATCAATTACATGATGAATACTGACCTTCTATCTGATCGCATTTGGTGATGTTTGGATAGAAGTAACTTAGAGCCCGAAGAGATCACTTGGGTACCGTCATCGATGATGGTCCTCTGCTTATTAGAGTAACTGTAGGAGATAAGGAGTGAACGGTTGGAGTTAGTGAACGGTTGGAGTGAGTGAGAGGTTGGAGTGAGTGAGAGGTTGGAGTGAGTGAGAGGTTGGAGTGAGTGAGAGGTTGGAGTGAGTGAGAGGTTGGAGTGAGTGAACGGATTAGCAAAATAGGATTAATATCTATTGATTTAGTTATTTTACGTTACAATTACTTTGATGAACTCTGAACTAGAAAGTTAATATCCATTGGAAGTTACTCCCAAATTAATTGATCCAATAATGATTATTTATATGTTAGATGCTTGGATTATTTATGTAGGACAATGATTGATTTGTAGACCTGATAATGGTGGAAACTCCACATTTTTTATTGTAAATACTTGCCAAGGACTTGTTATCCTCTGGAGCAATGACCCCCTAAAGTAAAGGTTTTGCTGATTCACTCGTAAAGCAACGTAATCAATTTCAAGTAAATTATTATTAATTCACTATTAATTATTAAATATCATTATAATTAATAACCATCGCGTGTATTACTAGCATAAGTCAGCGGTTAATTAGTTTTAGATTGAATAAATTAGAAAACACAGAGAAATAATTATAAAGCAAAAAGTATGGAATATCTATTCCAAACATATTCTCTACGTCTCGCTCTCCCCCGCCCCCCTCCACCGTGCACTGACCGCTAGCAGTGTGAGGTAGTAGGTAGGCTTCTTCCTAGAGTGTTGCCTGGTCTCGTAGTCGTAAGGATCGCAGTCGACGCCTTGCTCGATGAACTGTCGCAAGAAACTGTCTCGCATTCTCATCGCGTTGAACTCCGAAGGAATGCGGTGGAGGTGCACCATCTGGGGGTGGTCTCTGTCGGAATGCATTTGCGGAGTTAGCGCTCGAATAGAAATTTCTGTTAGCGGTGATCAAAACCACCGCTAAGTTATTTGTAAGTTATTTATCCGGTTAAAGGAATATTGTTAAATATTGCGACTCAGTTAGAACTTAATTCTAATTGCAATAATTTAGTATACTTTCACCCTTATGAAAGTGAGTGCACATTTTCAGATCCAATGATTTAAGTAGAATCTCACTAACGGAAATTTTTCGAATATTCTCAATCTTAAAGGAAGAATTTGTTGTGTTTCTGCAACTTGTTCCCTCATTTTCATCTGCAACAAGAAAATGGTAAATAAAATGGTAAATAAAATGGTAAATAAAATAGTAAATAAAATGGTAAATAAAATAGTAATTCAATTATATAACAGAGATATTCGTAAGAAGATTAACGTTAAATTAATTATTCAATAATTAAGTGGGTAATAATTATTTATTATGAGTTTTTGAAATAAACAAGTTTTGTATCAATTATGTAATAATGTATTTTGCTATAATTGTAAACAAAATAAAAAAGGAAAAATAAAATAAAAGGCTTTGTTGTTTTTGCGGCTTTGTAATTATTAATTATTAGCAATTGAATACAATACTATATTAGCAAGTCAGCTACACAATGGATGGAGTTAGGAACAATGCAAACCTGTTTTAGTTTTTTGATGTCCTCTTCCAACTCTAAATTATCTAGAATCACGGCTACGAATAAACTCACGACAATCTGTAGAAGATGTAATCGCAATTAAAGATTAAACTGCCAAAATGAAGTGATTTCCAATTGAATGAACTCTCGACGTTCTCCGCATACTTTCTTAACGTTAAATCACATATAAGCTATTAGCAAATGAATTGTAATGAATCCAGAAGGTTATGAACGAAAAAAATCTCGGAGAGAAGATAATTCGAACGAAGCGATTAATTGGTGCATTGTTAAAAGCCGTTTATAGTTAATTAATAGTTAATTAATAAGTAATTAATAGTTAATTAATAGGTAATTCATAGGTAATTCATAGGTAATTAATATGCTAAACAACGAATCAGTTAACGGGCCGGGTTGGGTTGTTAGAACGGACCCCACTAACCAGGGTAACGAATAAATGGTAAAAAATGAAATAGATAGCGATTAGAGGAGCCACTTTCTCGCCGGCTTTGAACATTGTGGAGTGCATTACTTCATTCCAGCCCTTCTGCGTCAGGATCTGGAACATCGACATGGTGGCCTGCAGGCGTTAGCGAAAGCGGTGTTGATATCTCGGTTTAGGCGGTGTTAGTGTAGGCTGCGTAGGGGTTAGCGTAGGAGTTTGCGTAGGGGTTAGCGTAGGGGTTAGCGTAGGCGTTGTCACCGCTTGCTGTCGTGTGGTTTTAAGGTAGTCTTCAACGTGTAAATAAATGTTACATAACCAATTGTTAAAGTAAAATGTATATTTATTTAGTTATATGCGGGATTCATAAATGCGTTATTCCTCGATGTATATCGTATAATAACTAGGAAATGTGTTTCAATTAGATCCATATAAGTCTGTATATATTATAAATTGCTATGAATATTAAATACTTTAATTGTATTACTAAAATATGTTTAAAGATATATTCATTGAATATAACAATGTAAGAAATATGTCTGTCTAGTTTGATATTAATTAATTAATACAATACAATTTAAAAAACACTATAAATAACAAATTAATATTGTATCATACTTTGCTTACAAATCTAAATGCTTGAATATTATAAATTTGACAAAATAATATTTAATATGTTTAATTTCTTTGCTAATTATTATCAGTAATATAGTTTGGACCTCATTGCAAGAACTAATATAAAACCTTCACTAATTATATATTTTACATTTTATGAACACCTAGAATTATAAAACTAAATTAATTAATATATTATATCTTCCCTGAATTTTTTTAACAGGGAATATAACTTGTACTAATTATCTCTGAACTAAACTACCAATAAGAGAAAAGTATAATAAATAGATAAATGTGTTGAATGCATAAGAATTTGAAGACTATTTTCTATTTTAAGTTAAACCAGTAAATTAATACCCTCTACGAAGTACTGAATTAACACATGAGAACACAGTTGAATGTCGATGTTATATATACCTTTAGTCGGGAAACCTCTGCTTCTTTCTCTGTGAATTACACAACATAGACGCCTGTAAGAATCAGCTATAAATAAGAACATCTCACAAAAGTCACGGGTGGGAGAATATGATTAGTGGGTAAAGATGGTTGAGTGGTTGTAGGCATGCATCAAATGCAGCTTATCATCGTAAGAAAGTTTACTATAAAGAACATATAACTAAACACAAAGATTAAATAGAGCCTTGATAAAAAGAAGATAAATATATATGTATAATAGCAGAGTAGGTTTAAATGGAAGTTAGGTGGTTAGGTAGTTAGGTGGTTAGGTGTTTAGGTGTTTAGGTGTTTAAGTGGTTAGGTAGTTAGGTGGTTAGGTAGTTAGGTGGTTAGGTAGTTAGGTGGTTAGGTGGTTAGATGGTTAGGTGGTTAGGTGGTTAGGTGGTTAGGTGGTTAGGTGGTTAGGTGGTTAGATGGTTAGGTGGTTAGGTGGTTAGGTGGTTAGGTTGTTAGAGTTATGATGAATCATTCCAATGCAGTATGAGCTATGTAAACACGAATTATCAAAAGTATGAAGTTATTGACTAACAATAGCCTTAATTTAGAATTGAATTTAGATGCCGATTATGGGATAGAGAATTAGAGTGAGATGAAGATGGATACTGAAATGTAGATTGTGATATGGAGAGAAAAAGAGTGAGAGTGTGACAGTATGAGAGTATGAGAGTGTGAGAGTGTGAGAGTGTGAGAGTGTGAGAGAGAGTGAGTGAGAGAGAGTGAGAGAGAGTGAGAGAGTGTGAGAGAGAGTAAGAGAGAGTGAGAGAGAGTGAGAGAGAGTGAGAGAGAGTGAGAGAGAGTAAGAGAGAGTGAGAGAGATTGAGAGAGAGTGAGAGAGAGTGATAGAGAGTGAGAGAGAGTGAGAGAGAGTGAGAGAGTGAGAGAGAGTGAGAGAGAGTGAGAGAGATTGAGAGAGAGAGAGTGAGAGAGAGTGAGAGGAGAGTGAGGAGTGAGAGAGAGTGCGAGAGAGTGAGAGAGAGTGAGAGAGAGTGAGAGAGAGAGAGAGTGAGAGAGAG
>OZ038315.1:20053202-20107401 GCA_964035775.1 Osedax frankpressi | reverse complement strand
CATGGTACTATGCATCACTTCTATCCAGCCCTCTTGGTTTAACAGCTGAAACTGACACATGAACGCCTTGCAAGGAGAGTGTACAAGTTGGGTTGATTTGGGGAGGGGTTTGCATGGAAGAAAAGCTATGGTGGTATGACGTGTGGAGGGATAATGGCTCCATCGAAGAGAAGTCCTTCCTATCTTACTTCCTTCATTCATTTAGAAATGAAGGAAGGAAGGGAAGATGTGACGATATGAAAATGATGGTGGGTATATGATGAAAAAAGAAGGGAATCGAGGGTTAGAGTTTGGATATTAATTAAAATAAATATTGAGTGAAGGTGAAAAGGTGGAAATGAACGAAGCAGTTGCATTTGTTTAATAAAGATTCTATAACAAATATAGATGTAAGTTATCCTGAGGTAAGTAAGGTTTGTGAATACATGAGGGAGTTAATCTTATGTAATGGATGTAAGTAATCCTGAGGTAAGGCAGGTTTGTGAATACATGAGGGAGTTAATCTTATGTAAGTTATCCTGAGGTAAGGCAGGTTTGTGAATACATGAGGGAGTTAATCTTATGTAATGGATGTAAGTTATCCTGAGGTAAGGCAGGTTTGTGAATACAGGAGGGAGTTAATCTTATGTAATGGATGTAAGTTATCCTGAGGTAAGTCAGGTTTGTGAATACATGAGGGAGTTAATCTTATGTAATGGATGTAAGTTATCCTGAGGTAAGTCAGGTTTGTGAATACATGAGGGAGTTAATCTTATGTAATGGATGTAAGTTATCCTGAGGTAAGTCAGGTTTGTGAATACATGAGGGAGTTAATCTTATGTAATGGATGTAAGTTATCCTGAGGTAAGGCAGGTTTGTGAATACAGGAGGGAGTTAATCTTATGTAATGAATGTAAGTTATCCTGAGGTAAGTCAGGTTTGTGAATACATGAGGGAGTTAATCTTATGTAATGGATGTAAGTTATCCTGAGGTAAGTAAGGTTTGTGAATACAGGAGGGAGTTAATCTTATGTAAGTTATCCTGAGATAAGGCAGGTTTGTGAATACATGAGGGAGTTAATCTTATGTAATGGATGTAAGTTATCCTGAGGTAAGGCAGATTTGTGAATACACGAGGGAGTTAATCTTATGTAATGGATGTAAGTTATCCTGAGGTAAGGCAGTTTTGTGACTACAGGAGGGAGTTAATCTTATGTAAGTAATCCTGAGATAAGTCAGGTTTGTGAATACAGGAGGGAGTTAATCTTATGTAAGTTATCCTGAGATAAGGCAGGTTTGTGAATACATGAGGGAGTTAATCTTATGTAATGGATGTAAGTTATCCTGAGGTAAGGCAGGTTTGTGAATACATGAGGGAGTTAATCTTATGTAATGGATGTAAGTTATCCTGAGGTAAGGCAGGTTTGTGACTACAGGAGGGAGTTAATCTTATGTAATGGATGTAAGTTATCCTGAGGTAAGGCAGGTTTGTGAATACATGAGGGAGTTAATCTTATGTAAGTAATCCTGAGGTAAGGCAGGTTTGTGAATACAGGAGGGAGTTAATCTTATGTAAGTTATCCTGAGGTAAGTCAGGTTTGTGAATACAGAAGGGAGTTAATCTTATGTAATGGATGTAAGTTATCCTGAGGTAAGTCAGGTTTGTGAATACATGAGGGAGTTAATCTTATGTAATGGATGTAAATTATCCTGAGGTAAGTCAGGTTTGTGAATACATGAGGGAGTTAATCTTATGTAATGGATGTAAGTTATCCTGAGGTAAGGCAGGTTTGTGACTACAGGAGGGAGTTAATCTTATGTAATGGATGTAAATTATCCTGAGGTAAGTCAGGTTTGTGACTACAGGAGGGAGTTAATCTTATGTAATGGATGTAAGTTATCCTGAGGTAAGTCAGGTTTGTGACTACAGGAGGGAGTTAATCTTATGTAATGGATGTAAGTTATCCTGAGGTAAGTCAGGTTTGTGACTACAGGAGGGAGTTAATCTTATGTAATGGATGTAAGTTATCCTGAGGTAAGTCAGGTTTGTGAATACATGAGGGAGTTAATCTTATGTAATGGATGTAAGTTATCCTGAGGTAAGGCAGGTTTGTGAATACAGGAGGGAGTTAATCTTATGTAATGGATGTAAGTTATCCTGAGGTAAGTCAGGTTTGTGAATACAGGAGGGAGTTAATCTTATGTAATGGATGTAAGTTATCCTGAGGTAAGTCAGGTTTGTGACTACAGGAGGGAGTTAATCTTATGTAAGTAATCCTGAGATAAGTCAGGTTTGTGAATACAGGAGGGAGTTAATCTTATGTAAGTTATCCTGAGATAAGGCAGGTTTGTGAATACATGAGGGAGTTAATCTTATGTAATGGATGTAAGTTATCCTGAGGTAAGGCAGATTTGTGAATACATGAGGGAGTTAATCTTATGTAATGGATGTAAGTTATCCTGCGGTAAGGCAGATTTGTGAATACATGAGGGAGTTAATCTTATGTAATGGATGTAAGTTATTCTGCGGTAAGGCAGGTTTGTGACTACAGGAGGGAGTTAATCTTATGTAATGGATGTAAGTTATCCTGAGGTAAGGCAGGTTTGTGAATACAGGAGGGAGTTAATCTTATGTAATGGATGTAAGTAATCCTGAGATAAGTCAGGTTTGTGAATACAGGAGGGAGTTAATCTTATGTAAGTTATCCTGAGATAAGGCAGGTTTGTGAATACATGAGGGAGTTAATCTTATGTAATGGATGTAAGTTATCCTGAGGTAAGGCAGATTTGTGAATACATGAGGGAGTTAATCTTATGTAATGGATGTAAGTTATCCTGCGGTAAGGCAGGTTTGTGACTACAGGAGGGAGTTAATCTTATGTAATGGATGTAAATTGTTTTGTGGTAAAGCTGGTCGATGAATATGTTCGGAGTTTAATGCGATTGAATTATTGTTTCAATAACATTGAAGAATGTTTTAACATCTACTATGGAATTAAGAAAATATAGATGGCATTTAATTCAAGGACAAAAAATAAAGGAAGTTCTAATGAAATCATAGAAATTGGGATAAAATCACAATATACACAATAAAAAATATATTTAAATTACAATACAAAACAATGCACAACATGTCAATATATTTTCGCTTAAAATATATACCTGGGGAAATGTTTCAAATTTGTGAAAGTCTTTGATGGAACAGAATAACTGAAGACTCACACAGGAAGTAATGATCAGCAAACACATTGTGAATAGAATCAATGATCCTAATTTCTTACCAGGACCAAATATCTTAACCAATGATTGAAAAGTTGTTAAAATCAAAAGAAAATGTTCTAAAAGCGTATTTGAATAAAAAATATAGTATTAATAAAAAAACTAATTAGTATTCAAATGAATCTGAATCTGAAATCACAAATAGAAAGTCGAACAACCTTCCAACAAAAGTCTTCTAGTAGTGGCGAGGCCTTTATCAACCGTACTACACGGATTACTTGGAAATACGTGAAATGTGTCCGATAAAGAATTGGTATCACGTGTAAAGACGTACCTATTAAGTGAGATATATATTGATTACAATATTGTGAGAGGTGAGTTTATACCGCACTAATCACCTCACATATGAACTCACAAGAGTGTAAGTCGACTATCATAGGAATAGAAGATATAGTAGAAATGATGAAAGTTTGAGCTTATTTTAATAATGTTAAATCTATTTATTAAAAATATAATTTAAATGTGAAAGGTTCAAGAAGAGTTGGAGGAGATTATTTACAGTGAAGTTGGCCTAGCTAGAGATGAAAGGTGAAAGAGTTATTTATAATGACATGGGCTTAATATTGCGTTGGTATAATATTATATTAGATTAGAGTGTTACCTTATAGGAATTAAAGTCGAATGTGAAATATTAAGTTTTAAATTTAAATCATATTTTGACTCTTGTTTTATTATTTATATTTCCAATTTGATATTGGAATATAAGAGAGTTAATGAAATAGAAAAAGTAGGAGAAATATGATTAGAGATCAAGTTTTACAATATGTTTTTAAATGTAATCCACGTCTACAAACCAATAGCTAGAGTCAACTCAAATTTATGGAGAGATCGACGAAAGTATGGTTTGAACCCGTAACACCAGATTTTGAACAACGTTTCGAGTGCAAATATAATAGTGAACACCACCTGGAGGTAATAATAAAGGGAACATATGAGATGGAAACAAACTTGATAATATAAAGAACAAAAATTGTATTTAATAATCTACAAATATTTTAAGAATCGAGTATTCTATATTGTATTTCATTTACAAATCTTTGTGCAATGTAGGCTTGTGAAATATTGTAAATTGATGTAAAATTTTATATACGTTTTATGATAAACTTTGCATATTGTATTTTTATAATTTCTAATAAAAATAAAAATATAAAAATAATTATATAAATATTAAAATAATAATAATAATAAATCATTTAATAAAATTTCATCTTTCAACGAATAGATCATATTATAAAAAAACCGAAAAAATAAAATATGACTTATAAAACATAAAATACATTCATAACTAATTTATATTAAAAATGGATTTTTGTTTGAAAATGTTTAATTATAATAATACGAGAAGTGGCGTACTATGGCCTACTTTACCTCGACGTAATAGTAGTTATCGATCTTAAAGTAGGGATCAATGAGGTTATGGTCGAAGTGGATAGTAGCGGCAGTGACCGCATTGGCCAGGACGAGCAAGAGCACCATGATATGGAAGTAAGCGCGTTTCAATACGCGCCGTTGGAAAAACAGGGGAGCGAAACCACGCCCTTTATTTTCGTCGACCGTAATCATTTTCCACGACGTGCCATCCTCGCAGAGTTCCTGTCATAGAGTAGTGTATGTTAATTTGTATTATTGTGTCAGATTGTGACAATTTGTATTAATGTGTCAGTTTTGACGATATGTATTAAAGTGTCGGTATAAATTGTTATGTAGAGATATTTTAACAAGTGTCGAGTCGATGTGTAGCTTGATTATGTAAGTTTTAGTGTCATTCGTTCGGTACTATAGTGTCTATTATGCAATATCCTTGTGACAGAACCTGCGATGAATCTGAATCTGTATCAATATTTCTAACTCCCCACATTTGTTGAAATTGCACTCTGATCTCAGCAAAAGTCTCAATGATCACAGCAATAAATACATTCTATAGGGGTCAGGGAGTAAATAGGCATGAACAGAGATATGGCTAGGGGTGTGGCCTGGGTGTGGCTAGGGGTGTGGCTATGGGTGTGGCTAGAGGTTTGGCTAGAGGTTTGGCTAGGGGTGTGGCTAGGTGTGTGGCTAGGTGTGTGGCTAGGGGTGTGGCTAGGGGTGTGGCTAGGGGTGTGGCTAGAGGTTTGGCTAGAGGTTTGGCTAGGGGTGTGGCTAGGTGTGTGGCTAGGGGTGTGGCTAGGGGTGTGGATATGGGTGTGGCTAGGTGAGTGGCTAGAGATGTGGCTAGGGGTGTGGCTAGGTGTGTGGCTAGGGATGTGGCTAGGGGTGTGGCTAGGGGTGTGGCTAGGGGTGTGGCTAAGTGTGTAGCTAGGTGTGTAACTATGGTGTGGCTAGGGGTGTGGCTAGTTGTGTGGCTAAAGGTGTAGCTAGGGGTGTGGCTAGATGTGTGGCTAGGGGTGTGGCTAGGGGTGTGGCTAAAGGTGTAGCTAGGGTGTGCTAGGGGTGTGGCTAGGTGTGTAGCTAGGTGTGTAACTAGGGTGTGGCTAGGGGTGTGGCTAGTTGTGTGGCTAGAGGTGTAGCTAGGGGTGTGGCTAGATGTGTGGCTAGGGGTGTGGCTAGGGGTGTGGCTAAAGGTGTAGCTAGGGGTGTGGCTAGGGGTGTGGCTAGGTTTGTAGCTAGATATGTAACTAGGGTGTGGCTAGGGGTGTGGCTAGTTGTGTGGCTAAAGGTGTAGCTAGAGGTTTGGCTAGGGGTGTAGCTAGGTGTGTAACTAGGGTGTGGCTAGGTGTGTGGCTAGTGGTGTTGCTATAGTTGTAGCTAGGGGTGTGGCTAGATGTGTGGTAAAGGGTGTATCTAGGGTGTGGCTAGTGGTGTGAGTCTGTATGTTGCTAGGAGTATGGGTAAGGGATACTCCTAGGTGTAAAGCTAAGTTAAAGGCAAATGATAAGATTAAGAGTACACAATGGTAAGTTAGAGCGAGTAAGCATCGTTAACCTTTACCATCCAAGCGAGGAAGAAAATCATCGACATAAAGAAGAAGAAGCCGCGCCACGAAGGTAAGGAGTCAATGGTACGATACATAATGAACACCCAGCCCTCCTGAGAGGCAGCCTCGTATACCGTAAAGAAACTAGTGGCTGCGGGGTTATGGGGTATAGGCGCTAGTGGGTCTTGGTTAATACTCGTGCGGTATTCAATGAATTCTATGCATCGCGTGTTTGATTAATCAATATTAATTGTGTTCAAATCAAAGAGTTCCTATCAATATTTTGTATATTAAAAAATGTGTATAATAAATTTACAAGATTCTCCAACAAGAAATATAATAGTAAAATAATGTATAGATATTTCAAATGCCAATTTAAAATAAAATTTGATACTGTAAATATCATTCCGGCACCCACCGAATTCGTCGAAGCCATTGAAGCCACGTTCGCGACGTGACAATTTCAGTGCCTGGCACAGAAACTTCTCCGGGCACTGGTGACTACTTTCAGGTTTTACTGGTGAACAATATGTGTCTGGGATGGCGAGGTCATTGACTGTGACCTTACTAAGGGATCAAGGGTCGAGGAATCACTATCGGGATGGGGTCATGTGGACAACCCGCATCTATAAGATATTTTACTATAGAGAAGAGAGGATTGATAAAAAAGCGCTTTAGAATCTAAATTATTAATTGTAGATGTTTAAATATAATTCTATTATTGTCAAAATAATAATAGTGGTAAATATGATTTCAATAATCAACTATTAATATTCTAACTCAGGATTGGTGCCGTTCCTCACGCAGTGGTACTTCAGTTCACCAAAGAACTGAACACCTAGAATGCCGTACAAAGACATGAAGAATAGAAAGAATATGGTGACGTTGAAGATTTGCTGACTCGATCTCCTGCATGTATTTCAACGTAGTAAATGGCTTTTTAAACGGATTTATTTTTGATTCATGAATATGACTCATTATTTAATCATTTTAACTTTGAATCTATAATTAAGTGTTGAAGATATGTAACAGAAGTATATTTGTGATTTTTGATATCAAAATAATAATGGATATTGTGGACAATTGATAGGAATATTGAGAAATAAATAACATAATTAAAATATAAATAATTTTTACACATTTTTAATGTAAAAAATATATATCAACATTATTAAAATATATAAAATATAATAATATACATTATATGGCTAGTTTTATATATTTATACAAAGGTAATAGAATAAGAAGCTAGGTATAGCTACAGACTAACTTGAATATGGATTTAATTCTCGTTTTGGGCAGCTGAAATTTCATGAAGAACCGAAATACGCGCACAAGAATCAGAGGTCGTGGTGCCCGAAGGATGCAAAGATTAGAGTATCTAGGTACCATAGAGGTCATCTCAAACACCTTGATAATAGTGTGAATACTTAAAAGGTAGATTATGTCTTAGGAAATGAGAAGCAATAAATCAATTGTACATCATTTCGTTGCGAAATCATTTTAGTTTTCTTATAAAAGTAATCTTACTCGGCAACATAAAACAATGTTGGCCAGAGTATATAATACTTTAGTGTCTTCTAATGTTATTTTTTCTATATTGTTATTAATTTTACGATGAAAATTATTTTTCCAAACCTGGAGAATGATTGAAGACCACAGAAAAAGAACCATACAGCCGTCAAATTGACACCAACGATCTCGGAGATAGGGCACTTCTCCCTGTATGTAGAGATAGGTGTTTAATAGAATATTTGTGGGATTTGATGAAATTGGATTTGTGTGAGATTTCTTTTATGGAGTTAATGTGGAAGTTAGGTTATGAGTTATTTTGTAGGTTAATATAGATTGGAGGTTACATTATGAAAGTATAGAAGTTCTAGCTAGGTTAAGTATTATTAATTATTATTAAGTGTTAATTGTTAGATTAATTATTAGGTTTATTCTTATGTTGAGAGTAAACTTAGATATTAGATTTGGGATTAGCTTATGGGGTAAATTATGTATTTAGTTGTAAGTTAGGTTTAAAAATATATTATAAAGGCTAGAAGATGGGTAAGTGTAGGGTCTATTAGGGTTATCTTAATTATTCTTTTTTTGGTGAGATTTGGTTTAGGTTTGGATTATTGGATATGGCTAGGTTAGGATTTAGATTAAAATTATGTTGTGAGTTAGGTTTGAGATTATTTAATAGGTTATATGTGTGTTATTTTATTGGTTAGATTGGGGGTTGTTTGAGGTTATTTGAGGTCAGATTCATTGTTAAAGTTGGAGTATTAAGTTTAAATATTTACAATTTGATTATATATATATATATATATATATATATATATATATATATATATATATTAGGTAATCTGTACAAGATTAGGGATTATAATATATTATCAGTTTCTATATTAGAATGACTGTTAAATTATCAGTAATTAATTGTATATTAGACTAAAATTTAGTCTAATATATAAATAATTACTTAATGTATGAGTATGTATGTATATTCTTGTGGGTAATTATTAATGTGCACTGAATAGTCTACTGATGAAAGAAAAGCTATTGATGAGAGAAAAGCTATTGATGAGAGAAAAGTTATTGATGAGAGAAAAGCTATTGATGAGAGAAAAGTTATTGATAAGAGAAAAGCTATTGATGAGAGATAAGTTATTGATAAGAGAAAAGCTATTGATGAGAGAAAAGCTATTGATAAGAGAAAAGCTATTGATAAGAGAAAAGTTATTGATATGAGAAAAGCTATTGATAAGAGAAAAGCTATTGATAAGAGAAAAGCTATTGATGAGAGATAAGTTATTGATAAGAGAAAAGCTATTGATAAGAGAAAAGTTATTGATATGAGAAAAGCTATTGATAAGAGAAAAGCTATTGATTAGAGAAAAGTTATTGATATGAGGAAATCTACTAATGTATGACTAATGTATGACTAAAGTATGACTAATGTATGACTAAGGTATGACTAATGTATGACTAATGTATGACTAATGTATGACTAATGTATGACTAATGTATGACTAATGTATGACTAATGTATGACTAATGTATGACTTATGTATGACTAATGTATGACTAATGTATGACTTATGTATGACTAATGTATGACTAATGTATGACTAATGTATGAATAATGCATGACTAATGTATGACTAATGTATGACTAATGTATGACTAATGTATGACTAATGTCTGACTAATGTATGACTAATGTATGACTTATGTATGACTAATGTATGACTAATGTATGACTTATGTATGACTAATGTATGACTAATGTATGACTAATGTATGCATAATGTATGACTAATGTATGACTAATGTATGACTAAAGTATGACTAATGTATGACTAATGTATGACTAATGTATGACTAATGTATGACTAATGTATGACTAATATATGACTAATGTATGACTTATGTATGACTAATGTATGACTAATGTATGACTAATGTATGAATAATGTATGACTAATGTATGACTAATGTATGACTAATGTATGACTAATGTATGACTAATGTATGACTAATGTATGACTAATGTATGGCTAATGTATGACTAATGTATGACTAAAGTATCACTAATGTATGACTAATGTATGACTAATGTATGACTAATGTATGACTAATGTATGACTAATGTATGACTAATGTATGACTAATGTATGACTAATGTATGACTAATATATGACTAATGTATGACTAATGTATGACTAATGTATGACTAATGTATGACTAATGTATGACTTATGTATGACTAATGTATGACTAATGTATGACTTATGTATGACTAATGTATGACTAATGTATGACTAATGTATGAATAATGCATGACTAATGTATGACTAATGTATGACTAATGTATGACTAATGTATGACTAATGTATGACTAATGTATGACTAATATATGACTAATGTATGGCTAATGTATGACTAATGTATGACTAAAGTATGACTAATGTATGACTAATGATTAGTGTACGGATCGGAACCTTAATGATGCCTCGAAGTTGCATTTTCGCGATCATCTCCGCAGTCAGTAGGAAGGTCACAAGTAAATCGGAGATAAACGTGACGTAGATGAGAGGGGCGTGCATTTCAAAAGATTTCGGAGTATTCATAGACACAGAGATTAGAGATATCAAGGCACAGACTCGCAGCAAACGTCTCATCCAGCGTTTGTTCACCTGCGCCGTGGTTTCATGGAATGTGGTTACATAGTATGACTATGTAATGCTTCATGGAATGTTGGGTTTGGTGGTAGTTGGAAGTGTAATATGTAGTTGTGCATATGGCGATGTATTGTAGGGTATTGTAGCGACGATATAGAATTTTATTCAGGGAGTGATATGAGGATGGAATAATAACGTTTTAGATGTATAATGAGGGTATGTATCTGGGTTATAGTGGTGGATTAGGATGAATAGAGAGAAGGAGTTTTATAGGGAATGTTGGGATCTGTGTAGTAATTACACTGTATGCGTTAGCTTGTTTTAAGAGTTATATATAGAATTGTGTAATGGTAGTTATAAAGATCAGTTTATTGGTGTTATAGGAGGAGGTATAGAAATCTTGATGAGAGAATAGATGTTTTAGGAAGTTGTGACAATTACAAATTTTGATAATAAATAAATTGAAATGATTTAGAAATTTTACAATCACTCGAATAAATAATATATATATATATATATATATATATATATATATATATATATATATATATATATATATATATATATGATAATATATGCAAATAATAATATGTAAAAATAATTTAACTTGATACGAACCCATGATATATCGCTGGCATCTGTGAGTATATCTCCTTCTTGTCCATACTCATTTGGATCAAATCCTCGGATGCTTTGCTTTCTCATCAACATTTCAACTCTTTTGGTGATCAGTTCATACCATCAGCTAGTGGCTATTAAAGATATATAATAATCACTCGATTACCAAATGGAAATTTATATTATTAATGAGATAAAATATAAAGCAATATTCCGTTCTGAAATTAGTATATACCTATTAAATAAGCTATTACTCCCATTGTATAGTAATTAAATAAATGTAAATGAATTATTGACTCAATGATTATGAAATTTTTAAAAATATTTTTAAATCATAGGTATATATTTCATATTACAAATCTATTATTAAATATTTAGTTTTAAAAATAACATGTATCAAGTTAACTCTTAGGGAGTTTAATGTATGCAGAAGTTAAGTGTGCTAATTAATTAAAAATATATAATATAAAAAAATATATAATATTAAATGAAATATATATATATATATATATATATATATTGAATATATAAGTATATGCTACTTCGATTAAGGTATGATAATATATGTATATATTCATATACTTTATACATGAATACATGTATATATTATGAGGTAGCTACATTTGTAGATATAAAATACACCGATATTCAATATTAAAATGGGCGTAAGTAATAATTTTATTAATAAAGTGTGTGTAGTTTATTTTAATTAATTGGATATAATTTATCTACAAAAACTTTACATTAATTGATATCACGGTATGAGTTGACTTCATTCAGTAATTTAATAAATTATTAATATAATTATGCGAAATAAATCTAATAATTGTTTTAATTTATTATGCGTTCATATATTTTTTATTGATACTGATAAATGATTATATTACATAATATTATACATATTAAACCAATTCAGTATTAATAAATTACATCGATTAATGAATTTTTTAAAACTTTTTAAATTATAAATTATTATTATTAAATAATCCTAGAACTTCTAGGAGCATAATATCCCGGATGGCGATAATATTATACATTTATTCTCAATCGTAATGTATATAATATTTATTTATAATAATTTTAAAATAGAAATTTAAGTATATCGCAGTAATATAAGGATTATAAATAATTCATTATAAATACTAAAAATAATAAACACAAATAAACTCTAAATCTCCCACAGAGAAATTTAAGTTGAAAGGCTAAAGTTCATTATTTGACCAATAAATATAATTATTGAATTTAAAATATAATTTATTATTATTTAAAAATCATATGATTTATCAATTAAGCACAATGCATATGTAGCACATATATTTATTAAGCAATATATATTGTTACCCATTCATAATAATAATTTGATTCATATTCAGTTTGAATAATTAAAGTAATTAATTAAAGTAGTAAATATATATTAAAATGAGTATAATTATTTATTCAATATCATTATTTTATGATTATATTCTCTATTTATATAATACTTATTATGTTATTGGATATATTATAGTATGTTCTATCGGTTATGCATACTATTACTATAACCATATTGCCAAAGTTAGTTTTAATTATGTTTGATATATTTAATTACTAAATAAAAAAGTATATACATTATTTACAATTAAAAAATTACTATTACATAATTTCATATAATCATAATAATACCGTAGCTATTTGATTTAAATTATAACTTTAATGTTTAGTTGGTATACAAATATCCAAATTATATTTAATTGAATACTAGTCAGGCGTATAAAAGAGAACCAGAGAAAAGTCAATCTGAGTAAAATAAATACGCGCATTGTATCAAGCAATAAGTTTAATATTATTTTACATTTATTTATATACACTATATTAACAAATTAATACAAACATCTAATATACATAACTTAAATAATACAAGATAAGTATGGTATCAAATTTACTACTCTAACATAAATCATATATTTTAAATAAAATATTTTATGAATTACTATGTTACAATAAGAGTAGTAATTCTGATTTTATAAAGCTCTTACATTATTAAGTTTATGTATATTAGATAATTATATTGTTTAGATAATATTATAAATTAGTATATCTTGTATATATACTATTATCAAATAATATTGAAATGTATTGCTTGATTAATACATTTTGCAGGTTGATTTTAACTCAGATCGACTTTTCTCAATATACCGGATATCATTTAATGAGTATATTACATTAGCATAATGATTATGATTCATCGTTTGATGAATCACATAGTTTATTACTATGAAGGTTTGTAGTTATTGCTAAACGATATTTGGAATCAATATATAAAATGGATTTGTATTAATTGAGTCATCTATATAAAAGATATAGTTTGTATTTTAATTATTAATAATAATATCATGGTTACTTTATCTATTAATCCATTTTAATTAGATTCTATGGTAAAATACAATTTGGACTGTTAAGTTAATGTATATATTTGTTATAAAATATACACTATTATGTCTTTGTTACTATTTATATAAGTCATTATATAATAAATACTGCATCTATATATTTGCAAACTATGCGAAATTATGTAATACTCACCCAATGCTATTATATATATATGTGTATATTATATAATATGTATAATATTCTATATATAATCAACGCTTATAAATTTGATTAATTTGACAATAAAATACAACATTTCGAAAAACTTTATATTTGATATAACTTTAAAATTACGTGAAATTACATTAATGTTGAATGGAATTTGCTTAATTGATAATAAATACTATAATTGATTATATTGTTATCAAGTTATTTAAAGGCCGAAGCCAGTTATGTAACGACACCATCTCCGCAGGTGCCTCAGTTAGCCGGCAAGGACAGGTACACGAACTTCCTTCTGCGGAGGTGCCCCATACTGGGTGAACCATTTCGTCCGACGTTCTGGTGTACGGGAGCCAGGGCCCAGACCATCGCCCGCGTGTTCTTTAAGAGTAGCCCCTATGTGCCACGTGTTAAGTTTGTAAAGTAATTATTGTTATTGTTATATAATGACTTATTAGTTTATTACAAATATTCACTTTTATTGTATATGTATATATATATATATATATATATATATATATATAATAGTACATTTAATTATGAAACTAGTTTGATCCCTTCTAAGTAGATTTTTATCAAATTTGTTTATTATTTCTATTTTATTTTGACAACAAATTTCGTTGTATTTGATATTTTAATTTCTATTTAATACTAATTTAATACCTTATGTTATTATCTTCCAAACTATAAGATTTATATGAATTTATACCCATATTATATTAATTTATCAACTAAAAGATCTATTATCTCCTAATATCTCTCTTTTCCTTTATATATATATATATATATATATATATATATACTTATTCATTTATGTATGTAACTTTTTAATCTAATAATTAATTAAGATGAACTTTTTTACTTTACATAGGCAGTTATAATTATTTATCTACCCAGTAATATCATTCTTTATATAACAATTATATACATAACAATAGAAAACTCTGCCCTTTCTTGTATTGTTTATATTTCGAGTCTGTTTACATTATATATTATGAATATAAATATATGTATGAATTAATATATCTATAGACATTTCAAATATCTGTTAAGGATTGGAATCTTAGGAATTGTATAATGTGTTATAGTTTTATAGTATTATGTGTTATAGTATAATGTGATAGTATTATAGTTTATTGTTAAAGTATCTAAGAATTATGACTTATTTTCATAAATGAATTATAAAAAATATTTAAAAATTAGTTATTAGTTATCATATATATAAATATTATTTTCCATATATAAATAAATGTTAATTCAGTTATTTTATAACAGGCAATTCCTGGACCTTAAAGATGGCGGCCATGTTGCTTTGGATTGGGCAATAAAGGATGTATTTAAAGACGACACTCCTGTAGTCATTATACTACCAGGCCTATTAGGTTTAATTGCAAATATACAATGTTTACCATATTAGTCATACTTTTAATCTAATTACAAAACATGTATACATATTATATACTTACTATTAAATACTATGCATCATAAATATTTGCAAGCTATTGTTGTATTCATAATAATAAAGATTTAAAATTAATTTAGTTATTATTTGAATAAAATACTAAGTTATTTCCAATAATTTTGTAAAATTGTTCATATTTACAAAATTATCAGACTTTGTTATTTCACATTCAAATTTATATATTTTTGTTTATTTAAATTACTTTATTCATACTTCACTTTGTAGTTCTATTATTTAGTTCTCTTTTCATTTACATCTAAATACTAGTTTAGGATTTAAAAAAATTGATGATAGATAATATATATGTGTTTGTATATACATATTCAAGATCTCAGATCCCTTCACTACATTATATAAATGTATGTATATATATATATATATATAAATCTTATACATATTAATAAATCAATAGTCTTCAACCATTCTCTGTTTTATTAATCATCTATTTATTAATAGTCTTATTAATTATTTCAATGAAAATGATTATTGTTGGTAGTAGTATAATTTTTTTTTGCGAACATGGAGATAATATAATTTGATTCACTTATTAAATGAATAAATTTATTTGTATATTTAAAATTTATTAATTTAAATTTAATAGTAGATTTATAATTATTTCTTATAAATGATACTTATTTTTCTATATTTATATAAGAAAAATAATTTGCTTTTTTTCTCTTATTTTTTGATTAATTATTTCTTTTTTAAGGTTAATAATGTGTATTATCTGTTAATATAATTATATGACTTATTTTTTGTCGATATTAATAGTAAATATTAACTATCATATGCTAACTTATATTGTTTTAAAGAAAGCACAGTTGATTAGATATATTTATTAATCTTTTTATTTTCACATCAACAGTTATTATTATCCTGGACTTTATTAAATACATCAGTTACAACTTAATCATTCTATTTTTCTAATGTTAATTAACCTTATTCTGTTATTTAAATAAGTAAGTTAAAAAAATCCTATTTTGTTAGTTTTAATTATTAATTTATTATATATATTTTTATTTAAATAATTAGTTTAAAATTAAATACATATTAATTAATAACAAATATGAATTTATATACTTTGAATTCTTACTAAGATTTCAATATTATCTTATAATATTTTTTATTAATATCCAAGTATGTCAATATATTACCATTACTTTAGGATGTTTAATGTAAATATAGCATGTGAATACTTTTATTATTTAATATACTATATCTATATATCTATTTTACTTCATTTCAGGAGATGGAGATCAAAGCTATGCATTACATTTGTTCAAGAAGGCATATGATTTGAATTATAGGTTTGCGAACTCATTTATTTTGAATATATATTTTATATCAAATTATACACTATTCCATTATTTATTTCGCAGAACATTAATTTTTAATTACCGTGGATGTGGAGGTGCCAATTTAAAGGTTTTTATAAACTAACTATATTCAAGGGTAGAGTTAGATAATAGTACTTGATTTATTGCTATTTTGAACTCTAAATAACTGTGACTTTTAAAAAAGTGGTTAATTTCATTTTTGCTTTTATATAATTATGTTTGTATTTATATAAGGTGGATTTATTTACGAATTCTTATTGTTTAAAAGTAATTCTATATCAAGGAATAACAATGAAATTGTGAAATAGACTACAAATATTATTTTTTTTAATTTAAAAAATAAAAAGGCCATTTTAATAATACTATTATAATAATTACAGTATTTCGTTTGTACAGAAAGTATATTCACAACTTATATTTAGTTAATCTGCTGTTAAATACAACTATTTTATATTTAATATCATTATTTATTTATTTATAAATATTTATTAGTATTTTCTGAGAAACAAATATTGATTAAAAAAGTTTATTACATTAATTTTCTCTATATATAGATTATGATTAGTTTACTCTTCCAGTTATTCAATTTAAATATCTATTTATATATTATCGTTGCAATATTTTTGAGTACATATATTGATTCTATCTATGATATCTACTCAATTATATTTATGATATCTACAATAATATTGTATACATAAAAATAATGCACTGAGAGTTCATAATTCAATTTCCAAGCAATTCCCATTAATTGCTTATTTATATTTATTTATGTTATCTCTGTTCACTCTCGAATATTTTCACTGGAATTTATTGTTTACCTAACCTAATCTGTAAATTTGTAGACAGCTCGCATGTACAACGGATGCAACACCAGTGACCTCGAAGAGGTCATTGACCATGTACACAAACGTCACCCCGGGGCCAAGGTCATGGCCGTAGGTGTTTCACTCGGAGGGTTAGATCATGGAATTAATTTTCATAAATGACCTTTTTTGCATTATTAAATATCAGATAAGAATATTATTTTTTTCAGTTATTGAAAATCTTTAAATTGACCTAGCACGGGTTTTACCCATTCAATATTTAATATATATATATATATATATATATATATGTATATGTATATTATTGAATACATTTATATATTTTATATTAATTTATATATTTTATATAAATATGCATAAAATACAAATATAGAGAGTTTGAAATCAAATGTACTGGACATAGTTGGTTTGTAGATCAATAAACTCCTTATACTGTAGTAGCTGAGTCATAAACTGTATTTATGAAACTCTTATGTCTATGACTTTTTATTTCAATTGCATGACCGCCTAAAAATTAGCCCCAGAAGTATTACAAAATATTTTATAGAATAAGATATATCTTTTACAGTATAAGCGTATAAAACATATAAATTTTTGTATATTTTAGTATTTTTGAATAATATGTATTCAAATATATATAATATATGCATTTATATATAAACAAATATATATAAATAATATATAAATGGTATATTCAAATTAAATAATTGACTAAAAATATATATATAAAAATATCTTGAATTTATTATGATTATTTATATTCACCTAATTAGAAAATCCATGTTTCCTTTTGGATGAGTTTATAAATATTTCAATGTTGTACGCATTCCGTAGAATCATTCTTACAAACTACCTGGCGAAGCATAGGGAACGTGTGAGCCTGGTGGCAGCGATGACGGCCAGCGCCCCCTGGAATCCGCACACCACCGTCGAGTCGATGAACACCACCATCAACAGGCACCTGTTCAGTCGTCCGCTGTGCAACGAGTTCAAAGATCAACTTCGCAGCCTCAGTCGAAACCTGTTAGTCGTGGCTACCTCAACTTCTTCTAGAGGCATTCATATTATTTCATATTTCTATGACGTTAAAATAATGAGTGTAATAATCATCGTATTAATATTTACACATTATTTGAATCGGTCTGATGCTACTAGTTAAATTAAACGATTACATTTTTTTATTAACTCTTCACAAAGTATTTTAACCAACTAACCTTTTTTTAACAAGACAAGAAAAACTCTTTGAAGATGATTCACACTTGAGTCATACCCTTCAGGTTTATTGTTTTAATTATAATTTAATATATATTCTTAAAGATGAGTTTTTAAACTGATTATTATTTTTTAAATATTTATAATTTATATTACATTTTAAAATAGTTCACCATTAGAAGCTGATTTTTATAAAATTCAATATTCATTTTACTAAATTAAAAGCATCTGAATATTATTCTCAATTGCAATTGTAAATATTTTTAATTTTATTAAAAATATTACAAAATATAATTAACATTGTTATTCTATATTGTATATATTAAATATATTTGGATAAATATTATATTAATTACGTTACGTACAAATGATTATAATATAATAACTTTTAACATTGACTTTTAACGCCAAATTTCTAATAGTAACTTTTAATAAAAATAAATTGAAACACCGATTACTGAAAATACTAAAACCACGCTAACCTCTAGAGCAAGAATATACACGATATCGACGTACGATTTATTGCCCCCCACTTCGGCTTCGACTCCATCGACGACTACTACGAAAGCATGCGCATCGACACCAAGATCAAAGACATCAGAACGCCGTTGTTGGCAATCAATGCGGCAGATGATCCGTTCTCTCCCGAAAACGGTTAATTCTCATCTCGTCGACGTCGTATTTTTATCAGTTTAGCGTAACAATCTTTATTTCCAAGCGTGTTTAAAACAATACAATTTAAATGCGTGTATCGAATATGTATATAGGTATATACCTGGCTGATGTAAATATAAAATCATCTATCTCCGAAATTGATTATTAAGATATATATATATCGATATTTTTATTTAATGTAAATATAATTCAAACTAAGTATTGAGATAATGTTACATCAAGCTTTTTCAAGTAATACATATTCAATTTGGAAATGATCAACTTTAGAAAAATATTCTTATTATTTTTTAAAATCATGTCTTTAAATTTAAGTTAATTAAAAGACAAGACATTGTATATTGTTATTTGTAAACTATATGGGTTCTATGGTGTATGTATAATTAGAAGCACCAGTTATATATTATTATATTTTATATAATTTTAAAATTTAAATATTTACTTTATTTATTCAAAAAACTGAATAGCATATTTTAGTGCATTTAAGATATTATCAGTTATACCCAATAATATAAATGCATATTTATTATTTATATCTAGTTGTCAAATATAATTTTATAAACTCTGTGGTCATTCAGAAAAATTCATCAAATTGGATTTAAATTATTGCATGCATTTATATCTTTTATATAACATGCATGTGTTTTCAAATTAGTAAACATATTATAGGATATGTTAACCAATTAATAGTAACAGTTAAGGGGCTGGCTTCAGATTGAAAAATAAATATATTAGAAAAATTATAGCAATATATAATTATAGTAATATATAATATAGTAATATATAATTATAGTAATATATAATATAGTAATATATAATATAGTAATATATAATATAGTAATATATAATATAGTAATATATAATATAGTAATATATAATTATAGTAATATATAATTATAGTAATATATAATTATAGTAATATATAATTATAGTAATATATAATTATAGTAATATATAATATAGTAATATATAATTATAGTAATATATAATATAGTAATATATAATATAGTAATATATAATATAGTAATATATAATATAGTAATATATAATATAGTAATATATAATTATAGTAATATATAATTATAGCAATATATAATTATAGTAATATATAATTATAGTAATATATAATTATAGTAATATATAATATAGTAATATATAATATAGTAATATATAATTATAGTAATATATAATTATAGTAATATATAATATAGTAATATATAATATAGTAATATATAATTATAGTAATATATAATTATAGTAATATATAATTATAGTAATATATAATTATAGTAATATATAATTATAACAATATATAATCGGCATAACTATAAGCTGATGTAAATAATAATATAGGTATAGATATTATATTTATATTATATTTTAGATACAAATATTATATTTATTTATATGGATCAATATTGTTATATTATCATATGATATTCAATATAACATATTTTACATAGAATATCATTTATGTATTTAATAAGTAATTCCGAGTATAATGTAATATATATCACATTTGTATATATTTATATATTTTTTAGACTATAGAAAGTAATTAACTAATATATAATAATTATATTTTAAATATTAAAATGTATTAATTAATTAATACAATTTTATATTATTACTATTAACAGATTATTACAAATAATAGACTATATAGTGACATATTACTTTAACAGCCAGGGTGATTGTACTAGTAGAATCACAACTAGCTATTAGAGTGATATATGCTACTATATACTATATTATTCGTGGGTACATACCTGGTCAAATACCCTACCATTGTTACTTCTAGTTGATCAAATTATATAATGGGAAATTATTAACTACATAGGAATAACAAAATTACATTAGGAATTAGCATATATCTATATTTTATGATGTAATATTATTGTATCTCTCATTAATCTTCCAATATATTTTAATTTTATAATATTTTATTAGCATATAATTAATAAAATATTTTAAACATTTTATTTGTCATGAACCTCATACAAATTGCCCACAAATGACATCTTGTTTTTCATAATATGAACAACTTTCCTATCAATTCTTAATATATTAATTAGATATCAAAAAATATTATATTCTATTTTATAATAATTCAAGAATTATATTTTTATTAACTTTTTATTAACTAACGACAAAGATAGTGAAATATTTATAGAAAACCCAAAATTTCTTACAATAGTGGTCATTTATTTTCGTTAATTAAAAATGTATTTTATTCTAGTTAATTTACCAAATATATATTTTATATCAATAACTATATAGTATAAATTAGTCGCGTTATTAAATAATAATTATTACTATGTAACCTCAAATATACTTAATATAAATTTATGGATTTGCTCAAACCAAAAATATTATTTTTAGCGATCACTCTTAAGTTTTTGCATTTAGTATTATTTAAATAATATTATTTATATAATTACAAATGTAATGTATCCTTAATTATTAGTTATACACCACTAGATAGATTCGCATTAATTTATCTAAAACGATATTAATACACGAATTATAATTCAAATAATTACAGCATTTCCGGTGGAGGACGCACGTCGAAGCGATTTCGTGACCATCGCGATTACTCGCCACGGAGGTCATATAGGGTTCATGGAGGGGGCGTTTCCACGACACGCCGGCTACAGCGATCGCCTTTTCGAAGAGTACGCGAAGGCCGTATTCGACCACGGCGACGAACTGAAGAGGGCGACATCTCTTCCCGCCGACCTGGATTTGTTGTGCACTCCCGACTCGTCGGAACGCAGCGATTCGGAGAAATCCGTCGCATCGCCATCCAACGACGCAGACGATCAATGAAGCCAGAACTGTTTCAGTATTAGCCTCTTCTCAATATGTTACACAATAATATGATCGCTGGTGATATTAAATAATACGAATGGAGTGAAGGTCCAGTCCAGTTTAGTCCAGTCCAGTCCAGTTTAGTCCAGTTTAGTTTAGTATAAATAATGTAGGACATACTTTTAATCAAAAAATTACTAAATTCAACATTATAATATATATTACTTATAAAAGAACGCCTTCATCAACTATCTGATTAATATTTAAATATCTATACCTTATTTTTAAGATATCTTGCATCAAAGATATTTTAATGTTCAGTATGTGATATTTATATGTTTTCTGTAGGTAATACGTTTTGATTGCTATTTTTGAATTCTAGAATAATTCTGCATTTATTAGAATATATTATTGCGACGAGTATATTTATTAGGTTTTATTAAATAACACTTTATTATGGGTTATTTTACAAATATATCTTGTCAATGTTACTGCAATATCACAATATACAATTATCCATTTATATCATTTTTATGTTGTTTTATTATTAATTATTTGTGCAATATTGAAATTTTATCATAGAAACTGTAGAACATTTTAGGTTATTTACTGATATTTGAAAGAAATTTAAATATCTTGAATAAAATATCTTTATATTTTATAAATCTTAATAAAATAGATTGAATATTATTTTTTTAATGTATATTATAAAAAGTTTTATTATTTTAAAAAATGAATTAAGATAAATAAATTAACAAATAATGATTTTATTAATTTGTATTAATAAATATTTTAATATAATTATCTTAAGGATAATTATTTAAATATTCCAATATTAGTATTTTTCTATAATAATTTAATTTCAAGACATAATAAATACATCTTCCCTAGATGTTAAACTAAATACGATTATGAATATTATAATGATGTATCACATGTTTGCCTCAGATAATGAGTAGAAATTAAAATTACTTATTTAAACAACAGCTTAGCTAGCTAGAATACATAGAAAAATAATACTCAAAGTAGTGCCAGTAACAAGGCAATAAATATTAACACAAATTTCACGATTCATAATAGTCTTCTAATTTTCTAAACACATTATCGGTTGTATCGTTTGGTAATATTCAGTTCCATTTCAATAACAGGACATTTCACTGTTCAGTTTTTCTTTACGATAACTCGTCATAAATTTTGCCTCTAAAGAGCGTATTTGCGTACCTTCTTGTGTATTTAATCGGGAGCCGTATTGTCCAGATTGAGTATTGGGAATCTTTTTAAGAAGTAAATTCGATAAATTAACTCTAAGTAATACCTCATAAAAAGTACAAAAATTATAAACTAAATTTCAATTGTTAATACAATTGAAATTGCATAGATTGCATATACAATTAAAATTATAAAATAAAATATAATATAAATGTAATATAAATACACGTTAGTAGTTTGAAATATTTTATTCATATCAGTTTATTATTATTTATTATGGATTACTAACATTATCAGAGTACATGTTTACTCTACTGGGTAGCTTGCGTGCAGATCTGTGTCTTCCCTATATATAAAAGTGTTATTAGGAATGTGCATATAAAACATGTTTAAGGATAATTTTGAGAATTATTAATTACCATTAATGTTCCATTTTACTAATATTATGTATTTCATATATCATAGTTGATTTATCCGACATATATATCGCATATTGCTCAGGGACTATATTTAATACGGTATCATAAATCCAATTAGAATCGTAGTTGGGGAAGAATTTTAACTGCCGAGTATTAAAATTGAATTAATTTGCAAATAGATCATACACACTATCAACATACTCACCGACTTACGTTTTCTGGATTCGAATACACAAAACAATCTATTAACAAATCTTAATACCTGTATAAACACGAATGTGATATTGGAAATCGCGTGCATTTTAAGAAAGTAGTGCATTGTGAGAAACATGTACAATCTGAACGTACGCATATATACTTACTTACATAGCATATAATATCGCGAAACATATGCAATTGTATAATAACTTTTGATACACAGTTACTCGTTTTAAAAATGTATATACAATTGATCGAGTAAATAACATATACATATTGACGTTGTTTATATATTATGTGTATAATATTCATGTTAACCAAAATATGTTTAAAACAAATGGAATATCTTTCTTTAACATGTGTTGATCATTGTGTGTTTACACAAATAAAAAAATAATAATACAATAATTATGTAATACAAAAAAATGACTGCTTGTTATTTTTGATGTCTTTGAATTACATATATGTAAACTTCTTTTATATCATTTTTAATTTTTGTACACATCGGTAAATTTTATAAAACAATTATATTACTATTATATATACTGTTTGATGTAATATGTTACAATTATAATAAATATAACATAGATAATGATATGTGCAATATTTAGTATAATTGTTATATTTGCATATTTATAATATTAACTATATATAATTAATATTGTAAATTTATTTTTAATTTATAACTCATTCAAAAAGAATTTTCAATATATATTTCTATACAATTTTCTAATTAAATATGAGAAAAGAGACTATATATAATCCGACATAACATTTAAAATAACATATATATCATAAACAATAATATTGAGGTATATGTTGAGTATTGGATAATATTAATTTAAATAGAGGAAACAATAACAATAAAGACATCCTAAAAATATGTAAAATAAATATGATTCTAATGAAATTATATATATATATAGTATCCACGATTAACCATAAGTATTCATACCTGTAGTATGAAACTTCTTAATCATAATCAAATACACATTTTAAATCTAATTATATAAGGTATATCAGTAAACGCAGGTATTTAGGTAATAGCAGAAGACGTGTATATATATTTATATGAAACAATTACACAGTGTAGCAATTCAAGAATTTATTCTATACTCGATTTGCTTAAATAGTGAAAATAAATATATAAGTAGTATTAGTAAATATATGTGAAGCGTTTAATTAATCAATCGTGCTGATTTAAATCGTCGATGGGTCATCGATATCTACTTACCTCGGTTTCATTTCCCTGTGAACAGATTACACGCATTCGTTAGTAAAGTTAATTTAAATATTATTATTAATATTAAACGATTCGTTATATAAAAATACATATAAATCGTAAGCTTTTGTATATATGCTTAGCGATTTTTACCAATAGAATATGTAGAAATATAAACATTGTTTATATTTCTACGTAACAAGGAATTAGATTCCGTCTTTCCATTCAATTATTATCGGATATTATATAGAAGTCATAAATGAATTTAGTAATGAGTTCAAATATTCTTGCGTCGTATCTAAAGGTACGTACATTATTACTGTGCCTGCACATTGTACAATATATCCAGGGATTTGGTATTTCTTAAAAAAACAATGAACTGCATTTATAAATGCTTACATAATAATTTAAACGATTATCATACTCATATTTGCTATCACATTAGTTTATTACATCCCTCCAATGTCATAGCATGGGATATATCCTCAGCATGAGGACCTTTGGATATGCATAATCATTATTTAGAAATATTGTAGTCATCTTTTAATTTAACGTAGTAACATAGTAAACCATATATCTATTAGTATTTCATACATGTGTAGATGCCATATATTGAATTTATTATTTTGATATTAAGTGACTATATAAATATATTACTATTCAGTATTATTACAAATGTAATATATAAACTAAGCTTTTAATATATAATCTATATAGACGATTATAATGCATTTCGATTGTTAAAAGGTCATGTTTGATTTGTATTGATTTGATGATGATGCATACTTAGTGCCTAGATACCACTTTTATTTACCTAACAATACTAACAATGATCAAAAATACCTCTAATTAGCATCGGTGAATCATAAGTAAACTCGAATGCCTTCAAATAAATAAAAGTAACTCTATTAAAGAGTAAGACTATTTAATATATTAAAAAATATATGTTGTAATTTAATTAAATAGTTACTAAGTTCTTTCTATGCAATACTTTTTTCTGTAATTTATTAAATACCAACTTGAGAATCGAAATCTTTTAAAAATGCCCAATTTGCATCCCATGATTCATTGCCATTTTTTTCTTGTACAACTCTTTCTGTCCAAATAGCATCCTTATGTGAAAGTAGTATTTTGTAATTATAAGTAACACAATAATTAATATTAATTAATAGAGATGTAATAATATTTGCATATTATATTTTATATAAATATGTAATATAGGGTTGTGATTAGTGATAACATTGATTGTGATATTTCTTTTTTTATTTACAATACACAAGTTTCTAGTTGGTTAAGTTATTTTACAAATGGGATATACTATGATAATTAATAATTAATTTGACCTATTTTATATTTTATTACCTGAACGACTACATTTAGTTTTGCTACTTGGGTTTCCGTTAATGGTTTGTGGTCACCCTTAGCTCCGGAAGTGATAATTTGCTCCGCTTTTTGACGAACTTCTGCCGGTATACAGGTCTTGTGAAACTCGCTGATGAATAGTGTTTATATTGTTGATAAGTAATACATATTTTTTAATAGATTTATAATCAGTGACTTGAATAATTATATTAATTTACCAGGCGTAACATATTTAATTTACTTAACATAAACATTCAAAAATGCATTTACATAGGTTTATTATATGGACATTGGGGTTCAATGAATATATATAATAAAATAAATATTATATATATATATATATATATATATACTAAGTATAAGTATTAATAATTAAAATGATATTTAAAGAAATAATATACGCACTTTAAGAAAATTGAAGACTAAATTCTATCAGAGTTTAAATATTTATAACAATACTTGTAGACATAATGTACTATTATTCGTTTACTAAATCATTCCTTTTAATGAAGGTAAATATAACCTACATTGGAGATATAAATCATAGGAAGTAGCCATATAGAGTGTTTTTAGCGAATAAATCAACTAATTTGATTTTAATATATAATTTTAAAACGAACTATATATTTGTAATCCAGTGTTAGCTAAAAAAATATATACGGCGTTAGTTCATTGGTTATATAATCGTAGGGATTAGATCGTGTAAGTTATAGTGTTGGCGTGTGCATTTACACTCCTCACTTTGACAATAGTCAGCATGCGTTATTTACTTGGCACACAATAAGTATTTATTGTTCTAACAATGAAGAATGAACATGCCCAGACTTGATTCATTTGTATCTTACCATTACATAATCGAAGTGATTTCACTTTTTATATAGCAGTAAAGATAGGTTATTTTAGAAGGATAGAATATTACGAGTATTTTTAATTTATATAATATTAATTTACATTATATAATATGATATTATATTATATAATTTACATTATATATTAAACTATCATATATTATATACCCAGCAAATACAGCAATGTAAAGAATAAATGGTTGTTAATAAGTTGTATATGTATATATACATATGTACATATATACATATGTACATATATACATATATATATATATATATATAATTATTATATATATATATATATATATATAAAATGGTATATTTATACAAATGATATATATTTCGTAATAACCTGGTTTTGCATCTCTGCCCAGAAGCGTAAGACAGCATCATATTTGCAATACGGTTATATTTAAACAAATATATAAACTTCTACGATTACGAATCAACTCTACGATAACGCAGCAATATACCAAGTCGTTATTAATATAGGTTGTTGAACGCGTCGGAATTTGAATGCCAGTGGGCGTAGCCTGCGCGTCACGGTCCAGCGAATTTTCGCGGGATCGCCATTCTAACAATGACCGCGTCCTAGTTCTGTGTATCGATCCGTGCCCGGTCGGTTATTATTAATAAACGAAGTACGGCTTCTCGTGTACACAGGCGTATGTTATGTCTCTCTTGTGGACATGTGCGCACTAATCAATGATGTACAATTCGTTCGTGTAGAATTGTCTCTTGCTAAGTTCATTTGCTGTATACGCCATGTAGTATAACTACACGTTACAACAAGTGAAATTATAAAGTGTTACGAATATCAGTATAGTAACGTTCAAATCAGTATATGAAGTGAATTATAACAATACGCAAAAGATTGTCAATATATATATATATATATATATATATATATATATATATATATATTATTTACTATATGATCTCGTATCATATGGAAAATATGCAGTGTATAGGTTTACAATGTACAATATACATTGTACACTGTACAATGAATACCTTAACATATCGCCACGTCTATATTAATTTTCATAAAGAATGCAAATAATGAATTAAATTAAGCGAATACTACGAATTGTGATTATGTAATCGATATATTCTATAATTAATTATCACTAGCTTAAGAAATACCAGAGAAAATTATTAATATATACGATATAATATTAGATAATATGAAAAAGTGAATTACTTCGTATGAGATATTATATCCCAAACAATGAGCACTTTATAGTAATATTAATATAATTGTATAAGATAAATATGATTTGATAATATGATATAATAATAGTATATATTAATATTATAATATATAGAAATATAATTTTGTATATAATTCACCAAATTAGAAAGCCATATATTTATATTGTTTGAAAACTATAATATTTATAATAGAAATATTTTCGAAACCTCATTCTTTGTTCTATCGTTCCTTAATATATGTATATATGTATAAATTGCATAAATATACACTTAATTTTAATATGTTATGTGTATTTCAATAATTGAATGTATATTATAAAATAAAATGAAACAAGTGCTTTCTAGCTGCTGTACAGTTAAAGTGAAAACTATTTTCGTTAATTTTTGGCAAATGATCATTTGTGCATGATTGGATACTTCTTATATAATAGACTATTGTGTTATTGCATTCAGTTGCATGTCTTTAACAAATCAATAAATTACTTTTCTGATTCAATAGATCTTCATAAATTTAGTTTTAACTTACTTATAAATAGTAATCTCTACACAATCACCCAATCCCCCTCTCTCTCTCTCTCTCTCTCTCTCTCTCTCTCTCTCTCTCTCTCTCTCTCTCACTCTCTCACTCTCTCTCCCCTCTCTCTCCCTCTATCTCTCCCTCTTTTCTCCCCCCTCTCTCTCTCTCTTTCGCTCGCTCTCTAGGAATAACTAATTTAGCTTATAATCTAGTAAATGTAAATGTCTATATATCATTTTATAATATTTTATTTAACATTTTTTTAATATATAATAATTATAATAATCATTTATTATTTATTTTCGAAATACCTCATAAACACTTCATCGTGGGGTTCTTCGGTTTCTATACCCAATAAATACTTAAAATATCCGGTAATTCCGTATCGATACACATTACTTATTAACCATAAACCTACTATACCGGCACAGCTTTTCAATAATGTACCGACTTCTATCTTCATAGAACTTTCAACATCAGCAACATATCCATTAAGTATAGAATTCCCTCTACGTTCTGGTCTCAGAATACCAGATGTTATAGATTGCGAAAACGGTATGTGCTGTTGTTGCTGATGCCGCGGAATACTGTCGTAGATGGACTGTTGGTTGGCATATTCCCTTTGGATGCTCGATTTTCGTCTGTTTTCCATTCTATGATTTTGGATATCCGGTTGAGCCATCAGAAGGTTAGGAGATCCGGCTCTGTGAACGCTCTCCTCGCGTACGGATCGCCTACGGTAGTTGCCGTCACTTGCATTGGAGCTACCGTAGTTCTGAGACTCGGCTGGACACCCGAATTCACAACATCTACATGAAGTATTTCGAGGTCTTACGAATGTCGATTTATCAACCATGCGCGGTTTGCGTTGGTATTCTTGGTAATACGCATTATTGTTGATATTATCAAGCACGTTTTCATATAGTCTGTAATCGCTTTCAGTGCCGCCGATGTCATCAGTTAAACATGCAATATTATTATTGTCGTCGTTGTTATCATTATGATTGTTGTTATTGATGTTGTTGTTGTTATTTACGATATATTTGTTGTTATTTGTATTATGCTTACAATTCATTGACAAATTATCAAGAGAAATAAAGTCATAATTGTTGTTGTATGTATTTCCGCCATTATTAGTATTCAGTCTTTCATATTCGTTATTCGTTTCCCAAACCGTATTGCAACTATTATTGGTTCCCGATTGTTGGTTCAAATCATTTATTATATTGCTGCTTAATCCTGAGTAACCAGTGGGGCGTCTCTTCATGATTTTAGATTTCCTAGTCATTTTTTCGACTTCGTGAACATCTTCTTCATCACTTCGTTCGTATTCTTCGGTTTTGCTGATGTCTCCTTTTAACCAATGGATGGAGCCACTAGTATGCCCTTTACTGTTCTTTAGTCCTGATTTAAGTTGCTGTGTTTTTCCGAATCCCAAGTAGAGTGCAAGAGCCGATAAACAACCCTTTTCCTCATTCTCCGATTTGCGAAGATTGATATATTTTTGCAAATTAACCCATTTTCGATGTCGCGTATCTTTAGCTCTATTGAATAACCGTCTGCTGATGATATCCTTTCTAATATCCTTCATCAGTTTAACCATTATTATTTGGCGCCATCTATTTGTTGTTATTGCTGGTAGTTCTATGAATTCGTCGCTTTCCTTTGAAACATTATCTCTTTTATCATCGTTCGTAATTCTGTCTATCTTTTCCTTTTCTAATTCCGAAACCCTTCTTATTTTCTCTTGGTGTATATGTCTTAAATTTTCGATTGCCATTTCTGGATCTACATCTTGGATAATTAATTTATTTAATATATTTTTTTTCGTAGTAACAATTTGTTTATCTGGATTCATTTTTTCGAAATCTGTTTTTGATTGATTTTTCAAATCTAAAGACATATAATTATCGGACATGATCTGAATAATGTCGTCTAGCCTGATATTCGTTAATTCGTTTAATATATTCTTTTCATTTTCTATTTTCAATTCTCGAATTTTTTTATTTGGTTTGTCTTCTTTCTTAAGTAAGCTGTTTTCATTGAAGTATGCATTCATGGCGTGAATATCTTTTTTTTCTATTGCTCTCCAATACTTTTTAATCTCGATATTAGATTCCCATTTTGTGGTATGTTTATAATCATTGATTAGTTCTAAATCTTCTTTTTCTAAAGTTTTATCTTTATAATTATATGTTGTTTTATATTTTGGAGATTGTATCTCTATTTCTTGCATATTGAATTGCTCAGCTATCTCTTTTTCACTTTCAATTCTAGCATCTGCTCTTTCAACTTCTCTCAATTTCACATCGAAATCTCGATAAGATATTATCTTAGATAATTCATGTCGGTTATTATCAATCTCGCATCTTGCTTTGGCTGCCATCATGCAATCTAACCTGGCCTTTTTTTCTTTTGCTTCTTTATTTGATATCTGTTTTCCGCACCACTGGCAACTCGCTGTTTCCGTGTTGCCATTGTAACCGATAGTGATTACGTTATCTTGCGTTTCGCTTTTCGAAGGTGAATCTAATGAATGATTGCATTTCGTAACGAATGATATTATCGGAATACTCTGCTCTACGTTAACCGGCGGAAACTCGCTAAACACAGCGACTTTTCCGCCGCAAGGTGGTACCGATACGTCAACTGAGACTTTCTGAGTCTGCCTGTATTTCGGCATATGATCCAAATGATGCGAACATATGTAGGCAGAATCTCGCTTCACTTTCGTGTCTACAAATATATTTAAAGTTTTATAATATGGAAGGATGAATAGGCGGATTGATAGATAATAATAAATCAAATACATATAAATTGAAACACGGTGTACTGCAAGGTTCATTATTTGCCGATGATAATGATAACTATTTATTTACAATACAACACGAAACTAGTTAATCAATAATAACTTACTATTTAAGCACGATTCAATTGATATTTTTCTAGAATATAAACAGAGTGATAAAGCTAAATATTCAGAATGAAGTCTAGATAAACAACTTTTACTAGGCCAAAAATTTAATAATAAAAAATATATGCAATCATTTTATTAACAAATATTAAGATGAATTCAGAATGTTATATCCTATCGCATATTAATTAACATGTACTACTAATAATAAACTAATTATTAGTATTACTAATATAAATTATAAAAATTAAATAAACTGATCAGAATTTTAGTAAAAGTTTTTCTAATTTAAAAAAGACTGATCATAATATTATACTTAAATCGATGAAATCACATACAAATGTATAATCGATTAATGTTTCTTAGTGCATTCTTATTATATCAAGTTCTTATGTTAACTTATATTTTGTTAAATTCGCTATATATAATAATGACTATGGGTATACTTTAATATAAATGTATCTATACAACTATTATTATATAAAACTATTCAACTTATTAAAAATATATATATTAACTATATATAGTAATATAATACTTTAAATATATATATATATATAAATATATATATATAAATATATATATATAAATATATATATATAAATATATATATATAAATATATATATATATATATATATAAATATATATATATATATATATGTGTGTGTGTGTGTGTGTGTGTGTGTGTGTGTGGGTGTGTGAGTGTGTGTATGTGTATATATATATGTGTGAGTGCATGTGTGGGTATGTGGGAGGGTGTGTGTGAGTGAGTGTGTGACGAATTTAATTAGACAATACAATGCATTTCAATTTTAGAATATTCTACAATGTAAAAGAAACATATTATAACCATACAGCTATTGTATAGTGCCATATAGTGTGATTATTTGAACTAATAAGGTAGTTTTTTGCTTTAAGTTTTTAGCTTGTAAAATGTAATATTGTCATATCATATAAACAATCATATATTAATAATGAAACAGTCCACAAGAATCATTATTTAATACTATTTTATATATAATTCTATATAAAGTAACTATAGTTTATATAGATTATATATATTAGAGTTTATAATATACACGTATATATTATAATTTATATTTTAATAATATTTATAATTGAATTATAATATTGAAAGTTATGCAAATAATAACAAAATACAAATTATAACAAATATTCGATGATAATACTAATACATATTATAACATAATATATCATATATATATATATATATATATATATATATATATATATATATATATATATATATATATATATATGCATATATATATGATTAATAATGACAAATTAAAAAAAAATAATATTGTATTATTGTATCGGTTTATTGGTTAGCAATTAGAATACGCCTGGTTCATAATTATTCCAGGGTATCATATGCCAACACCAAAGGAAGAACAGAAATGCAACTATATAGATTCCAACGGCCACAACCCATTTACTCGACACTACGCAGCGGTTACCGCGTTTGAATACGATATCGTTCCTCTGAAACCAGAAACTAGTTTCATTATCTCTTTCCAAAGACTCGTCGTCGTCTTCTTCGTCGTCGTCGTCGTCGTCGTCGTCGTACGACGACGTACTGTTCTTTCGCAGCCCTCGTCCGCTACGCCTGCGGCGGTTGGGTTGCGCGAAATTCAACATGTTCAATACGGTGTCCAGGAGTCCGGACACCGGACCGAAGTTGACGTCGCTGGACGACATCGACTCTTCACTCGGAAACTTCTCAGCGCGCTTCGCATCCGAATAGCGTTTCCGGTAGGGCAGCGACGGCAGTTTAGCGCGAGACGCGTTGTCGTAGGAGTGCTGCGAGCCCCCGTAGGAGTTGCGGGGTCGCGAAGTACCTACTGCGTGCCTGGACGTGGGCTCGGCGACAGCGCGGTACAATTGCTGGGCGACGTGCCTGGAGACGCGTTCGTCGAGAACGGTGGACTGCCGAGCCGGCCGGTGCCTCGGAGTCGAGTAGTGGTCGTAGAGTTTGCGGTCGTCGGGGCGTGGTGGGTGCCCAGGCGGGGACGATGGTCGTTCGCCTGGATGTTTCATTGTCTTGCCGACTTGACCGATATTCCTCGAAGGAGCAAATGACGGCTGCCTGTAATAGGGGCTTCGTTGGCGGCTTTTACCTTCCATGGAGACTACGCTGTCAGCAGTTTGCATTGTTAGACGAGCTATGTTTGCGGCCTGCCTTCTAGAACGCGGAGGAGAAGGGCGAGGTGATAGATCATGCAGATCATCTTCTCCGCGATATCGTTCTAAAAAAACGAGGTCACTTATTAACTAGATTTACTGGTATATTAATATATATTGTGTATAATTGATATCGTTAAATGTGTAAATTGTATTCAATAATTATATAGAAATATTTAGAAAATAATTTTCTATTTAATTTATTTTTATATTTATTTGTATACTTAATGATTTATTATATTAATAATCTATGTTATCAATATTATTTATTAAATAAATAGTATTTATGTTAAAATATAAATTAATTAACAGGTGTAATACCAATCCACACATAGAGAACAATGATCTCAATATTAAAAATATATTAAATCAATTATTAAAATATTAAGAGAATGATGTTGATTTCAAGTTATTTGTAATTTTTATTATCGTACATGTGGATTGGTAAATATGAATTATTTTAAAAATAATATTATTTAATTTTCAAAACTATCGTAATTGATTTTTAAATCTCACCTGTTGTTTAAACATTTTTCTAGGGATATCATTGTTTTCTATGTGTGTTTTTACTATTATCTCGTTGGTTAAAAAATTGATTATAATACTATGTATTTCAAATGCACATCTAAATGCACATCTAGATATTTTGGCTACCGAAATCGCAATTGTTACAAATATTAATAAATTGTATTCTTTCTATATCGCATATTTTAATAATGTTATAATATAATATTATAATATAATATTATAATATAATATAATATTATAATATAATATTATAATATAATATTATAATATAATATTATAATATAATATTATAATATAATATAATAATAATATTATAATATAATAATAGTTATTGCGAATATTAGTCGATCATTCAATATGATAATAATTTTAAAATGCTTAACATGATGCATTGCATGCCCCATTACAGGTTTATCTACACAACCCAAGTATTTGATCACATGGGAATGTAATTATGACATATTACAAACATACCTCTATCTCTTCGCTTTGATCTGTTAGGCATTGATGAGTATATTTTTGTCTTTGTTTCAGCATCATCATTCCGGCGAGTTATTGATACAATTGAATCTGTAATTATATTTATATATATATATATATATATATATATATATATATATATATATATATATATGTGTGTGTGTGTGTGTGTGTGTGTGTGTGTGTGTGTGTGTCCATATCGTGAGTATAAAAGTAACAAAATACATTGTTATTATATTTGATTTGTTTACATGAAAATTGTTTTAACGTAATATAGATTATATTAAAATAAATGTAAAATAATGATGCTTTAATATAATATAATATTATGCACGTCATATATTAAGATTTAAAATATTCTTTTTAATCTATTAATCTATTGATATAGATATTATATGTAAAATAAAATGTATTATATCTTATTTAATATATTATTATAATATATATATATATATATATATATATATATATATATATATATATATGTGAATATATATAAATCTTGATATATATATAAACATATGTATATGATATTAAATTGTTGTTAATATTGTAAAAAAAAACCATTTCTGTAGTCGCTACTCCTATAATTACGAGCGTCACTATGCCTCATTGCTAATATTTATTGCGTATCTCCAATTTAAATTATGTATTATGTAGATTTGTTTATATTTCTTGGGGATGGATTTGATCGATTTTGTTTTAATGTTATGGGAAGTTACGTGTAAATATGTTGTTATTCAGTAGTTAATTGTTTATATTTTGTTTTTAAATTTAATATTTTATAACAAAGTTACAAATTTTATAAATAATATTTTCTTAATTGCTATTTTGAAATCAATTCGTAAATATTAATTTTAAATCGTTACACTATAACTTTAAACACTCTTTTAATCTACACGATATTATATCCGCATGTCCAGGTAATTTAATAGTATTTTAAATATAAATAATTACCGTGATATACTTAATAATTAATGAAAACATCTTATGATGTTCTATGTATAGTGTTATAGTAACATAGGTTATAATTATTGGTAAATCAAGTTGAGTTAATGATAATGAATCTGATGCTTATATGCGTATACATAAATACATAAAGCTACCCATACATATATGCATGCATGTATACTCTCAAATGCCCATACAAACCGCTAATAGATATACACGCACACAACCCACATATTGCTGGCTTAGAATGTTTAAATAAATATTACACACACAAATACACACATACACCCACACGCACCCACCCGTATACACACACGCACACTTATTCAATATATATATATATAAATGTTATACAATTATAAATATTATTTAAATATTATTTAAATTGAACACACATACACGTATTATATATATATATAAATATATGAATATATATATATATATAAATATATATATAAGTGAATTAAAATTATAAATATTATTTAAATTATTAATTAACATAAAATTTTAAAATTAGTCATATTTGTTTAACATTCAATATTAAAATTATATTGTGATTTCTTCATATTTAGATTATTATATTGAATTATGGGGTTACATATATAAATAAAATTTATATTTACATAATATAAAAATAGATCGTAGAGATTATTTTAAGCCATTAGATTACTATTTTATGGTAATATTAATTGTTCAATGATACTAAACTGTTTACATTATTTAATATTTGTATTTGTAGAACATTTATTTTATAAATATATTTAAAAATTGATTTATAAATATATAAATATAATTTGTTATATTATTGCAAAAGTGTGGTAAAGTGTCAAAGTGTTATATTGACCTACTTTAACGTATAGAAGTTACAGCAAGTTAAATATTAAATATATTATGGCACTCCTATATATATATATATATATATATATATATATATATATATATATATATATATATATATATATATATGTGTGTGTATATATATATGTATATATATTATTTATAAATAGGTTTAAAATATCAATACATTGTTTTGTATTTTATAGTATTCAAATTGGAAGATAATTAAAGGGAATATATTGAATCATAAGCATATCGAGATAGCCAAATTTTGAATAAATTATATGCATATAATATTTAAATTTTATAAACTATTTACTTATGTTTACATATTAAAAATATAAGTTGGAATTTGTAGCGATTTACATTTGTCATTTTAAATTATTAAAAAATATTCTATTTTAAATTTATTTTTTGCATATATTAAAAGTCATTATAAAATATAATTTCCTACGATAATTAAAAAATTAATAAAAAACTAATATAAAAAATTAATCAATTAATTATATTACACAGTGGAAACTAATTTATAAATAATTTGTAAAATATAATTAATATAAGATAAATGCAATAAAAATCTGTAAATCTCAAATATAGATATCTAAAATTTAGAGAAATGCGAAAATCTGAAATATAGAAATCCAAAAATCTAAAAATGCGGAAAAATATGAAAATCTAAAAATGGAAATTTTGTGAAAAAAATATAAAAGTAGAATTAGAATATAAAAAGTAGAATTAAAATGTACAAAAGTAGAAATATAATTCAAATATGTATACATTTTAAAAACAAATAGTAAATTTAAAGAACAAACTGAAATAAGTAGCTGAAATAAATTATAAATGTCATTTATTAAATGATAATTCAATAATTAAATTATAATTTTTTAAATAAATTTAAAATTAAATTTAAATCGATACAAATACAAATTTATATTTTTAATAATGTGTTAACAGAAACAAATAATTATAAAAATGTAAAAAATGTTATGCATATCATTTATTCATTGGCTATCTCGGTATGCTTATGATTCTATATATTCTCTTAAATTGACTTCAAATCTGAATACTATGAAATGCAAAACTATATTAATGATATTTTAAACCTATTTATAAATAATGTAATATATATATATATATATATATATATATATATTGAAATACAATTTTAAAAATTAAGATTATTTATTATTTTCAGATATCATGTCAAACACTTAGTGCTCGTATTTCAAACACAGACAACGTATAACCATATATAATATTTGAATTCGGTCAGAACTTTAATTAATAATATCATATATATTGCATTATAATAATCGATACTTACATAATCGCCTTACTATTATTAATTGTTCTCTCTTTTAGATTTAAACTATTAACTTCTATAACATTTTATATATCATTCTAAACAATTTATATATTTTGTTCATCTCTTTTCTATTATACTAATAGTAATACCATACGCCAATGTACATACATTAATATATATATATATATATATATATATATATATATATATATATATATATATATACAATTTATTATATTACATATATATCTCATATTCATTAATTTTTAATATATGTATAGATATACAATTTAAAATATCGTATATTGTATTTGTATAGTCATTTATTTAGAAAATTTGAAAATTTGAATATATGCATATATGTATACATTTAAACATAAGATTCATTTACCACCTATTTAATAATCCAATAATATGTAGTTGGTAATGTACAGCAACCGTCCGAAAAACACCAATTTCCGACAGCAGAATATCTCAGCCCGATATCCGGTATTCGTTGCCCGAGGTGCTTCGCCGATATTCTGTTGCGTCGGAGTGGTGTTGATGTCGTTCTCCGTATTCCTGCGATCTCACGGCCTAGGCATCAAGGACTTTTCACTCGACTACACCGATTGCTACACGGACGCCGGCGATAACTGCGCCGACGTCTTAAAGCGGCCGGCCTCGGCCAACAACTCCGGCGGCTACCTAAGTTGCCGATGCGACGTTAAATTCGAGATCAAAGAGGATTTCTACGGCGATGTGTACGTCTACTACGGGCTAACGAATTTCTACCAGAACCACCGGGCGTACGTTCGTTCCCGCGACGACCGCCAATTGGCCGGATTCGCGGTGCCCACGAACGAACTCGACTCCGACTGCTCCCCGTATCGGTTGGGCGGCAACGGATCGACAGCCACGTGCCCGTGCGGTAGCGTCGCCAACAGCGTTTTCAACGACACGCTGCGCCTGTACGTCGCGCTGAGCCAACGCACCTACGAACGCGTTCCGATCGACCAGGACAATATCGCGTGGTCAACGGACCGCTCCGTGAAGTTCAAGAACCCGCCGGGCCAGTCGTTACGAGACGCTTTCGCCGACACCGTGAGGCCGATTAACTGGCCGCACGATCTGTACAACTACAGCGACGCCGCCGGCAACCGGGGCCTCGAGAACCAGAACCTCATCGTGTGGATGCGAATCGCGGCGTTCCCCGATTTCCTCAAACCGTACGGCCGCATAAGGCGCATTCGCGGTCAGAACGTCACCATTTCCGCCGGTAACTACAAGTTGAGCGTCGACTACAACTTCCCGGTGAAGAATTTCGACGGAACGAAACGTTTTTTCATCAGCAATACGAGTCTCCTGGGCGGGAAGAATCCTTCGCTCTGGATGATGTTTACGTTGGTGGGCATGCTGGGTATGACGGCGATGATGGGTTGTATCCTTTTACACTTGATCACCGGAACGTCTTTCTTGACGTTGCTCAAGATATATGAATTGGAAAACGATTCGATTATCACGTAGACGAAAGTTCATGAAAGTGAAAACACCTCCGCGAAATGCAACCGATGATTTAATATAATTGTTTAGAACATGCTATACATATCACATAATACAAAATAAACCATTTTCGCATACAGAAATGATAAGAAAATAAATTAATAAATTAATAATTTAAATCATATATATTATATATAAAATATAAATAATATATATAATAATATAAATAATATATAAAATATAAATATATAGTTTCATTTTTAAAATTCTACTAGACAATATTATTTACGTATATGTAATATAAGCCTAAACATATATGTTTAGGAATATTAAACATTCAAAAAAGTCATTTTAAAATCATATCAATATTAAATAATTATATCTACACAGATATACATTAATTACATACTATATTATATATTACTATTTCTGGGCGGATTTACTTATGAGGTAATGGAATCATGACATCATAAGTATGATGATTGGTATGATAAAAATACAATATTTAATGGGATCGACACTTAAGAAAATCGTTAAGTACATTTAAAATCACGATAACATTATTTACATGTAATTATAGAAACTTGCTAAATAAGATAAATAATTAAGTCATTATTATAATGTTAGTTTTATTATTTAGTGAAATTAGCATACATCATTTTGTGGAGGGCAGTTCAAGTCTAATTTCGGCTAAAAAAATATTAAAATATATATTAATATATAAGTATTAAAATATATTCTTTCTGGTAATATAATTATTTAATTAAAAATAAAATACTATATCATTATATAAATAACTTAAATCATTGTTTATGTAATTGTTAAGAGTTTTGTAATGTAGATTTTAAGTGGTTGGTGATTACGAGAGAAGTTTTTTGGTGAGAAATGAAACACGATTTCTGATTATATTCAGATTCGGAAGCCTACGGGAAATCTTCTGAAACGAGTCACGAAACTGAATCATATTGTTTAATTTGAAAGATCATAATATAAAAGTTCTAGGTAATTATATAATAAACATACATATCTCAATTTGACAGGTTTGATATATTCCGCTGTGCAATCGTAATTATTTTCCATCGAATAATTATCATAGTCGCTATAATAATCTATGATGGAAATCGCTATTTTATACAAATGGCAAATAAGATACATTTATTTATTATTACATATAATTTCATCATATAATATAACCTAAACGTTAATAGTATCATGTTATCATTAATGCGTAATTATGACTAAAATTGCAAAGCCAGTTGGTGTAACGCATACGACCTTGGTTGGGGAGGTCGAATGCCTGTTGCATTCCGACTAAATGACTATTTAATTCGTCTTGTTTGCGCGGTGAACCTACTTCCGCCGTTAGTTGAGTGGAATTCACAGTGGGGCAGCCGGCGTTCTTCTCTACATCGGTTTGCGCTAAAAGTACCGTTATTTACGATAAATGAGTTCGGTTATATAGAGGACCATACGAGTTATATATAATTATATATATATGGCATCGGAACGCCTTAGACTATTTTGCACGCACTTTGGACCCACGTGGCCTGAAAAACTGCGATTCTGATAACATTAAACCGTGTTGCAATAAAATCGACTTTTTTATGTATTATGTATTATGTATTATGTATTATGTATTATGTATTATGTATTATGTATTATGTATTATGTATTATGTATTATGTATTATGTATTATGTATTATGTATTATGTATTATGTATTATGTATTATGTATTATGTATTATGTATTATGTATTATGTATTATGTATTATGTATTATGTATTATGTATTATGTATTATGTATTATGTATTATGTATTATGTATTATGTATTATGTATTATGTATTATGTATTATGTATTATGTATTATGTATTATGTATTATGTATTATGTATTATGTATTATGTATTATGCATTATGCATTATGCATTATGCATTATGCATTATGCATTATGTATTATGTATTATGCATTATGCATTATGTATTATGTATTATGTATTATGTATTATGTATTATGTATTATGTATTATGTATTATGTATTATGTATTATGTATTATGTATTATGTATTATGTATTATGTATTATGTATTATGTATTATGTATTATGTATTATGTATTATGTATTATGTATTATGTATTATGTATTATGTATTATGTATTATGTATTATGTATTATGTATTATGTATTATGTATTATGGATTATGTATTATGTATTATGTATTATGTATTATGTATTATGTATTATGTATTATGTATTATGTATTATGTATTATGTATTATGTATTATGTATTATGTATTATGTATTATGTATTATGTATTATGTATTATGTATTATGTATTATTTATTATGTATTATGTGTTATGTGTTATGTGTTATGTGTTATGTGTTATGTATTATGTATTATGTATTATGTATTATGTATTATGTATTATGTATTATGTATTATGTATTATGTATTATGTATTATGTATTATGTATTATGTATTATGTATTATGTATTATGTATTATGTATTATGTATTATGTATTATGTATTATGTATTATGTATTATGTATTATGTATTATGTATTATGTATTATGTATTATGTATTATGTATTATGTATTATGTATTATGTATTATGTATTATGTATTATGTATTATGTATTATGTATTATGTATTATGTATTATGGATTATGTATTATGTATCAATATTATGTAGGTCTCTTATTACGTAATGTTTCATTATGTTTTATTTCAGAGATGCTTTTTAAAATTTCATTTGGTCGAATTGAAAATCAATTTATTTTTGTAATTCTAGATTTGATTTCATTGTTCTTGGCTTAGTTTAACGATAGCATAACCGCAAAGTTCTCTCGCAGCATTGAGAAATGAATACATAGATGAGTAAATGTGACTTATTAAGAATATGTATTGTAAGTAATATCCTGAATTGTTGGATATGGTTTATAAAATGAAAACATTATTTCTAAGGAATTTGATTACGCATTCAACTCTTCTAAATAATATGTTTGTGCGTGCGTATGTAAGTGTGTGTGTTTGTTGTGCGTATGTATGTGAATATGTGTATGTGTGTGTGTTTGTTTTGCGTATGTTTGTGTATGTATGTGTGTATACGAATTATTTGAATATTTTATGAATATTGACTATAGTAAAAGTTAACTTTTGAAATATATACAATATTTATATACAATATTATTGCATTTATTCACATATATAATATTTTATTTTTTTAAATGTGATTCATTAATGAAATACATAATATTTATAATGAACAGCTTAAGTTACACTATAGTTACGCTAAAGGTAATTAATTAGTAATTTAAATTTAATATAATATAGCTAGTAAATAAATACTATTATATGTGTGTGTGTGTGTGTGTGTGTGTGTGTGTGTGTATGTATGTAAATTAACCATTCTTATTATCTTGAAATTCATTTTTAACATGCAATTTCTTTAAATCCGTATTCGCGATATTTTCAGTCACTTTTTGAGATTTAGGTGTGATATTGGTGTTATAATATTTTGAGGAATTTTTTGATTGAGATTTATGTTTCGATTTAGCCTTTTCGTTTTCCAATGGAATAGGTATTACCAATTTTACTAATGGCTTTTCCGATTTTCTAATTTAGTTTTATATCATATACATATACACATAATCAGATCATAATATACATTAAAATATCAATAAACTTGTTAAACTAATTAACATTGCATATTATATTATATATTTAGTTATGTACTATTATACTATCTTCTATAGAAAAGTATATATTTAAGCATTTTATAAACCTTACACTAATAAATATGTTTATACATTAAATTATATATTTGACTAGGTAAAAACACATTGGAATATTATGTTTAGGGATATACGAATAGATATAATACACAATTTAATAATACACATTTTAAAAATTACATCGCATAATTCTCCCTTTTAGAATATATAATATTATTTAATTATATATTCTACATTTTATAAGAAATGCGATTAAAATAGCATGCTACATTATGTAAATTAGATCTGATTTAAAACCTCGATTTAAATGTGGTGAATAATTTCATGATTAACATAGCAACTCCAATTAAAACTATGGCGAGTATAATGTAGGTAAATACATTAGAGCTGCTGGATGCATCATCAGATACTTCAGCAGGTACTTTATCTATAAACGTGTGTTTATCTATACGTTATGATTAACATGCATACATACGTAAACAAACGTAAACAAATATACGACTTCCGTTTTATGTTGGTACCATGTTTCTAAATAATTATTATGTTATATATGTCATATGTTTATATAAATATAAATTATTTATACTATTTTAGTAAAATAATCATTAGTATACATTAAATATTTGTCTTTGACATGCATTTTTATATATTTTTCACATTTTTAATATACATGATTATTCCCTCATCTTGTACTATTAAACATTTACTTTATAGAATAGTATAATCTTTTGATACATTCAGTATGCTTAAGAAAGACAATATATCATCCATTATATCAACTTTTTAATAAATATATATATAATCAATTGATATCAAGTAAATATTACATCTTATAGTAAATAATGTAGTCTGTCTAATTTACTTTATATAATCTTATATATTCATACTCTAGTATATTTCTACTAGATATATAATCAGCATTCGATTTAAATATAATATTTCGTCACGTATTTAATTAATACGTATACAATTAATTAATTAAAAAATACAATTAGATAAATACAATATATCAACCAAACTTTAAAAATTAAACTTCTAACATATCTCAATATATGTTGTCATTAACTGAATACGAATTAATGATAACATTCCAAAAAATATATAAATATATGACATAATATCATTATAAATTAATAATTATTATCATTATAGAATATATAGCTAGCTTATAACTTATAATGTTTAGACAAATGAATTCAGGATACTATATAAACTAAATATATAATTATACAAAAAAGACTATTGTTATATATATATTTACATATTAAATTTCAGAAAAAATATATTTTTAATTATTTAATTTAAATATATATCTTAGGATAAACATTTTTTTAACTATCAACTATTTTCGTTTCGCTTGAAAAATAAATATCCTAATAACGGCAAATATTAATTATGTTACATTAATTGCTTTGATTATTATGTTATAATACTTTCATGATGAACGTAATAATTATAACAGCTCTGTTATTGACTCAGCAAATTAATAATCGCTAGATACAAAATAAACCGAGGTGAAATATATTATTTAACCTTTAATATTATTAACTAGACAGATTAATTACAAATGTATTTATTTTTAAGAATATTAGATTTTGATGATACTATATTTAATTTTGAATTATACATGTGAATTATAAATTTAACGATACATATAAAAGAAAATATATACTAAAAACTTTCAAAATTATTAAAATATAATATTAAAATATTCTATTGAATTGATTTTATTTTGGAAAATGAATTCATTTTGATAGCAGTAAATATAAATCTAAATAGATATCAATACTAATTGTCATAAACTATTTATATGGTGAATTTGCTATTAATATATTAATATATATTGAGAGTTTTGAATTTAGATTTTTATAATCTTTAGGATTGAGATTTTGATATTTCGAATAAGTATCTCTCAAATATATAAATCTGATTCAGAAAATATGTTAATCTATATGATATATTAGAAATATATATTATATATGTATACAATATATATATATATATATATATATATATATATATATATATTGTATACATATATAATATATATAAGAATGTGAGATGACACATACCTTTGAAACTAAATTCATCATTTTTCCTTTCTATATACAAATTAGAGGTTTTATCCATTACAACTACGTTAAAATACCTAAAAATACGATTACAAGTAATAATTGTTTATAATCTTTAACTTATAAGAAAATAATAAGTTAGCATTTTTTTTAAATTAAATATAATTTACTATCATGATATATTTTCAGACAGAAATTCATAGTTTAAACTATTAAGTATCTTATATATATATATATATATATATATATATGTATGTGTGTGTGTGTGTGTGTTGGTGTGTGCATGTGAGTGTGTACGTGTGCGTATATGTGTATGTATGTGTGTATGTAAGTATATATAGGAGTTTTGCAATTGTGAGGATGTTATTGAATGTCTATTAAACACGTATATCATGAAAACCAAAACCTCGTTATCATAGAATAAAGCCTAATAAAATAGAATATCAAAAATAAAAACCAGTAAGATAATGATAAAATTTAAGTAAACTAAAAATAATAACATTATTTTAAAAAGTATATAAACGAGGATTTTTAAAAAACAGTATACGGGATAAATCAGTTAAATGGGATAAAAACATGATAAAATAGTATAAAAATACAGTATTATAAGACTATAAAATCAAAATTTAAAAAATAAATCAACTATTGCATCTAATTTCAATTAAGGACTTTATGGACTCCATCCAGCACTTAATTAAATGTATGTTTTATCTTATTATTTGATTCATGACTTACTCCTAATGAATCAATAACATATGGTAAATTTCTCCGATATCTTGATTATTTTCTATTTCTTATCATATTGTCTCAAAATTGTAAATATCGTCAAATGGGATGGTGACATCTACGCTTTTTATGTAACCCGACTATAATTGCAAAATTGGGTTAGTTACTATCAATACTTATTGTAATAATATATTATATTTTATAATCTATTATATTTTTATTTAGTATCCTGCGTAATATGTGTTGCATTTTTACAAGTATTTGCTTTATATGTATCTTTACATGTGTTCGCAGTCATAATTATATGCATTCCAGTTTCGTCAAACTTATTGCATAAGCGAAATACTTTATTAGTGCGTATATGGAATTATTTAGTAGAAAGACCTTCACTCTACATTTGAGGATCATTAATCAGCTACGAAAAGATAAATTTGATATGTGCAATGTTAAATGTGGGATACATATTTTCGATTAATAAGTTTGAAAGCATCTGTCCACAATACCTTAATATGGGAGATTGTGTAGCTTAAATATCACCTTTTATAATAGATAGTATAATGTAACTGACAGCTAATACATAATAATATAATTAATGAAATTTAATATTTCGATCTTTACACATATCTATTTAGTAGCATAGCTACACCAAGACTAGATAATTAGTCCAGTCAAAAAAATAACAAATAAAATATCTAAAATAAATGTTAATTTAAATATGTAAAATATACAAAAGAATGTGTAACGAACATATATATAGTGTATCGACTAAACGAATAATAATAGTATATATAATGTATTAATATATAGATATTATAATATAGATATTATAATATTAATATTAATATATTGAATATATACTTAGATTCAAATGTTAGCCATGATTTTTGTTTATATTGAAAGTTCTTTTTAATTCATCATTACTATAATGTTAAATACAGGAAAGGATATATCGTGATATTTTTTATTTATTTCTATTTTAACGATATCATTATTGCTTATATTATTTATATACTCTGATAAGGATAAATAAGTTTTGTTAATATATATACTATTATAAGTTGAAACAATACATTTGGTGCTAGTCTATTATTTTATATCTTATAATTGTTAATATTTTGATGTGTAGCAGAATATAGGAGTACTAATGTATAGCCTCTATTTATAATACCATTAACTAGTGACTATATTTTCCCATGGTTACTATTGTCATGTATTGATAACGACTGTCATATTTTATAATATGATGGCGATATATCGTGCGAACTTAGAGATTTCAAACTGTATTTGTACTAGTTGAAATTAAATGTGCTTACGATATTGGATGTAATACTTCATATAGTATCTAGGATTTTATTTATTTTCGTCGTAGTGAGAATTTCTATACATTTACGTAATATTGATCATCTTTTAAATGAAATAGAATTTGTATTCTTAATATATTCTCAAGCCTAAAAAGTATTGTTTATTTTAGTATCATTAAATATAATACTTGAAATGTCCTCAATAAATCATCAGCCTGGAAATGTCTATAAACTCTTCGAAATGAATACACTTTTACTGCAAATTGTCCCATAGAGTCGGGAGAGATTCAGAAGATAGTTTTGTTCCAATTCGGTAGAGTATTATTATCGTAATTATTTAGTTGTCGTAGGATATGGTACAGATATATTATTGAATCCATTGTTTTATTTAATGAGGTAATCGTATAGCTTTAAATGGAAGGGATATTATTATCTAGAATCGAGTCAGATAGTCGAATGATATAATATTTAATTTAGTATTGTCATTGTCGGTTATATAACTTATTACACACATACGCACATATGTATATGTATGCACTGCGTGTGTATGTTTGCATGCATACCTCGCACATACGCAAACATAAACATAGACACACACATAGACACAGAAACATATACATACACACATATACACACACATACACACACATACACACACATACACACACATACACAACCACACACACACACACATATATATATATATATATATATATATATATATATATATATATATATATATATATATGTGTGTGTGTGTATGTGTATATGTGTATATGTGTATGTATGATGTATGTATATATATGTACAATTGTTTGGTTAAAATAATTAAAAGTTCGTTATTTTAATTAAGCTTATATTAAATAGATGATACCATATATGATCAATAAAAAACTATAAATGAAATATTTACAAATATACGTATATATATGTTATATATATATATATATATATATATATATATATATATATATGTATTTGTGTGTTTGTATGTGTGTGTGTGTGTTTATATCGTACCTTATGGTTATTATATTATAAAATTAAATAATCAATAGTCAATTTAATATAATAATTTTAATAATTTTTATTGTGAAAATAGTAACAATAATAAATCAATTATATTTAAATATTATAAAATGTTTTTAGGTTTCATTTATATTTAAATACAATGATGTATATACCTAAATATATAACCAATAATACAATTAATATATTAATTATATACAACTATCATGTGTCAACTATCCCAAGAAAACATATGATGGTGCTATTATAAATATTATATTATATATACATTGAACATCTTGCCATGAAATATATTCAAAAGTACTGCGATAAGAATCAATTTTATTTACTAGCATTATGTATCTATTTAATAAATAATCCTAGTATTTTGCAAACTAATCTTATTAGTTAATTAGATAAATAAGATCTATGAGCTGTTTGGATTAATGTTATATGTCGACTAATCTATACATAAAAGAATAAACAGAATATTGCATTATTAATATCACGTGATGTCAGTTATACTAATTCTCTTTTCATCAAAATATTTCATTTATTCTGTAAATATATTGTTAATAAAATAGTTTTAAAATTATTAAAAATATTCTCTACAACGAATGTATTAGTACATTATATATATAATAGATATAGTTTTCATAAGCCACGCTTAGTAATATATAGCAAATAAATAGCTATTGGTGATGAGTTCAATGCATGTACTACATTGACTGAATTTATTTTTTAGAAATAACATATTATATGATATAGTCTATAATAATAGGTTTAACTTTTAACTATAATATTCAAACACGAATATGATTGCGTTTTTATCAAAGTTTAAATATTGATAATATAGCCTGCGCTGTAATTTGTAGACCATTTCTGACGTTTTAATTTAGTTGATCAAAAAATGCAAGTACCCTCTTAAATCTTAATAAATGGCATGCTTATTTCAATAATGCTAACCTGAGTATCCAATAATGAATATCCGCTTAGGAATTTCACTTTTTTAAAATCGGATTTTTATAAAATGTTTATGTTGTAAAAAATATATATATTAACATTGATATTTAAATTTTAGTATATTTAATTATAATTATTTCATAACATATATTTAAATGAAAAATATTGTATTAAATAAATATTATATAATAATTAAATTAATATTTAATTGAAATTATCTAAATAATTTGCCTAACAACAAAAATAAACAATACTATTTTATTATCTTTATCTTGACTAAAATTTAGCAATAGCAATACAATTAATAGATTTAAATTTTTAATTAATAAGACTTAATTTAATGTATTATATATGTGTATAATATATATGTATGGTATATTATATACAATATCATATAGCATATATTACTACTATATTAATTAATTTTTTTAAACTGTATTTAAATTTATATACATGTTATTAGTGTATATATATAATCTAATATATCAAATTATATTGCTTAACTTTAAATAGTAATTATACTATTATTTTGATACAATACAATACAATATAATACATTTATATTTAAATAATATCTATTTACTTATGATTTATTTATATAATTATTAAATACATTTTGTATTATTTTACAAATGGTAAAATGTAATTATTCCTATTCATGATATAGTAAATAGTGGTTTGATTAAACACAATAAATAAATAACTGAAAAATAATATATAACAATTTATTTACAGATTATAATAACTTTAAGATATTTCGATTGATTGGTCCATGTAATTTTCTCTCATACTCTCTAGTTTAACTGTCTCCATCCCTCTTTCTACCAAATCATTGACAGCATTAATTAATATCTTATTCACCAATATCTTACTAATCCATTAGCATCATTATTATTTATAAGCAATTTGATATGATTTACATTTATATTTAATATGTGAAATAACTTAAAAGAAATTACAATAGTATGCAAATTGATTATACTGACAACTTTTCTAAATTTATGATTACCTCTAAAGACAAATATTCCATTTTATATATTTCTTAAAGGAATTCTGTTATCAAATAATGAAAATGCCGCTAAACTCGAATTAATATAATCTAAAAGATTTTAAATTGTTTGTATAACAGCATTTAGTAATTAGTATCACTGAATTTATTTAATTGAGATATTAATTCAAAATCATTTAAAGTGGTACTAATTGGGGACCTGTATTCTAGCCAGCATGGTACATATAATAAAACTACAAATTCAATACATTTCTTTATATTATTGAATGTCTCATCACTTATCATCATCACTTCTTTTGCATCAGCAATTAATTCAATCTATATATATTTCAATATTTATAAATATAATTAATTAATTTACTAATATAAAATATATAATTTTAATTCAAATAAAAATTTCCATAATAAACCTTAATTGAATATAATAATTTAGATAGCCATCTTGAATATGACATCGATCAAGGTTTTCCAACTACTGTCGTATGGGACATACGTGTAGTAATCACATAACTCAACTGATTCTTGTTATAATTTCTTTCACATATAATTTCTAGCTGTCTTTCGTATTTACTTATTAATATATCATTTTGATGCCGACATCTCTCGATTAATGTTGTGTTGAGTTTAGTCTAATGGCGAAGTAAAAATTTAAACATCCTAAATTGATATGATTTTAAGTGATCATATTATATTAATAATATATACCATATAATATAATATCTATAGTTTGGATGGTTACAATTCGCTCTTTGTGATTTTTATAAAAAATTGATAGGATAACAGTTTTTTATCATCTTTTTTTTATTTGTTATGATAGAATTATAATTATAATATATCTATGATATAACATTTATATAATACATGTATTAAACACGTTTAGTTATAAACTAATACATTTCTATAAATAATAATAACTACCAATTAATATTAACTATGAATTATAAATATTAAATTTATTAATATATTTACTAATAATTTTAATAATTAAAGAATATTTAATGTGTAAATTTCATAATATTCAATAAATCATATTATATGCCCTTAATGTATTATGGTCATAATATAAATAATATAATAGTAATTGCATTTAGAATATATACATAATTACACATATAAATATTACAATTTAAAATTGCTACTATATATTATTATATTTAATACACTTTTTGATTGACAGGAATGATATGTATTTTTATTTTTTTATAATCATAATTATTCAGCAAATGATATATTTTAAATAAAAATTAAATAGCCAAACAATGAAAAATGTTAATTACCTTCAGATTATCGCGATTTAAGTCAATTCGATAAATATTAAATCTTCCAGAGGTAAACAATGCTGGTTGCTATGCAAATTGGAAAAAGTCACCTAAAAAGTGCTTTAGGTGGGTCTATAAAAGACTGAATTCCTAAGAAGATATTAATTCTAGACAATAAATTGTTATTGTATTTAATAGCTAACATCTATAGCTACGATATTAGGAGGGTAACTAATGGGTAAGAATATCAGGGGTAATTTTTTTGTTGAGAAATGCTCTACTGTAATGTATTGATCTTAACTTTAAAATTATTAACTTTATTAATTAAATACTGTATTCATAGTGGAAATAGTGTAGTATGTTGGCACCCCAATCAACTAAAAAAAACCAGATGATGTATAAACAATCTTATATAATTATGATAAATAAAAAATAGACATAATATATTTTTAATGCAAATATAATATATTAGTATAATAATTGGATTCGATCATAATTTCTTAATAAATACTATATATACTATTATATATACTGTTATATATACTATATATACTATATATACTATATATACTATATATACTATATATACTATATATACTATATATACTATATATACTATATATACTATATATACTATATATACTATATATACTATATGTACTAAAAATACTATATATATTATAAATACTATATATACTATATATACTATATAAACTATATATACTATATAGTATATATATTATATATAGTATATATAGTATAAAAAAGTATATATAACATCATAAGTGTTTGTTCGATCATGTAATTTGTTCGATGCATCGGAAATGCTGTAATCTGCGATTACTATTTATATATATTTAGTAATTTAGAATAGCAAACCATAATGAATATATAATATTAATATTATATAAACCACTACTATAGTAGTGGTTCATCAAAGTTGTTATATAATTGCTGCTGGAGTTGAACAACATGATTATTAAATATTCTGAAGACTGTTACTGGGTAGGTTGCTTTATATCACGGTGTTTTGCTCGTGATAATATAACTGTTCATGCTCTGCATATAGCGTTAGCTATACACATGTGTATCTAATTGCTATTTGATATCGCAACACCAACCTGTAATTATTCAGAAGGAGGGAGGTGTCTGTCATTGGGGATTCGTTCTCATAAGACTGAGTCATTATTTAGTAATTTAGAATAGCAAACCGTAGGGAATTTATAATATTTAACCGTCGTTATTAAACTTTATAGGAGTTATCGTTATATACCATTTATCAATACAGCTCGGGAATAAAGGAGTGGATATAGACAATGTTGTAAACGCATGTGGAAAAGAGATGAGCGATAAATGAGACAATAGACGATACTTAGCGAGCCTGAATAACAACTACGTATAGCGATAAGCGTACTCCGTCTTTATATTGTGTTCATTAGATAGTTAGGACGAAGAAGAGAAGTTGGATACGATAGTTACAGATTAACGTGGATTTAAAGCACTGAGAGGTTGTTATACCATTATTCGCTAATATTATAATTTACTATCGAGTACTTTTTTTCGGGAGAAATCGTTAAATGTATACGATAGATTAACATTAGAGTAGTTAGTAGATAGAGTAGTTACGATAAGCTAAACGTATAAGTGGTAGTCGAGTACATGTATCTCTATTTAAATACAGTCGTTTGTTTTGCAGCGTTATGTAATGGGGGACGTCACCACAATCCGACAACGCCGACAGCGGTGTTTATTGTAATAATTCGATCACTATTTAGCAAACATTCAATTACCGTACGAATACCTTCGTGATTTGATCATTTGAGAACAATGCCTAAACATTTGCGCTAATGAGAAGAAAATAATATAGATGAGCGCTAGTAAGAGGGCAGTTATCGTGTGATTTGAATGACACAATCGAGTATGCAAACCATGATATCGAAGTACGTAGAATATCAACGTACAGTGTACGTTGTACGTCGTACAGTGTTAATTCAGATTACTCGGAAGCGGCGCCAGCAGTATAAATACGTCTGGGGGTAATCCGTCAGGATATTAGGCGTACTATGGGAAATTATAATGCGATGGGGAATATATTCTCAAGGAAAAACATATCTATTTACGGCGTAGGAAAGTACGGTGAACGGAAAATGCGTTAAATGGTTATACTCTACGGAATGCTGTGTTATTGTGATAATAGTGAGTTTGTTCAAAAATTTACAACTAGTGGGCAATATCGGTACTCTAATAATGATTGATAGTAACAAACTAAACTTAAAAATGAAGACATTTTGACGGGTATTTTAATTCGAAGGTAGAAAGTGTAAATTTGCCACTTGGCTCGTATTGACAGGAGTAAGAAAATGGTGCAGTAAATGAATGATACCGAGGACATCAGATAACAGATAGCGAGGAATAGAGATATGCTTATTATTAATAAGGGAAGTGATGATCATATAAACCATATGTATATTACAGATGGCAAGGTTCAAAGGTTAAATGATGACTTAGACGAGAATCAGATGTTGCATAGTTGGAGGTCACCAGGTCAAATTGAAGCGACTAC